>CM074724.1:25679940-26047971 GCA_037306005.1 Rhinophrynus dorsalis
GCGATATCACCAATGCATTGCTTAGCGGTGACTTACAGATCTCTTTACCATTCAAGGGGCTCAGAGTGCAGTCGTGATGTGACCAGCAACTGAGGAGGCCTGTCAGCACGCACATACCTCCCAAGTGTCCCTCTTTAGAAGACATTAGGCGTTCGGTACCTCCCAAGTGTCCCTCTTTAGGAGATATTAGGGGTCTGTACCTCCCAAGTGTTCCTCTTTAGAAGATATTGGGGGTCCATTCCTCCTAAATGTCCCTCTTTAGGAGATATTAGTGGCCCTTATCTCCCAAATGTGTCTCTTTAGGAAATGTTAGGGGTCCATACCTCCCAAGTATCCTTTTTTAAGGGACATTAAAAATCCTTACCTCCCAAGTGTCCCTCTTTAGGAAATATTAGGGGTCTATAATAATCCTTTATTTATATATAGGGTTGCCACCCAGCCGGTATTTTACCGGCAGGCCGGTAAAAAATTGGCTTCTGTCCAATGTTAAGTCTGTGGAGGGAATGCCATGGCCGGTATTTTTTTTGAAGAAAAGGTGGCAACCCTATTTATATAGCGCACACAGATTACGCAGAACTTTACACTCATATTGGTTCCTGTCCCCATTGGGGCTCACAATCTAAATTCACCTATCAGTATGTTTTTTGGAGTGTGGGAGGAAACCCACGCAAACACAGTGAGAACATACAAACTCATTGCAGATGTTGTCCTTGGTGGGATTTGAACCCAGGACCCCAGCGCTGCAAGGCAGCAGTGCTAACCACTGAGCCACTGTGCTGCCCCTATACCTCCTAAGTGTCCCCCTTTAGGAGATATTAGGGGTCCATACATCCCAAGTGTCCCTCTTTAGGAGATATTAGGGGTCCGTAACTCCCATGTGTCCCTCTTTAGGTGATATAAGGGCTCCGTACCTTCCAAATTTCTGTCTTTAGGAGATACTAGGGCTCCGTACCTCCCAAGTGTCCCTATTTAGAAAATATTAGGACTCCATTACTCCCAAGTGTACCTCTTTAGAAGATTTTAGGGGTCCCTTCCTCCGAAGTGTCCCTTTTTAGAAGATATAAGGGGTTCATTTCTCCCGAGTGTCTCTGTTTAGGTGATATTAGGGATCCGTACCACCCAAGTGTCCCTCTTTAGGAGATATAAGGGGACTGTACCTCCCAAGTGTCCCTCTTTATTCAGAACAGTCCCTCTTTGAGATCCAAATCCCACTGTCCCACTTTCCTTCCCTGGTGTCCCTGTGTTTAGGAGATCAGACTGTGTGGTGTGTATATAAGTATATCACCCTGGTACCCCTGTGTTTAGGAGATCAGACTGTGTGGTGTGTTTATAAGTGTATCCCCCTGGTGTCCCTGTGTTTAGGAGATCAGACTGTGTGGTGTGTATATAAGTGTATCACCCTGGTGTCCCTGTGTTTAGGAGATCAGACTGTGTGGTGTTTATATAAGTGTATCACCCTGGTGTCCCTGTGTTTAGGAGATCACACTGTGTGGTGTGTGTATATAAGTGTATCACCCTGGTGTCCCTGTGTTGAGGAGATCAGACTATGTGGTGTGTGTATAGAAGTGTATCACCCTGATGTCCCTGTGTTTAGGAGACCAGACTGTGTGGTGTGTATAGAAGTGTATCACCCTGGTGTCCCTGTGTTTAGGAGATCAGACTGTCTGGTGTGTATAGAAGTGTATCACCCTGGTGTCCCTGTGTTTAGGAGATCAGACTGTCTGGTGTGTATAGAAGTGTATCACCCTGATGTCCCTGTGTTTAGGAGATCAGACTGTGTGGTGTGTATAGAAGTGTATCATCCTGGTGTCCCTGTGTTTAGGAGATCAGACTGTGTGGTGTGTATATAAGTGTATCACCCTGGTGTCCCTGTGTTTAGGAGATCAGACTGAGAGGTGTGTATATAAGTATATCACCCTGGTGTCCCTGTGTTTAGGAGATTAGACTGTGTGGTGTGTATAGAAGTGTATCACCATGGTGTCCCTGTGTTTAGGAGATCAGACTGTGTGGTGTGTATAGAAGTGTATCACCCTGGTGTCCCTGTGTTTAGGAGATCAGAATGTGTGGTGTGTATATAAGTGTATCACCCTGGTGTCCCTGTGTTTAGGAGATCAGACTGTGTGGTGTGTATAGAAGTGTATCATCCTGATGTCCCTGTGTTTAGGAGATCAGACTGTCTGGTGTGTATATAAGTGTATCACCCTGGTGTCCCTGTGTTTAGGAGATCAGAATGTGTGGTGTGTATATAAGTGTATCACCCTGGTGTCCCTGTGTTTAGGAGATCAGACTGTGTGGTGTGTATAGAAGTGTATCACCCTGATGTCCCTGTGTTTAGGAGACCAGACTGTGTGGTGTGTATAGAAGTGTATCACCCTGGTGTCCCTGTGTTTAGGAGATCAGACTGTCTGGTGTGTATAGAAGTGTATCACCCTGGTGTCCCTGTGTTTAGGAGATCAGACTGTCTGGTGTGTATAGAAGTGTATCACCCTGATGTCCCTGTGTTTAGGAGATCAGACTGTGTGGTGTGTATAGAAGTGTATCACTCTGGTGTCCCTGTGTTTAGGAGATCAGACTGTCTGGTGTGTATATAAGTGTATCACCCTGGTGTCCCTGTGTTTAGGAGATCAGACTGAGAGGTGTGTATAAAAGTATATCACCCTGGTGTCCCTGTGTTTAGGAGATTAGACTGTGTGGTGTGTATAGGAGTGTATCACCATGGTGTCCCTGTGTTTAGGAGATCAGACTGTGTGGTGTGTATAGAAGTGCATCACCCTGGTGTCCCTGTGTTTAGGAGATCAGAATGTGTGGTGTGTATATAAGTGTATCACCCTGGTGTCCCTGTGTTTAGGAGATCAGACTGTGTGGTGTGTATAGAAGTGTATCATCCTGATGTCCCTGTGTTTAGGAGATCAGACTGTCTGGTGTGTATATAAGTGTATCACCCTGGTGTCCCTGTGTTTAGGAGATCAGACTGTGTGGTGTGTATATAAGTGTATCACCCTGGTGTCCCTGTGTTTAGGAGATCAGACTGTATGGTGTGTATATAAGTGTATCACCCCGGTGTCCCTGTGTTTAGGAGATCAGACTGTGTTGTGTGTATATACATGTATCACATTGCTCTACAGCAATAACACTCACATTAATGATTATGTAAACTTTAGTCTATGTGTTTATAAATTAGTCTGTGTAAATAAAATACTTTAGTCTTGCTCTAAATAATTTATTCACCTACACAAAGAGGTGTCAATAGGTCATGAAATAGCCTATATATTCTTGGTAATGCCCCCACCCATTAGCCACATCACCTATAACACAAGTGTCCCTCTTTGGCCATTTGAAATGTTAAGAGGTATGTAATGCTGTTAGGTGAAAAGCAAAGCAATCTGTTCATAGATACAAGTATCTAAAATATGTGCTTGTTTTCTCATGATGAGTAAGAGTGAATTCACATCCCAAACCAGTTTGACAGCATGAACAATTGATCAGGATTCTGAGCTCAAACAATGAAATTGAGAGCATATACCGCATGTGAGTCATTTGTCTTTGTGTGTCTGATAAACACCTTGCAACGACAGAATATGCAATTAGACGGAGAGCAGAAAAGATCGCAGGCGCTCGTAGGGTTAATGCTTACCTCCCAACATTTCAAATAGCAAAGGAGGAACACTTTTGTTTTAGGGTTTATTTTTCTGGGGGAGTGGCTGGTGGGTGGGGCATTACTGAGAATGTTTAGGTTATTTCATGACCTACTGACACTTCTTTGTGTAATTGAATTAATGGTTCAGAACAAGACCAATGTATTTTACTGAAACAGGCTAATTTATAAATACAGATACTGTAGTTTACCCAAACATTAATGTGAATTGTATTGCTGTGGAGCAATATGATACACTTATATATATACCACATAGCCTGATCTCCTAAAAAGAGGGACACCAGGATGGGAAAGAAGGACAGAGGGATGTGGGTCTCAAAGAGGAACTATCCCTCCTAAAGAGGGACACTTGTGAGGTATGTTAATGTGGTAGATCAAACAGACTGCAACACAGGGATGTGCACAGACATTTTGGGGGGCAGGGGCTCAAATGAAAAAAGGGCACTTCTCATAATTATTTATTCAAGAAAAGAATTTACATCTCAGGAGCCTGTAGGCACAGAAATCTGAAGCCCCCCCCCCCATTGGCCATCTCCACTGGACACCTCCACAATGATCCTAATCTCCACATTGCCCCCCATCATCTCTATATTGCCCTTACATTGTCCCCTGTCAGCTCCATATTGCCCCCATCAGCTCCATATTGCCCCATCAGCTCCATATTGCACCATCAGCTCCAACTTACCCTCACATTGTCCCCATCATCTCCATATTGCCCCCATCAGCTCCATATTGCCCCATCAGCTCCATATTGCCCCATCATCTCCAACTTACCCTCACATTGCCCCCTTCATCTCCATATTGCCCCCAATCAGCTCCATATTGCCATCAGTCCAACTTACCCTCAAATACATTGCCCCATCATCTCTACATTGCCATCATCTCCATCTTGCCACCCATCAGATCCATATTGCCCCCCCTTGTCTGTTTCCTACCTTTTCCCTGGTGGTCCAGCGGCAGGAGAGGTCTGTATGTGCCTCCTTTGGCACAGACCTGTAGCTGCTGGAGCTCCCACGCGATCTTCTCTTCATGCAGAGCGCTGGGAGATGGTGTCATCTCCCAGCGCTCTGTAATACTAAAGACCTGACGAGGGAGCGCAGCATCTACAGGTATGTCCTGAAGGGGGCACAGACCTGACTGGCCGGTGGGGGGGTCAGTGCGGGCGGCGAGGCAACTTTTTTTTTTTTTTTTTGTTAAAAGGGCCCGAGGGCACTTTGGACAAAAAGGGCAGGTGCTCAAGCCCACTTGGTGTCGATGTGTGCACGTGCCTGTTGCAACACATTGCACAGCATTCAGTCTAAGAGTAAAGTGACTTTCTAGCAGGCACAGGACAACTGTTAGAACTAAAACACTTAGTTTGGGTTTTGGTCAATTGCTCGCTTGAACAGGCACATGCATGTATGTGTTTTAACCAATCGATCAGTCAAAAAAGGCAAAATCCAAACATATAAACTATTGGGCAGTGGACAATGGAACTAGCAGACAGAGGACAGTGACCACATGTTTTTGTGTGTTTTTTTTTATTTTTTTTTTTTTTTTATTTTATCAAATTACATATCATCCAAATCAACACGTCAACATATATTTCTATGACTCACCGAAAAAATAATTAACCATCTGACCCCACCCCCCACTTGGCAAGGAGCAATGCTGGATATGCCAACCACAGAGCGCTACTAACATATGCTTGGATATACGAGATCAATTCTACTCAACCATTTTTCCCAAATAGATCTCCTTAAATATGCCCCCTTTGAGCTAAGAGACAATCCCATCTCCATTTTAACCTGCCATCTTACCTGAATGATCACCTCACTTATATCTCGGACATCATTAGACTTCCAATTTTTCGCGACAGTCAACTTTGCCTCAGTCAAAATATGAAGAACTAAAATTTCTTCATTTCTATTCATCATAGGCCAATCTAAGTTCAACAATAATACCCACAACTCACACCTCAATTCTATGTTTGCAAGCTCATAAATAATCTGAACCACCAGAATAAATAAAGGGATACATGCCCACCACATATGTTCATAACTCCCTTCCTTAGTATCACACCTCCAACACCACTTGGAAGCATCTGGATGAATTCTATTTAACTTCGTTGGAACTAAATATCATCTATCTACAATCTTAAAATGTAAATCTAGTAAATTAAGACAATGAACATCCCTAATAATTTTGCCACATACCTTAATCCAATCCTTCATTTCAGTCTTAGTGCCACAATCTTTCTCCCACTTCTCCAAAATACACTTCTCATGTTGAAACTTCAAATAGTATATACATTTTGCACATTTAGATAGCAGGTTAATACAATCATTAACTAGACAAAGCTCATTAAACTGTCTAATCTCTTCCCTATTCTTAACTGCCATATATGTCTTCAGAAAACCCTTAATTCTCAAATAAACAAACAAATCTCTCTCCATCAGCTGAAATTCTCTCTTAAAGGAACAGTAAACTTTTTTTTATGAAAAAATTTATATTGTAGGGATTTTCCTATTGAGTAAAATAAAGGTACTCCCACTGCTGAGAGATTTATATTTCCAGAGTTATTATAGCTTAAACCCATGTTTTTTTACATTAGCAGTGCCCTCTAGTGGTCAAATTCTAATTAGTTTTCCTGTTACATTCTAATGGAGAGGAAAGTCAGAAAAGTCAGAGACATCCAGTTCTCCATATAATGTGATAGAAACTGCTGAGTCACTTCCTGTCAGTTAGAACTATCAGGAAGTAAACACAGTAAATTCACTTCCTGTCAGTTAGAACTATCAGGAAGTAAACACAGTAAATTCACTTCCTGATTATTTAAACTGCTATAAATTTTGAATAAAACATCTGACAGCGATGGGAGTGACCTTGTTTTATTCAGCAGGAAAATCTCTATAAAATATGTGTTTTCATAAAAAAAAGTTTACTGCTCCTTTAAGCAGAGCAAAAGGTTTTATTTTGTGTCCCTCACACAAATTTTCTAGTCTTCCTATACCCACTATCTTCCAAGAACCTATGTCCATATTCTCCATCAAATCATTAACAATCGCAATCTGCAATGCAGGAACCACTTTTCTGCTTAAATTTATCTGTCTTAAAAGAGAAAGCCAGCTTCTTCCTAAATGTTTCAAAACACTCTGGACTTTCCTCCCTTCCTCTTCTATTTACTTAAAACAATTGAGCCAAAATCCTGGCATTAGGTTCCTTAGCCCACTCTTTTCTTTCTCAATTTCATGTTTCGCAAGCGGGCTATGGGACATCATAACGTGAAACAGTCTACTCGTCTTATAACATCTTTGCACTTCCATCACCCCTAAACCACCTTCACTTCATTTCCTAGCCATTACCTTTAACCTTACTCTAGGCTTCTTCCCGTCCCATATAAAATTCTGAAAGGATGAGTGTAACAAACTCAACCATGAGACCGGGAATTCCAGTGGAAGCATCAGTCAAATATACAGCCACATCGGCAAAACATAACAATTCAAAATATTTATTCTGTCTGACCAAGAGAAGTTTAATCCCCGCCATGCCCTAAGAGACTGGTTTGTCCATTTAAGCAAAGGAAGAAAATTTACTTCTACCATGTAAGATGTAGCAATCTCAATACCCAGATATTTAAAACTATATTTCTTATAAACCAAACCTAAATCATTTACCAAAAATCTCAAGGTCTCTAAATCCACATTTTTAGAAATAAATACCGATTTCTCCAAGTTAGCTTTGTAACCAGACGCTTTTGAGTATTCTTCAATCACTTTAAACAATGCTTGTACAGAATCTTTTGGGTTTTCCATCATTAGGAGAACATCATCCACATAGAGACTCTACTTTGTCTGATCACTTCGCAGACTATAACTTCTGATCTTTTCTTCTTCTCTAATAGCAATTGCCAGTGGTTCCAAAACCAAGGTATATAATAGTGGAGACAGCGGACACCCCTGTCCAGTTCCGTTACTCACTGTAAACCAATTCGATGACAGGCCCTGGCCCAATACTCTAGCCTCCGGAGAGTCATATAGGGCTCTGATAGCTCCCAAAAACCGACCTGAAAAGCCATACTGTTGGAGCGTGGCAAACATAAAACCCCACTCGACCCTGGCAAACGCCTTTTCAGCATCAAGTGACAGGAATATGAGTGGGGTTCCCGTTACCTTCACATCTTCTAAAATATCTATCGTACATCTTAAATGATTAACCGAAGATCTCCCCGGTATAAAACCAACTTGGTCTCTATCGACCAAATCTATAATCACCACCTTAAAGGGATAGTAATGTCAGGAAAAAAAAGTATTCACTATATCGTAGATACAATTAAATGAGAGTACTTGCACTTATTCGTATCTCTCAAACCGTTATGGTTTGAGAGATATAGGAAAATAAAGTTCTCCGCTCCCTCCCCTTTCTGCTTGACGAGCTGTAAAGCTGCCAGAAGCAGATTCTGGTCACTTGACCAGATGCGGCTCTTCAGCAGCACCGATATAACGATATCTAAAGAATGAATGAATATGTTTATTTATATAGCGCCACAAGTGTACTCAGCGCTTTACAATTTCAGGGTTTAAACAATACAGGGTTACAGATGCTTTGTAGAGTGAAACATTGGGTGCGAGGTCCCTGCCCGAATAAAGACAAATACTTCATTTAGAACGGTCTACAAAGTGTGCCTGGTTTGCAAGCACACTTTGTAGACTGTTCCAATGAAGTATTTATTTCTAAATAGCGTGATTTCAGCTCTGCTGAAGAACCTCTGTCTGGTCAAATGACTGGAATCTGCAGCTGTCAGCTAGATGGCAGACTTGAGTGAAACAGCCAGGAAAAAGTAACTTTAGCAAGTTATATCTCTCAAACCATAAAGGTTTGAGAGATAATACTTACATTGATGTTAACCTTTTTTTTAATGTCTACAATATTAAATCAACTTAAAATTAACCATTACTATCCCTTTAAGCCTCTCAGCCAATATTGAAGCAAAAATCTTTATGTCCGAGTTTATTAATGAAATTGGCCTATAATTTTGGACTTGTTCCCGAACTCTATCATCCTTCAAAATTACCACAATATTTGCTCTCAACAATTCACTGGGGCATTTCCCCTTAAATATTAAACTATTAAACAAAGAAGCCAACTCCACCTTTAACTCATGCCTCAACAACTTATAATATACATTAGGAAAACCATCTGGTCCTGGAGCTGTGTTCGTTTTTAACCTTTCTATAGCTTCCTAAACCTCTTGTTCTAAAATTGGCTTATTCAAACCGTCCTACTGTTCTTCCCGAACTCTCGGAAGATGTTTTTGTGTGTTTTAATCAATAAAAAAAATTATGAATGAAGAATCACACGAAGCATGATTGATCAGTGAAAAATGGTGGGAATTTAAAGAACAAATACAATTGTTAAAACAAATAGTTATGAGACCAGTAACATTTCTCATACCATGTTTTGCAAATAATATCTAGTTATTCTCATTAATTATGTGAATTTTAATGTTATATATAATCTCATCAACAATGAAAAGGGAGGTGGTGGACTGTTAGTTAATATTTGTGAAACTTTACCAATTAACTTCCTTTTTTTTTTACCTTTGAGTGATATCGTTAAGGGGGCAGTATAGGGTAAAAGAAAATAAATTATTAAATGTTTGGCAGTGCCCTCAGAGTTCCTATAGCTTACAACTGCTCCTTTCTCACTGGATTTGCCTTGCAGATCACGGAGATCTGCAGGGCTGGGTGATGCAAGCACCTCAGTCTACGCTCATGGGAGGTTGCTCTCCACTCTAGAGCAGTCCATTGACTGAGGATTTGTTTTTTTTAATTCTACATGCAAAAGCTAAATGGATAGTATTGCTTATATTTAAGTAATTTTAATATTGTAGAGATTAAAATTATGAATAAAATGAGGTATGTCCCATCTCTCAAACTTTTATAGTCAAATTGCCTATATTTATGTTAATTACTATTTAATCTTCAACTATTTTGTTACTTTTACATCGCTGACATTGAGCTCTCTGTATCTGTCACCAGAGAGCTTTCTATCAGGAACTGTGAAAGTAGGTATTTTGATTTCCATAGCTCCATCGACCTTGGGCATCACACATCATCCTTCAGTAGAAAACAAAGTTAGAGGATCAATGAAGACATAGTAACGCTTTATTTACACTTTATATATACTGCTAGAGCAGAATATAAAACATTAAATCATCTTTTACTTTTATTGAATCTACATTTCAGAGATGTTTCTGGTCAGTTGACAATCAAAGCAGGACAGTGAAAATACGAAAATAATAAAATAAAGGATTACGACCCATATTTATAAAATCAAACTGGGGTTATTCTAGAGCAAAACAACTGCACCATACGGGACAACTGGGATTTTAACCCCATGAATGCTAGAGAGGTCTCCAATGCATTGTGAAGAAATGAATTGGAGACCGCTCTGGCATTCAAGGGGTTAACCCTTTGAGTGCCAGAGGGGTACGCAATGCATTGCAGAGCAATGCATTGCGTACCCCTCTGGCACTCAAAGGATTAAAAGTTATTTTCAAGTGCATGTGAATTTAGGAATTTTTATTTGTTCCCTATGATGCAGTTGGTTTATTCAAGAATAACCCCCAATTGCTCTTATAAATATGGGCCTTTGATCCTTTTAAAGGGATAGTAATTTTTCACAATAAAAGCAGCTCCAATTAATCTTCATAGTATTTGGGCCATGGAGAGTGTTATTTCATTACTGTCAGAGTTGTAGTAGAAGAGTAATTGAATGATAAAGTATCCCCCTCCCGCCCCTTTTACAGATGTAACACTGCTCACCTCAGAGCAGCAAGACTGCCCGGATGGATCACAGAGAGGGACAATCTTCAGTGAGTATACGGAAAAACCTGTCAAAGGGGTTTTCCTTATGATCACAGTAAGAAGATTGTCCCTTGCTGTGATCTGTCCGGTCAAGAGACCAGATTCCATATCTGAGGGGAGGTGGCTTACACTAGGTAAAAGGGGCGGGAGGGGGATAATTTATCATTCAATTACTCTTGTACTACAAATCTGACAGTATTGAAATAACACTCTCCATGGCCCAAATACTATGAAGATTAATTGGAGCTGCTTTTTTTGTGAAACATTACTATCACTTTAAGTGTTTTCCACAGCAACACAGCATGTCAGACTCCATCAGATCTGTATGAGGAATGTGGAGGTAGGACACAGAAGTAAAATAGAAAACATACTGTATAATTTAATACAATCTGCCGTCAATAAGAAACAGAAAATGGGAGTATAATATGTGTGGTGAAACTGCTCTTCAAATGTACATTGTGTAAATTATTTTTTTTTTATTTTAGATTGCTTTTAGGAAGACTTTCTGCTTTCTGTTTTTGTTTGGGCCTCTCGGGAGGTGCTTGAACGTGAATTTGGGTCACAGTGACGGAAGCTGATGCAGACTCTCTCTCACTCTCCCTTGACTGAGGAGTAAACAGTGTGAGCAATGTGATGGGATAAAATTCCGGTTCTGTTCCTCATCAAACAGAAAGCAGGATCAGAAACACAGGTACACCAAGAGCACAGTAAGATCAGGTGACCAATGCACTAAGCCCTCCCTGGTCCTTGATGACCTTGACATGTTCTGCACAAGGTCACTGCGGAATGTATGAAGAGGTACACTATTTGTAATACTTTCTTTTACCTGCTTTGGAAAACGTTTTTAGAAAAATGCATTCTGAGTTTATAGTGTAAATCCTTTCACAATGTTGTATACACTTCCTTTCCAAACCCTTCCTAGATTCAGATTGCCGTGCAACACATTAAGAACAAGACTTCTCTATAAAACGAACAGCATACCTCCCAAGTGTCCCTTTTTAGGAGGGACAGTTCCTCTTTGAGACCCAAATCCCTCTGTCCCTCTTTTCTACCCTTTTGTCCCTCTTTTTAGGACATCAGAATGAGTGGTGTGTATTACATTGCTCCACAGCAATAAAACATACATAAATGTGTTGTTAATTGTCAGTATATGTGTTTATACATTAATACGGGCAATTAAAATACTTTGGTCTTGCTCTAAATCATTTTTCAGTTACACAAAGAGGTGCAGCTGGGTCAAGAAATAACTTAAAAATTCTTGGAAATGCCTCGCCTACCAGCAACGCCCCCAGAAACACCACCTAAAACAGAAGCGTCCCTCTTTCGCCATTTGAAATGTTGGGAGGTATGGAACAGTTTGAGGTGGACCTGTCAAACACTAGCTTATAGTGTCATGAAATGTGTCTGTTTAAAATACCTATACATTGCGCCTTTTGTTTTACAATCAGTTTAACAGTTTTAGAACTTTTTTAATTTAGTGCTCGGGGAATCTAATCTCAACAGAGCTTTGATCTCTAATCTGTCTTATAAAGCTGCATAATTAATGACTAACATGTCCAAAAAATAACCTCTCTAGACCTGTTTACATCCCTTTAACATGGGAGACCCCAATGCAATATTACAGCACTGGATATATCACGTGGTGTGAAAAGTAAAATGCTGCAATATGGTGCCTTTCATTTGGCCAACTATCACCTGGGGGCATTGCACTGAAGTCCAGTATGCTGCAACCTACTGTGTTCTCTCAGAAATGCAGTTATTTTGCAGTAAGCAAGGTCTGTATGATGGGCTTGAGGCAGCGGGCAGACCTTTCTCATGAGTTGAGCTGTAGGATGCAATGAATGGCCAATCCAAGAGGACACAGCCTGTAATAGTGTCTCCAAACCGAAAACACAAACGAGAGAGGTTCATAGTGTAATATATTCAGACATAGGAGCAGCGGCGTAACAATAGGGGTCGCAGGGATCACACCTGCGACTGGGCCCGACGCCCGCAACAAGCTGAGGTCTGTGCCTTCCTCGACACAGACCACTAGCAGCTGAGCTCCCACTTTGGCACTCTAGTAATGCAGAGCTCTGGGAGCTGATATCATCTCCCAGCAATCTGCATTACTGGAGAGAGGACTGTGTGGGAGCTCCAACTGCTAATAGAGGTCTGTGCAGAAGGAGGCTCAGACCCCTCCTGCCACGCCGCTGGACCATCAGGGAGGTAGGAGATGGACACTGGGGGGGTCAATAGGGGCAAAGTGGAGGTGGAGATTGGGGGCAACGTGGAGGCGGACAATGGGAGCAATATGGAGATGACCAATGGGAGCAATGTGGAGTTGGCCCGCAATGTGGAGATGACCAGTGGGGGCAATGTGGAGATGACCAGTGGGGGCAATGTGGAGGTGGCCAATGGTGGCAATGTGGAGATGACCAATGGGATCAATGTGAAGGTGGCTAATGGGGGCAATGTGGAGATGACCAGTGGGGGCAATGTGAAGGTGGCCCATGGGAGCAATGTGGAGATGACTAATGGGAGCAATGTGGAGGTGGCCAATGGGAGCAATGTGGAGGTGGCCAATGGAGGCAATGTGGTTGGGGCAGGGCCCATAGCAATTGTTGCACCAGGACCCAGTGGCTTCTAGTTATGCCTCTGCATAGGAGATGTATGTTGTTCTGAGGGAGATACTCACATTCTGCCGTCACTACCGGAACTATCAGTAGCAATTCACGCCTGTGGAGGATATTATTACTGCTCCTGTACGGACGGCTGTTAGCCAACCGCTCAATCCCTCCTACACCGCACTCAGACGTAAACGCTAGAGAAAAGACATACAAGACAAATGCAAGGAGAGTGGCCTGATGATAACAGGTGAAGGACAGTAATCAGACTTGTGATGGAAGATGATACTCACAAAATGATTCACAGACCGGCCTTAGATAACATGTACAGGTCTACATGTACCTTTGTTGTTGTTGTTTTTTTTTTGTATTTCTCCTGAAGAAGTGCTTTAGGACCACGAAACATGTTGAGGTCGTTTTAGTTATAAAAATCAATGTTTGTTTTTAGATCTGCCTGGTCTGTCAGATATCTCCATTGGGAAAACCATTACAATCAACAATAGATGCACATCGATATAGTTCTGTTGCTGGGAGAACTGGCATCAACATTCCCTGCTAGCCACTAGACCGGTCCAGGTTATCTAAGGCTGGTTTGTGAATTATTTTGAATCATCTTCCAGTAATAGTGCCTGGTTGACCATAAGACACGTCCCTCCTGTATTCCACATCAGTGGTGGAACACAGGAGACAGGTGAGTGAACTACTTGGGTGAAAGAACAGTTGCATCGAGCTGCAACCGTTCTGCTACCCGATCTGAAAGACTTCCCTTGGCCATTAGAACCTATCTGTTTCCACCAAAGAGATAGAATATGTTAAAAGGATAGTAATACTTTGTTTTATCTTTATTTCATTCTGTAGGCATTAAAAAAACATGAAGAACGATATAAGTCTTATCTCTCAAACCTTTATGGTTTGAGGGATATTCACAAGCAAAGTTTCCTCCTGTCCGCTTTTACCTAGTGTAAGCCATCTCTTCTCAGATGTGGAATGCAGTCCATAGACCTAGATGCTTTGGTTTATTTATTTAATATCTACAATATTATAGCTTACGTAAATTATGTATTACTATCCCTTTAATAATATAAAATGGGGCAATTCTGGAGCAAGCTAGTTGCACGATAGGGGATTGTCAGAAATACCTAACATTACAAACATTCATCCACTTTAAAGTACCTCAATATAATACACTTATTTGTACATTTACATGTGTGAAACTGATCAAAATGACCTGTTACCAGACGGAATCCCTACTTTTACAGTATTCCTATGGCATTCCCAGAATTCCTTGGAACATCAGAGCAGACAGTCCAGTCTTTTTTTTTAATCCTAACCCATACAAATATGGGATTTCCATACCTCCCAAGTGTCCCTCTTTAGGAGGGACAGTCCCTCTTTGAGCCCCAAATCCCTCTGTCCCACCCTGGTGTCCTTGTGTTTAGGAGATCAGACTGTGTGGTGTGTATAGAATTGTATCACCCCGGTGTCCCTGTGTTTAGGAGATCAGACTGTATGGTGTGTATATATAAGTGTATCACCCCGGTGTCCCTGTGTTTAGGAGATCAGACTGTATGGTGTGTATATAAGTGTATCACCCTGGTGTCCCTGTGTTTAGGAGATCAGACTGTATGGTGTGTATATATAAGTGTATCACCCTGGTGTCCCTGTGTTTAGGAGATCAGACTGTGTGGTATATATATATAAGTGTATCACCCTGGGGTCCCTGTGTTTAGGAGATCAGACTGTGTAGTGTGTATAGAAGTGTATCACCCCGGTATCCCTGTGTTTAGGAGATCAGACTGTATGGTGTGTATATGTAAGTGTATCACCCTGGTGTTCCTGTGTTTAGGAGATCAGACTGTGTGATGTGTATATAAGTGTATCACCCTGATGTCCCTGTGTTTAGGAGATAAGACTGTGTGGTGTGTATAGAACTGTATCACCCTGGTGTCCCTATGTTTAGGAGATCAGACTGTGTGGTGTGTATAGGATAGGGTTGCCACCTTTTCCTAAAACAAATACCGGCCATAGCTGTGTGAGGGCGGAGTTACAAGTGGGAGGAGCTACAAAAGGGGCAGAACCACTCAATGATGCATGACCACTGTCAGACTAAGCACTCTCTCTTGGACCAAGCACACTTTCTCTCTCAGACTAAGCTCTCTCTCTCTCAGACTAAGCACTCTCTCTCTCACAGACTAAGCACTCCCTCTCTCAGACTAAGCACTCTCTCTCTCTCAGACTAAGCACTCTCTCTCTCAGACTAAGCATTCTCTCTCTCTCAGACTAAGCACTCTCTCTCTCTCTCAGACTAAGCACTCTCTTTCTCTCACAGACTAAGCACTCTCTCTCTCTCAGACTAAGCTCTCCCACCCTGATTTATATTTAACTCTTTGAGCGGCAGTGATGTGTCAGAGTCTGACACATTGCAGTACCAATCTGTCCTTCAAAGTGTTGAACACAAAATTGATTAAATTCACAGTTCACTCACTGATATGTAAATGGTGTAATTTGTTAATATGGCTGCTAAACCAACAAATAAATGACCATAATATGCGACAACCTCTCTAGTCCCGACTATGGTAAATGGGAGGGGTAGGCAAACTTTGGCTCCCCAGATTTCGGGAACTACCACACTCATCAATCCCAACCAGCCTACACATGGTATATGTCACAGCAGTATGTAATCATAACAACAGCAGTATAAACTCAATGGAAAGCTGACAGCCAGAAGTGTCGGTGAGCATGTATCAGAGTAAGGTGCCAAAGTTACCATCCTCCTAAGGTGCCTGACGGGTGTCTCCCTTCCTTCCTCTGAACTCACCACCTCCCGGACTCTGCTATTGAACTCCCCACGTGGGCGGTTCCTCTTCATTATGTTGGTCTCAGGCAATGACACCCCCAGCTCCTTACTCCGTGTCTTTCTGTCTTAACGCTAGCTCCAACATATTTCCGACGGCTACACTGGTTCCTGCAATGGGGTTTCCGCTGCTCATCAACTGCTAGTAGCTATTGCTGTGTTGTATTCATTGGCGGTAAAAGTGAAACCAAAAGCTTGGTATATTGCCGCAATGACTTTTTTTTATAGTAGCTAGAGAAAACACTCCAACTGTATTTTATTCCAGGTAGAGACATGGATGTAGGGCTGCAACTAACGATTATTTTGATAATCGATTAGTTGGCCGATTATTTTTTCGATTAATCGGATAAAAAACCCAATATGCTGATTTTTCATTATTTAAAATGATTTAATGAACAAACTGAGTGTTAAAAACAAACAGCAGAATAAAAAACTTTACACATTTAACATGCGTCATTGTTATTATTTTACTATGGGGTCTATGCACCTCTATTTCTCCCCCTTGCACCTCTATTTCTCCCCCCTTGCACCTCTATTTCTCCCCCCCTTGTGCCTCTCTTTCTCCCCCTTGTACTTCTTTCTCCCCCATGTGCCTCTCTTTCTCCCCCCATGTACTTCTTTCTCCCCCTTGTGCCTCTCTTTCTCCCCCTTGTACTTCTTTCTACCCCATGTGCCTCTCTTTCTCCCCCCATGTACTTCTTTCTCCCCCTTGTGCCTCTTTCTCCCCCCATGTACTTCTTTCTCCCCCTTGTGCCTCTTTCTCCCCCCATGTACTTCTTTCTCCCCCTTGCACCTCTCTTTCTCCCCTTTGTACCTCTCTTCCTCTAGACTGTCGCTCTCCTGGTCACTGCTGCACTTGCTGCCGGTCACCTATGGCTGGCTGTCTCTGAGTTCCCTCCTGCCCGCCCGCATCATCACGCGCCCCTGCGGGCCGTGATGACATACAGACAGAGAAGAGGAAGAGTGCAGAGGCACCGGAAGAGAAGCGCTTGCAGCCAGACAGTAACGATCAGTCTGCTGGCAGCACGCGCTTCTCTTCTGGTGCCTCTGCCCTCTTCCTCTTCTCTGTCTGTATGTCATCACGGCCCACAGGGGCGCGTGATGATGCGGCGGATGGGATTGGGAAGTGCAGGTTGGTTTTTGCAGCCCTACTTGCACAGAAATACCGGCTTTTTCAATTGCCGGTATAGTCCTTATACCGGCACCGGCCCCGGTGCGCCAATTACCGGCCGTGCCGGTAAAATACCGGCCGGGTGGTAACCCTAGTATAGGAGTGTATCACCCTGGTGTCCCTATGTTTAGGAGATCAGACTGTGTGGTGTGTATAGGAGTGTATCATCACCCTGTTCATACATCCCAACATTTCAAACTGGAAAAGAGGGACACTTGAGTTTTACGGGGTGTTGCTGGGGATGTGGCTGGTGGGCGAGGCATTACCAAGAATTTTTAGGCTATTTCATGACCTATTGATACCTCCTTGTGTAACCTAATAAATGACTTATAACAAGACCAAAGTATTTTATTTACACAGATTAATTTATAAACACATATACTGATGTTTAAACAAACAATAACGTGAGTTTTATTGCTGTAGAGCAATATGATACACTTATATACACACCACACAGTCTGATCTCCTAAAAAGAGGGACATCAGGGTGGGAAAGAGGGACAGGGGGATTTGGATCTAAAAGAGGGACTGTCCCTCCTAAAGAGGGACACTTGGGAGGTATGCCCTGTTGTCCCTGTGTTTAGGAGATCAGACTGTGTGGTGTGTATATAAGTGTATCACCCTGATGTCCCTGTGTTTAGGAGATCAGACTGTGTGGTGTGTATATATGTGTATCACCCTGGTGTTCCTGTGTGTAGGAGATCAGACTGTGTGGTGTGTATAGAAGTGTATCACCCCAGTGTCCCTGTGTTTAGGAGATCAGACTGTATGGTGTGTATATAAGTGTATCACCCCGGTGTTCCTGTGTTTAGGAGATCAGACTGTGTGGTGTGTATATAAGTGTATCACCCTGGTGTCCCTGTGTTTAGGAGATCAGACTGTGTGGTGTGTATATAAGTGTATCACCCCAGTGTCCCTGTGTTTAGGAGATCAGACTGTGTGGTGTGTATATAAGTGTATCACATTGCTCCACAGCCATAAAGCTCACAGTAATGTTTGTTTAACCCATTTGGGAAACCCTGAATTGGATCAGCAAAAAAAAAATACTCGGTGGTCCTTAAGTGCCTGCCACGTGTGTGTGAGGCCGGTCCTTACGGGGTTACAGGTCATTGTATGTGTTTATAAATTAGTTTGTGTAAATAGAATACTTTGTTGATGCTCTAAATATTTTATAATGTTACTCAAAGAGGAGTCAATAGGTCATGAAATCACCTGTAAATTCTTGATAATGCGCCACCTACCAGCCACACCCCCAGTAACACCCCCCAAACAATAGTGTCCCTTTGTGGCCATTTGAAATGTTGGGCAGTATGGATTCCCCTTAGACTATGCGTGCTGCTTTACACATGTGTATTACACAGGGGAATGCTTTTTATTATGTGTATTATATATAGCTATAATAACATTTCTAATTTATTAAATGGGGCTTTTAACTCCTAGGATCCTAGAGAGGTCTGAAATCATTTAAAGGGATAGTAATACTTCATTTCAACTTTATTTTATTTTGTAGGCATTACAAAAACATGAAGAACGATATAAGTCTTATCTCTCAAACCTTTATGGTTTGAGAGATATTCACAAGCAAAGTTTCCCCTCCCACCCCTTTTACCTAGTGTAATCCATCTCTTCTCACATGTGGAATGCAGTCCATAGACCAGACAGATAACAGCAGGGGACAATCTTCTTCCTATGAGAACAATGAAAGCCCTTCCCCCCTTGACAAGTTTTTCAGGTTTTTCCCTTATCTTAATTGAAGATTGTCCCTCTCTGCAGTCTACCTGGGCACCTCCCTTCTGATCTGGCTGAACAGGGGGGGGGGGAAACTTTGCTTGTGAATATCTCTTAAACCATAAAGGTTTGAGAGATAAGACTTATATCGTTCTTCATGTTTTTTTAATGCCTACAAAATAAAATAAAGTTAAAACGAAGTATTACTATCCCTTTAAATCATTGGGGGTGTTATTTGTCCCATGATAATGTACTTGTTTTTCTATAATCACTCCTCCTTAGATTATTGAATGTAGCCCAACATGTCCTAAATAAGTCACTATATCCCTGTGCGTGGGACATGTGAACACTGCACTAGATGTATCTGCCTTTATGTGCTGTAAGGAAATTGGTTTGATCCATCTGATTTCTCCGTGGTTAGTGTAGGTGTTTGAGGTTTTTTAATTCCTTTTTTTTTTTTTTTTTTTAACATTGTGTCACAAATAAAAAAAACACCCACTCAGATGACTCATTGACATTCCCCCCACTGTGTCTCCTCGTGTATAACGAATGAAAGTCTCACGAATTTTGTGGCAATGTGACAGGAGTAAACTCATACTAACCTGACCTTTGATACTGTCTGATCAGGGTGAAATATCCTGCCAAGAGATGTTTCACGCTGGATCTTTACCCAGTAATGCAGTGTGCGACTGGGCCCGGCTTATTAAACTGCTTTGTATGTGCTACACAGAAGAATTACATACGCACAGGAGAGACAGAGGGAAAGATGCAGGGCACAATGGAATATTGATACAAAATTTCAGTTTAAAGTGGAACGGTCACAGATGGGATTTTGCAAGAGCCTTCAAAATCACCTATTTTCAGGGGAGGGCTGGCATCGTTTGGTCTGGGGGGCAAATGCATTGGAGTGGCCTATTTCTATTGCTCCAACCCAATACCCAGATTAACCATTTCTGTTCATTTTATAACTGTCATTGCTGTTATGAAATTATGCAAGTGATACCGCAGAGCTTATAATTGAAATGGTGGGATGCTAGTCATGGGAGTCCGGAAGGGGGTAAGGGGGGTACCTCCTCCATATAAACACAGGGGCTGGATGGGGTGTCCTGGGGATCATATTATGGCTTTGCCCCCCTGCCACTCTCTACCAGCCAGATACTAACATTCCACACTGCACTCCCTCACACCTGTCACTCCTTGACAGTCGTATACGAACTTAGATGCAGTTTCTCAATGGCCTGAAATGTTACAGTGGCGCTGTTGCTACACCATCCCATGGACAGCTCTGGTCAGTTGAACATAAATCTCCATAGGATGGTGTAGCAACAGCACCAGTGTATAATTTCAGGCCGCCGGGATACTGCACCTAAACAAATACAAGTTTGAGCTGTAATAACTTTTTAATAAATCACCTTCCTGCAGTGGGAGTACCCTTGTTTTACTCAGGGAGATAAACCCTACAATGTATTTAATTTACATTTTAAGTATTACTATCCCTTTCAGTATCTACCACTGCATCATACAGCCCTCTATTCTATTGTGTTCTATGGTAGAATGGGAGTAGGAGATCATTTCACTGTATCACATCATGCACAACCTATTTTCACCACAAATTACACCTCTCGGGTCTTATCCCTTCTTCTTATACCATCTTCTCCAAGAGCTGAATCTGCCAGTGGCAATCTCATTCCTACTGGCTGTGTAGGTGGGTGGGACATCACAGCAGCCAATAGGAATGATAAGATACTTCTATGGAACTCACAGCACCAGCTCTGGAGGGGGAAGCCCAGAGGGGTCCTGTTCACTGAGATCTGTATAATGTTGCTGTTACTACTGCACATTGCCAAACCACTCATGTTGTAGTGGTATGTCAGAAGGTAGGCCAACATGGGTGCTGGCCATATATTATTGACTGATGCCCACATGGATCGAGGAAGAGAATAGCATTACAAGGTTGAATTTAATCTGTGGGAATAGGCCTCCATACAGATCAGGGAGACTGACATTTGGATGTCCCCAATTTAGGAAAGCATTCAACTTGCAGGATGCGTTATGCAGGGCCAAATCAACAGTGTGAACAGCATCCTAGGGGTTAGTTGGCTGTGCTAAGGTCACTGGTTTGAACCTCTGAGGAAGTGCCAAATGCGTAAGACATCCGGTGGGGAAGGTGCCACCTAATGTGTTTTAATTCTGTATTTTGCCTTGGACACAGTGAATAAACAACACTTGCTAGAGAATCAAGGGGGGGAAACATTATTTGTGTTTGTTGTTGTCTCCTTTCTGTTTGGTTATCCAGTAACTGTTTGGAGTGCACATGGCCATTTATGGAGCAGCACCACAGCATGGGAAAACTAGATTAATTAACTTGGTGCCATAAGGAGAGATAAGATGGGCCTCCTGCTTTTTTCTTGATTTATTACTACATGACTGTGAACAGAGCCTGTTGTGAAGTTCTGCCATCCTGACAGCCAAGGTGACAGGAGTCATTTTGTGGCTGCAGCTAGTAAGTCTGCTTCCATGACAGGAGACTTATTAAAACACAAGAGTTTCCCTTTAAAGAGATAGTATTGCTTGAAAATAATTGTATTTTAAATTATAGCCCTTAAAAAAACATTAAAAATGATATAAGTCTTATCTCCCAAACCTTTATGGTTTGGGAGATATTCAGAAGTAAAGTAAAGTAAAGTTCCCTTTTCCTGGCTGTTTTAGCCAAGCCTGCCATCTAGTGGACAGATTTGGAATCCGGTCCACAGATCAGCAGGCAGCTCTTTAGCAGTGCCGAGATCACGATCTTTAAAAAGAACTACTTCATTGGAACTGTGTACAAAGTGTGCCTGGCTTGCAAGCACACTTTGTAGACCATTCCAATTAAGAAATTATTTTTAAAGATCGTGATCTCGGCACTGCTGAAGAGCCGCGGCCGGTCTGCGGACCAGATTTCAAATCTGACAGCTAGAGCAGTGACGTCACTCACAGGGAAACTTTACTATCATTTTTAATGTTTTTTTAAGGGCTACAATATAAAATAAAATTATTTTCAAGCAATACTATCCCTTTAACACTTTAAGTGTGAAGGTTAAACTGCATCTGAAGGGTTACATTCTTTGATTTATACAGATGGACATGGACAGACAGTCATGACGATGAGTAGATTTTCTTTATTGCAGCATAATAAAATGATCTTACAGGAAGCATTTTGGTGGTATGGTGGACAGCATGGTGGTATATGCTGTCACGTCTATCTTAATTTATTCCAATGCCTATAGTTGGCTTATATACACTTAAAAGGTTAGTAATGCCCATATTTAACTTGATTTAGTATTGTAGATGTTAAAAAATAAAGTATATGGTTTGAGAGATATTCACCGCTAAAGTCCCCCTCCCTCCTCTTCTCTTGATATCGGATGTAAAGCTGACAGGAGATCTTAATCAGCCGACTCGAGGAAGCTCTTCAGCAGAGCCGAAACAGCGATATTTAAAAAGAACTACTTCAATGGAACGGTCTACAAAGTGTGCTTGCAAACCAGGCACACTTTGTAGACTGTTCCAATGAAGTAATTCTTTTTAAATATCACTATTTCGGCTCTGCTGCAGAGCCACCAGCTGGTCCCAGCGCTGACGTCAGGAGAAGGGGAGGGAGGAGGAACTTTAGCGGCGAAAATCTCTCAAACCATAAAAGTTTGAGAGATGGGACTTTCTCCGTATACTTTATTTTTTTAACATCTACAATACTGAATCTAGTTAAATACGGGCATTACTAACCCTTAAAATGTCTCTAAACATGGTCAGTACGTCACAAAAATAATAAGAACAGAACATACCTATGTCATCAGTTTATTTATGTTCAAACATGGATATTATACACTGTGGAGCCATATTACATCCTGAATATGTAATTAGCTAAATTATCATAAAGAACCATGTGTTATGCTTATATATGTATATATGTATATATTTTGGCTTATTGGAAAAGGCTATGCTATGATGTAACTGGTGGTGGGGGTAGGAGACTCTTGACCAGTGTTTCTCAACTCCTGTCATCAGGACACACTAAGAGGCCAGGACTTAGGGATTTCTCTGCTAGAGCACAGGTGTGGTGATCAGAGGCTCATTCACACTGATTAACTCGCCTGTGCTCTAACAAGGAAATCATGTGATCAGAGGCTCATTCACACTGATTAACTCACCTGTGCTCTAACAAGGAAATCAAGTGATCAGAGGCTCATTCACACTGATTAACTCACCTGTGCTCTAACAAGGAAATCACGTGATCAGAGGCTCATTCACACTGATTAACTCACCTGTGCTCTAACAAGGAAATCATGTGATCAGAGGCTCATTCACACTGATTAACTCACCTGTGCTCTAACAAGGAAATCATATGATCAGAGGCTCATTCACATTGATTAACTCACCTGTGCTCTAACAAGGAAATCATGTGATCAGAGGCTCATTCACATTGATTAACTCACCTGTGATCTAACAAGGAAATCATGTGATCAGAGGCTCATTCACATTGATTAACTCACCTGTGCTCTAACAAGGAAATCATCAAATCCGGGCCTGTTAGTGGGTCCTGAGGAATGGAGTTGAGAAACACTGCTCTTGACTATTCTTAACTTAGCTCTGACACCTAACTAGTGTTTCAAGTGACATCACAAATGGACACAGTTACTTTTATTTAAAGAGACAGTAATTTTAGATTTAACAGTCAGAGAGGGTGTAAATGGGCTGGGAAGCCCTCTGGCACTGAAAGGGTCGGATGTATAACCCAACATGATATGCAGCAGATGTGGGCTGCCGGTAGCTGTAGGTTGAACTGAGCTCCCCATTTCCTTCCTCAGGAGGAAAGCCACACGTCTCGAAATCCCAGGTCTGTGCTCTAGAGATCCCTGTTTCAGTACAAGGCTCCATGACGTCAGTGGACCATGGGCTGGGGGGTGTAAGAAGTGGGCGTCCGGAGGTCCTTATGATGAGCCAATCTAGATTCAAAATTCAATGTGATATATGATGTTCAGTTGCAGAGAGAGGAGAGATGACAGCCGTGGTTAATTCACACAGTACCAATGAAAATTTGCATTAACCCAAAGAGTGCTATGGTTATTACAATGTGCTCTTAGGATAGCAATTTATACTTTAGCAGCAACCTTTTGAGTGTTAGAAGAGAAGTAATAATGTTGAGAAGTAGCAAGGCTGGGGGTCAGTATGTGTAGTTCAAGGGCTATCAATACAGTAGGACAAGGCTGGGGGTCAGTATGTGTAGTTCAATGGCTATCAATACAGTGGGACAAGGCTGTGGGTCAGTATGTGTAGGTCAATGGCTATCAATACAGTGGGACAAGGCTGGGGGTCAGTATGTGTAGTTCAAGGGCTATCAATACAGTGGGACAAGGCTGGGGGTCAGTATGTGTAGTTCAATGGCTATCAATACAGTGGGAGAAGGCTGGGGGTCAGTATGTGCAGTTCTGTGGCTATCAATGCAGTGGGACAAAGCAGGGGGTCAGTATGTGCAGTTCTATGGCTATCAATACAGGGCGACCAGGATCTCTTTCTGTCTTTACAGCTGACATCTGTGAAAGGGTAGGGAGGGGGGAACTTTATCATCGTATATCTCTCAGACTATAATGGTTTGAGAGACGGAACTTGCATCAGTTAGTTTATTTTAGTAATATCTACAGTATTACGTTTAATTGTAAAAAGACACTACTAACCCTTTAACAAAAGTGAAACACTGGAAGTGAGGTCCCTGTCTGAAAGCTTCCAATCTGAAGTGGTAAAGGAGACATACAGAGTGTAGTCTAGACCAGAGGTTCTCAGCCCATGCCCTCAGTGGCCACTAACAGGCCAGGACGTAGGAATTTCCCTGCTAGAACACGTCTGTTGATCAGAGGCTCAGTTGTATTGATTAACTCACCTGTGCTCTTAAATGGAAATTCTAAAATCCTGGCCTGTCAATAGCCACTGAGAGCACAGGTTGAGGACCACTGCTATACAGTGCCAGACCATTGTAGATAATTTTTAACCCTTCGAGTGCCAGGGGGTAAGCAATGCATTGCATCCCCTCTGGCATTGAAATGGTTAAGTTACTCTTTCTCTAAGTGAATGATTTAGAAGAAGATGAAAGTATTTTTCACACAGACTAATTTATAAGATATATACAGACGTTTATACCCACATTACTGTGGGTTTTATTGATGTGGAGCAATCTGATACACTGTTATATACACCACACAATGTGATCTCCTAAATAGAGGAGCAGAGGGATTTGGGTCTCAAACAGGGACTGTCCCTCCTATACTGTATAGTGCCAGTCCTTATACACAGACACATGCAGACTGTATACTATACAGCGGAGGTTCTCAGCCCATGCCCTCAGTGGCCACTAACAGGCCAGGACTTAGGAATTTCCCTGCTAGAACACAAGTGTGTTGATCAGAGCCTCAGTCGTATTGATTAACTCACCTGTGCTCTTAAAGGGAAATTCTAAAATCCTGGCCTGTTAATAGCCACTGAGAGCACAGGTTGAGAACCACTGGTCTAGACGGTCCTTCAGCACATGGTTATATAGACACTGCCATAAAGTGTGCAGGACACTGAGGGGCCAAACTCAAATAAAAATCTGGGTTGGGGGGAGGAGCTTTATCCCCTCCGCTCCCCCCCTCCCAACTACTATGGATTCCTTCATGGTGCATTAACCTTTTGAATGCCAGAGGGGTACGCAACGCATTGCAAAGCAATGTGTTGCGTACCCCACTGGCACTCAAAGGGTTAAAGACCTCTCTCATATTCTAAGGGTTAAAAATCACCATTTAACCCCTTGAGTGGCAGAGAGCTATCCAGTGCATTGCAGCATGTTACATACCTCTGTGGTGCTCAAAGAGTTAAATCAGTGGGATTTTGTGGACTTGTTACTGTTCCCTATGGGGCAGCTGTTCATGCAGTTCTACGTACATCAGCCTCTGGGTCCTACTTGTGAAACAGAGGTCTAATATACTAAAAAGGATCGGAGCAAACTAAGTGTACGTAGGTGATAAATACAAATTCTAAACATCCTCACTGATTTAGATGGGGATTTTAACTCCTTTAATGCTCCTGAATTATCTAAGTAAGGTCTCTCTCTGTAACTGTTTCTTTATCCACACCTCCTAAGTGTCCCTCTTTAGGAGATATTAGGGTTCCATATTTCTCAAGTGTCCCTTTTTATGAAATACTAGTTGAAGAGCCTGTTACACAGGCCACAGTGCCGGCCGGTTGCAGTTCAGTCATGCGTAGTAGAGACTGCCCGCACCGTGCTCCTTATCAGCCGCAGCACGGGCAGTCTCTACTACGCATGACTGCACAGTTCTGACAAACTTTAGCAAATTATTATATAGGATTAGGGTTCCATAGCTCCCAAGTGTCCCCCTTTAGGCGATATTAGGGCTCTATACCTCCCAAGTGTCCCTCTTTAGTAGATATTAAGGGTCCATAGCTTTCAAGTGTCCCTCTTTAGGAGATATTAGGGTTTCATACCTCCCAAGTGTCCCTCTTTAGGCGATATTAGGGGTCCATAGCTCCCAAGTGTCCCTCTTTAGAAGATATTAGGGCTCTATACCTCCCAAGTGTCCCTCTTTAGTAGATATTAAGGGTCCATAGCTTTCAAGTGTCCCTCTTTAGGAGATATTAGGGTTTCATACCTCCCAAGTGTCCCTCTTTAGGCGATATTAGGGGTCCATAGCTCCCAAGTGTCCCTCTTTAGAAGATATTAGGGCTCTATACCTCCCAAGTGTCCCTCTTTAGTAGATATTAAGGGTCCATAGCTTTCAAGTGTCCCTCTTTAGGAGATATTAGGGTTTCATACCTCCCAAGTGTCCCTCTTTAGGCGATATTAGGGGTCTATACCTCCCAAGTGTCCCTCTTTAGGAGATATTAGGGGTCCATAGCTCCCAAGTGTCCCTCTTTAGAAGATATTAGGGATTCATTCCACCCAAGTGTCCCTTTTTAGGAGATATTGGGGGTCTGTACCTCCCAAGTGTCCATCTTTAGGAAAATGTAGGGGTCTGTACCTCCCAAGTGTCCATCTTTAGGAAGATTTAGGGGTCCATACCTCCCAAGTGTCCCTGTTTAGGAGATATTAGGGTCCATACCTCCCAAGTGTCCCTGTTTAGATAATATTAGGGGTCCATACTATCCAAGTGTCCTTTTTAGGAGATATTAGAGGTTTGTACATCAGACGTTTCTCCTTTAGGAGATATTAGGGGTCAATACCTCCCAAGTGTCCATCTTCAGGAGATATTAGGTCTCTCTACCTCCCATGTGTTCCTCTGTACCCTCTTTCCCACACTGATGTCCCTGTGTTTAGGAGATCAGACTGTGTGGTGTGTATATAAGTGTATCACCCTGGTAATCAGACTGTGTGGTGTGTATACAAGTGTATCACCCTGGTGTTCCTGTGTTTAGGAGATCAGACTGTGTGGTCTGTATATAAGTGTATCACCCCGGTGTCCCTGTGTTTAGGAGATCAGACTGTGTGGTGTGTATATAAGTGTATCACCTGGTATCCCTGTGTTTAGGAGATCAGACTGTGTGGTGTGTATATAAGTGTATCACTCGGTATCCCTGTGTTTAGGAGATCAGACTGTGTGGTGTGTATATAAGTGTATCACCCTGATGTTCTGTGTTTAGGAGATCAGACTGTGCGGTGTGTATATAAGTGTATCACCCTGGTGCCCCTGTGTTTAGGAGATCAGACTGTGCGGTGTGTATATAAGTGTATCACCCCGGTGTCCTGTGTTTAGGAGATCAGACTGTGCGGTGTGTATATAAGTGTATCACCCTGGTGTCCCTGTGTTTAGGAGATCAGACTGTGTGGTGTGTATATAAGTGTATCACCCCGGTGTCCCTGTGTTTAGGAGATCAGACTGTGTGGTGTGTATATAAGTGTATCACCTGGTATCCCTGTTTTTAGGAGATCAGACTGTGTGGTGTGTATATAAGTGTATCACCCGGTATCCCTGTGTTTAGGAGATCAGACTGTGTGGTGTGTATATAAGTGTATCACCCTGATGTTCTGTGTTTAGGAGATCAGACTGTGTGGTGTGTATATAAGTGTATCACCCTGGTGCCCCTGTGTTTAGGAGATCAGACTGTGTGGTGTGTATATAAGTGTATCACCCCGGTGTCCCTGTGTTTAGGAGATCAGACTGTGCGGTGTGTATATAAGTGTATCACCCTGGTGTCCCTATGTTTAGGAGATCAGACTGTGTGGAGTGTATATAAGTGTATCACCCCGGTGTCCCTGTGTTTAGGAGATCAGACTGTGCGGTGTGTGTATATAAGTGTATCACCCTGGTGTCCCTGTGTTTAGGAGATCAGACTGTGTGGTGTGTATATAAGTGTATCACCCTGGTGTCCCTGTGTTTAGGAGATCAGACTGCGTGGTGTGTATATAAGTATATCACCCTGGTGCCCCTGTGTTTAGGAGATCAGACTGTGTGGTATGTATATAAGTGTATCACCCTGGTGTACCTGTGTTTAGGAGATCAGACCGTGTGGTGTGTATAGAAGTGTATCACCCTGGTGTCCCTGTGTTTAGGAGATCAGACTGTGTGGTGTGTATATAAGTGTATCACCCTGGTGTACCTGTGTTTAGGAGCACAGACTGTGTGGTGTGTATATAAGTATATCACCCTGGCGCCCCTGTGTTTAGGAGATCAGACTGTGTGGTGTGTATAGAAATGTATAAATTAAATTAGTCCGTGTACATAAAATACTTTGGTCTGGTTCTAAATCATTCATTCAGTTACACAAAGAGGTGTCAATAATTCATGAAATAATCTAAATAATTTCAGTAATGCCCCACAGATCAGCTATGTCCCCATATCACCTCTAAAATCACAAGTGTCCCTCTTTGGCCATGTGAAATTTTGGGAGGTATGTTAAATGGTTACAAGGTTCCACGCTTGTCTGTTGTATCTAATCTCATTTCCATTTCCTGCTGCAGCTGCTTACACTTTATCTGTATAATTAACCCTTTCATTGCAGTGTCTCCCAGGCAATCCCCTCTTCCACGATAAGAAGCAGGCTATCATGTACAAATACAGCTGCGTTTTTAACAAACATAGCTTCCACCAGTAAAAAAGTGAAAAAGCATCTGTATTTAATGTGGGTAAATACACAAAGGAAGACATCTAAAGTGGACCCGTCCCCTGACCTAAGACACGTTTCGTTTGTTTTATAGGGAACTAAAACCTACCTATATGTTGTACTGGCTATTTTTTCTGTGAGATAGCTGCTGCGAATGAGACCTTTATAGTTGTTGGCACAGTTTGGCATTTTATGCCAATTCCCTGTACAGTGTGCTAATGAGTTCTGTTCTAGGCAAAACTGTGTGGACTCTGCCTAGATTCATTCATATCACAGTGTGTGGGCTCTGCCTAGATTCATTCATATCACAGTGTGTGGACTCTGCCTAGATCCATTCATATCACAGTGTGTGGGCTCTGCCTAGATTCATTCATATCACAATGTGTGGGCTCTGCCTAGATTCATTCATATCACAGTGTGTGGACTAGATCCATTCATATAACAGTGTGTGGACTCTGCCTAGATTCATTCATATCACAGTGTGTGGGCTCTGCCGAGATCCATTCATATCACAGTGTGTGGGCTCTGCCTAGATCCATCCATAACCCAGTTCATGGGAGTCCGGAGGGGGGAAGCAATTACCCCCCCTTTATATAAACAAAGGGGCTGGATGGGCTGGCCTGGGGCTCATACTATGGCTTTGCCCCCCTGTAAAAATTTCTTGGACACCACTGACCCAGTGTATGGACTATGGATAGATCCATTCATATCACAGTGTGTGGGTTCTGCCTAGATTCATTCATATCACAGTGTGTGTGGACTCTGCCTAGATTCATCCATATCACAGTGTGTGGACTCTGACTAGATTCATCCATATCACAGTGTGTGGACTCTGACTAGATTCATTCATAGCACAGTGTGAGGGCTCTGTCTAGATACATTCATAACCCAGTGTGTGGGCTCTGTCTAGATACATCCATATCACAGTGTGTGGGCTCTGCCTAGATCCATTCATATCACAGTGTGTGGACTCTGCCTAGATTAATTCATATCACAGTGTGTGGGCTCTGCCTAGACTCATTCATATCACAGTTTGTGGGCTTTGCCAAGACTCATTCATATCACAGTGTGTGGGCTCTGCCTTGATCCATTCATATCACAGTGTGTGTACTCTGCCTAGATCCATTCATATCAAAGTGTGTAGGCTCTGCCTAGATCCATTCATAACCCAGTGTGTGGACTCTTCCTAGATTCAGTAATATCACAGTGTGTGTACTCTGCCTAGATTCATTCATATCAAAGCGTGTGGGTTCTGCCAAGAATCATTCATCTCACAGTGTGTGGGCTCTGCCTAGATTCATTCATATCACAGTGTGAGGGCATAAAGTAACACACTGTTCCACCAACAAATACAGATTATAATAATAACTAGTGTTTATATAGCACCTTTCTCCCAGTGGGACTCAAAGCGCTCTCAGAATTAACCGAATTGGCAGCTGAAATAATATTATGTTATTATTACCCAATCAATGGTAGTCATTTATCTATCTGGGAAAGATGAAGGGCTGAGTTGACCCGGCTGGGATTCAAACCTGCAACCTTGCAGTTTGAACAGGCTTCATAGTCAGGGACCTTACCACTGACCTATCTCACCAGCTTCATTGTACAAAAAATATTTATATTATAAAACAATTATTAGTACAACAAATAGGCAGTATTTACTTCTTTAACCCCTTGGATGTTAAAGATTTGTGGTTCCATGGCTTTCCAATGAGTTGGAGATGGTTTTAGCACCAAAGGGGTCACTTATGAACTTAATGGAATCGTTTTAGGGGACTCGTTGCCAGAGAAAGACCTGGGAACCCTTGTAAATTACAAACTTGGAAACAGTGACCAGTGTCAAGTAGCAGTAACAAAATCAAATAAAGTCCTGTCTTGTATAAAAAGGAGTATTGAAGCAAGAGTGGATAATATAATGTTGCCTCTGTACAAATCATTGGAAAGTCATCACCTCGTATATGCAGTGCGGTTTTGGGCACCAGTTCTGAAAAAGGATATTCTATAACCTGAGAGAGTACAGTGAAGAGCAACAAAATGAATTAAGGAAATGGAGGACATGACGTATGAGCATACCTGGGAACTTTCAGTTGAGGGCTACCCGGAGGGTAGTCCTCTGTTCAGCAGGGGGTAACAAAATTGACGCTAATCGTGTCAAAAAGGGGCGGGGCTTAACTCAAGTGTTGGGGGGATTTAACCCTTTGAGTGCCAGAGTGGTACGGAATGCATTGCAAAGCAATGCATTCCGTACCACTCTGATACTCAGAGGGTTAAATGTGTCACACAGAAGGCTGGGGACGGAGGCACAACGGGAGAAAAAACAGATGTGGCAGAGTTTCAATAGAAACTCTCCACATCCGGAGGAATCTGCCTCTGCCCCGGAGACCCGGTAAAGCTCTGTCAGAACCGGAGTCTCCGGGGCAAATCCGCAGAGTTCCCAGGTATGCGTATGAGGAACAACTAGACAAACTTGGTTTATTTACTTCAGAGAAAAGACGACTAAGAGGAGATCTTATCACATTGTACAAGTATATGAGAGGTCAATACAAGGATCTCTGCGGTGAGCTATTTATTCCAAGGCCTGATCAGGTGATCAGGGGACACCCCTTGAGATTAGAGGAAAGGAGGTTTCGGCTTCAGCAGAGGAAGGGGTTTTTTACTGTAAGGTCTATTCAATTATGGAATTCCATAGGAGGTGGTTATGGCAGATACAATGGATACATTTAAGAGAAGATTAGATACATTTCTGTCAAAAGGGAACATACAGGGTTATACTGTATATTAGTAGGCAGATCAGGAAGGTCTGATAAAGACTAACTTATTTGGTAGCAGGAAAGCCATATAATTAAATATTCATTTGAAACTTAATACTCACATTTTCATCAAAATCTACATAGTGTCAATGTACTAGGGGAACATTCAGGGCCGGATTCATATCCCAGTCACCACAGGCAAGGACGCTTTAGCTCCACCCACGACCACACCCATATTGTCCACAGGGCCCTGCCCTCAGTCTCATCCACTATTCGCTGGCACAGAAAATACATCTGGCCTGTAACAAGCAAACCTCCAAGAAAAGACTTTAACCTCATGGGGTTAAATAATCGCCCACAAAGGGATATAAAACTGGTGCAGAGACATTGAGATTGCGCTGGCCACAAACACAATTCAGAATGTGGGTGTGACCTGCACAGCTGAGGCGCCTCCTTTCAACGTGTGGAGCTCTAAGCCATTGTCTTCTCTGCCTATTGGGAAATCCGGCCCTGTGAACATTCTATGAATCTGATTTACTAAGATAACCTGAATCAATCCTGGGGCAAACCAACTGCCCAATAGGGGACAAATAAACATCCCTGATTATTTAAATGGGACTTTTAACCCCTGGAATGACAGATAAATCTCCATCATATTAGAAACCTTTCTAGCATTCAAGGGGGGCTAAAAGCACCTTTAGATTAACAGGACTTTTGGGAATTGTTATCCCCCCCCCCCGCAATGGGATAAACCCAGAATAGCCGTGTTCTGCCCATCTGCACTTGGATCTGGATGGATATACAACACATAGCTCTGCTGCTGTATGGATTAAGTACCACTGTTTGGCCTTATCTGATACATTTTATCACCAAGCAGAACACTGATACAATGTATCATTCTTCCAGAGCAGAATGGTAGAATTAATACTTGTTTAGCAATTTAACTCACAGCACTTGACACCCTTCCAGCAAATCCCTGCGAGGACCTTTTCATTTAAGCCAATGGTAAGACCTCAAGGTCATCGCAGGTCAATACAGTACATCCAATGCACAGAGATCTATGCACATTGGATGTACTGTATTGCGCTGTGAGGACCTTGAGGTCTTACCATTGGCTTAAATGAAAAGGTCCTCGCAGGGATTTGCTGGTAGCAGGCGGCAGATGCAAGAGTGCCACCCACTGTGCACAGCTGATGACAGCCGATTCCAGAGGGGGCGAGATGAAGCAGGGCAAGCAAAGGAAAGCGGATTGCACTGGGGGAAACCAAAAATATGTGGAATTTGTTTTACTTGCATACAATACACCCCCCCCACACACACTTCACATAAGGTGAAAAGGGGCAAAATTGTGCATATTATATGCAATATTTTATGGTACATACAAACATGAAGCAGCACATCAGAAGTGCAAGGACAGCAAGGCGGTAATCCTCTCATTTGCAATTACAACCCAAATTTCCCATGCAAAAGCTTACGCCTTTTCACTAGTCAGTACGGGTATTACTAATGGAGAAGGGGTATTAGTCAGGGGAAGTGTATCTTATGCATGAATCCAAACAAAGAAATATGTGCTAACACGCCTGAATCTCGATCAGTCTGTACCTAGGCGTCCTCAGGGCACTCCGAAAAGAACCATGGGTGCTCAGCTGTCCCAGTTTTCCCCCAACCGTATCAGTAAAGTAAACAAGCTTGAAAGTTGACGGCTGTACTCCAGAGTAATCAAAGCAACAGTGTTCTGATTGAAAAGACTTCTTTATTGCAAAGATTAAAATGTTGCAAAAAACAGCATTGGATGGAACAGGAATAGCAGATAGACAGACGAAGAAAGAAAGACTCCGTCTAACGCGTTTCACGCCCACTGATGCTTACTCATAGACACTGTTGCTTTGATTATTCTGGAGTGCAGCCGTCCACATTCAAGCTTGTTTATGTTATGTATGTACACCTGCGAGCACAGATAAAACATACAGAAAAACACACACTGACATATACACACCCAAACAGACACACACTCACACAGACACGTCATAGGTAGAGGATATGATTCTCCCAAAATAAACAGACATATAGATTGGGGAGAAGAGGCCACAACTTTATTTAAAATACTTCCATTAACACTAACACTATTTTTACCATAATAATTTAATGAATTATTAAATTTGACAGTTGCCATTATAAAATTTACTTGAACCAAGCATGGCCAAATTGCCTGGGCTCATGCTAGAGTACCAACCTTCTTCAGCAATTTATACCTGACTCCAAAGGAATTACCCCATTGGCCAGACACAGATGTTATCAATGGGTAACATCAACATCAACAACCTAAATCTAGGACATCGTTACCAAAGGGATCCAGTCCCAGGATAAGTCCACATAACTTTAACACATAAGTTATAGAAATCTGAAAAAACAGGCAAGGACTAACTGCCATAGTATCGACTGCTAATACCTTGACCAGTCTGGCCATTCTCCCCCAACAAAGACTGTGGCCTGTTCCCAAACATTAAGCCCATACATCCAAACCACAGGTGAAAACACAGCCCCGGAAAAGGAGGGCAACAACCAAACACACCAAGCCACAATGATAGCTTAGACATCAATACTTAAGAGAACATTTATGTAGACAAAAAACACCCACAATAGGGACCTAAACTGATTGCTCAGCATAACCCTATGTGAGAGCAACCCAGGCTCCATTTTTTTTTAAATCAAAATATAGCATAGCCCTCTGACCAACTCCAACTCCCTCTGTGAAGGGGGCACAACCCAGGCCTGACCAAAAACTAAAACAATTCAATGATACCACCTAACTGAAAACGTTGTTCCAGCCCACACCACCGCTAAATCGTGTACCCACTGCTAATTTTCTCTTCCTCCAGTAATAATCTGTGAATGATGATTATATAATAATACAGTGAAGCATCCACTGGTCATAGAATCCATCTGAGACTAAAAGGGCATTCCAAGCATTGCAGAGCAATTCTATGCATTCCTCTCTGGCGCTGATAAGGTATATATTTCCATCTGAAGTGTGCATGTACTTGTCTTGTCACAGTAAGATATTAGAGGCTGGATTCTATTACAGTTGCTAATTGTATCACTGCTTTTATCTCCAGATTTCCCCATAGACTTCAATAGAAAAATGTTTGCTAAAACGAGTGTTAACGTTTTTCACCTGCAATAGAATCCAGCCCTAAATGAGATAAGAAACCCTCATTCTCTAGAACCATGGAAGCATTTTCAGTGAAATGTCACTGACAGATATAGACTACAAGACAGTCCCAAGTCCAAATAAAATAATAAAAATAATCTATATCAACCTGATTCCTGAAAGGAGAACTTCTACTTGTTACACTCTAATTAAAGGGGAACTTTCACCCCTTAATAACTAAAGCTCCCTTTACTGCTGACCTGGCGACTAGCTGCTTAGTAGCGCTAGTCGCCAGAAAACTTACCCCGTTCTCAAGATTTCGCCGTTTGAAAGGATCAGGAAGCACGGACGTCTCTTCACAGTGACGTCCGTGCGCCTGCGCTGTCAGTCCCTTGTCAGTCCCTTGTGCACCGTATGCACCGTACGGTGCACAAGGGACTGACAGCGCAGGCGCACGGACGTCACTGTGAAGAGACGTCCGTGCTTCCTGATCCTTTCAAACGGCGAAATCTTGAGAACGGGGTAAGTTTTCTGGCGACTAGCGCTACTAAGCAGCTAGTCGCCAGGTCAGCAGTAAGGGGAGCTTTAGTTATTAAGGGGTGAAAGTTCCCCTTTAAATACACATAACTGATTGCTGTATGAAAGACACCTACCTAGGTAAGTGCTTCTGTTACACACAGTAATTATATAAATACACCTGACTGCTGTGTGATGAACTCCTACCTAGGTAAGTGCTTCTGTTACACACAGTAATTATATAGATACACCTGACTGATGGATTCCTACCTAGGTAAGTCCTTCTGTTACACACAGTAATTATATAGATACACCTGACTGCTGTGTGATGGACACCTACTTAGGTAAGTGCTTCTGTTACACACAGTAATTAAATAGATACACCTAACTGCTGTGTGATGGACTCCTACCTAGGTAAGTGCTTCTGTTACACACAGTAATTATATAGATACACCTGACTGCTGTATGATGGACTCCTACCTAGATAAGTGCTTCTGTTACACACATTAATTATATAGACACACCTGACTGCTGTATGATGGACTCCTACCTAGGTAAGTGCTTCTGTTACACACAGTAATTATATACATATACCTGACTGCTGTATGATGGACTCCTACCTAGGTAAATGCTTCTGTTACACACAGTAATTATATAGACACACCTGACTGCTGTATGATGGACTCCTACCTAGGTAAGTGCTTCTGTTACACACAGTAATTATATACATATACCTGACTGCTGTATGATGGACTCCTACCTAGGTAAGTGCTTCTGTTACACACAGTAATTATACAGATATGCCTGACTGCTGTATGATGGACTCCTACCTAGGTAAGTGCTTCTGTCACACACAGTAATTATATAGATACACCTGACTGCTGTATGATGGACTCCTACCTAGGTAAGTGCTTCTGTTACACACAGTAATTATATAGATACACCTGACTGCTGTATGATGGACTCCTACCTAGGTAAGTGCTTCTGTCACACACAGTAATTATATAGATACACCTGACTGCTGTATGATGGACTCCTACCTAGGTAAGTACTTCTGTTACACACAGTAATTATATAGATACACCTGACTGCTGTGTGATGGACTCCTACCTAGGTAAGTGCTTCTGTTACACACAGTAATTATATAGATACGCCTGACTGCTATATGATGGACTCCTACCTAGGTAAGTGCTTCTGTTACACACACAGTAATTATATAGATACACATGACTGCTGTATGATGGACTCCTACCTAGGTAAGTGCTTCTGTTACACACACAGTAATTATATAGATACACATGACTGCTGTATGATGGACTCCTACCTAGGTAAGTACTTCTGTCACACACACAGTAATTATATAGATACACCTGACTGCTGTATGATGGACTCCTACCTAGGTAAGTGCTTCTGTTACACACAGTAATTATATAGATACGCCTGACTGCTATATGATGGACTCCTACCTAGGTAAGTGCTTCTGTTACACACACAGTAATTATATAGATACACATGACTGCTGTATGATGGACTCCTACCTAGGTAAGTGCTTCTGTTACACACACAGTAATTATATAGATACACATGACTGCTGTATGATGGACTCCTACCTAGGTAAGTGCTTCTGTTACACACACAGTAATTATATAGATACACCTGACTGCTGTATGATGGACTCCTACCTAGGTAAGTGCTTCTGTCACACACAGTAATTATATAGATACACCTGACTGCTGTATGATGGACTCCTACCTAGGTATGTACTTCTGTTACACACAGTAATTATATAGATACGCCTGACTGCTGTGTGATGAACTCCTACCTAGGTAAGTGCTTCTGTTACACACAGTAATTATATAGATACACCTGACAGCTGTATGATGGACTCCTACCTAGGTAAGTGCTTCTGTTACACACAGTAATTATATAGATACACCTGACTGCTGTGTGATGGACTCCTACCTAGGTCAGTGCTTCTGTTACACACAGTAATTATATAGATACACCTGACTGCTGTGTGATGGACTCCTGCCTAGGTAAGTCCTTCTGTTACACACAGTAATTATATAGATATACCTGACTGCTGTATGATGGACTCCTACCTAGGTAAGTGCTTCTGTTACACACAGTAATTATATAGATACACCTGACTGCTGTGTGATGGACTCCTACCTAGGTAAGTGCTTCTGTTACACACAGTAATTATATAGATACACCTGACTGCTGTATAATGGACTCCTACCTAGCTAAGTCCTTCTGACAACAACAAAAGTAGAGCAATTCTGAGGCAAACCAACTGCACCATAGGGGACAAATAAAAATTACCCACATCCCCATTGATTAAAATTAGTTTTATAAACTGTTTAATGCAAGATTCATCTCCTAACATTCACAGGGTTAATAGCCCATGTCCAGTCAGTGAGTATTTACAATGCATTTGGTTTGCCCCAGTGGTAACGATGTGCATGTGTCCATTACATCTGGGCAGCTGTGCCGTCATGTTAATAAATAAAAGGTATGTGGGGGGGGGGGGGGTGAAGTTCGTATAACAGTGAAATATCAATGAGATGAGCCCCAGGCACAGTGCAGAGATGTGCGTCAGCTGCATGAGTCTCTCTAATCCACGTAATGAGGCAAGATGGCCTTTGAGCCACTGTAATTCCCCGTCCTTTCCTCTCACCTTCATGGTGAAGACTGAAAGGGAATGAGGGTTCACTCAGTGGAATTATCTGCTTTGTTTGGAGCAATCAGCCAGACCAGACCATTAGACAATTACTAGCTGAGCGGAGAGGGACTGAGAGAGAGGCTGGATGCATGACTCACTCAATCAATCCCCCCATCTCTCTGTGTGCACTGTTCACAGCTAAGAGCAAGCTTTGCAAATGTGGAGATCGTCTCATTGTTGCAGCTATAAAGGTCAGAAGAGTAATTAATTTCTGTGAATGGGGGGGGGTATTTGGCCTCAGAGTTAACCACTTCACTGCCAATGTGGGTAAAAATGATTCAGGAAGGACCGAAATAGCAAAATTAACCCCTTGGAAACCTCCCAGGTATCCACGTGGTTAAACTGCATGTGTGTAGCATTGTATTTGTGTGTATAATGGTGTGTGTGTGAGTCTTTGTGTCTAAGTTTATAAGGTACCAATGCCCATGCTCTTCTTCTCGCCACCCCCACCCCTATCACCCCCAGCAATAAATGGCACAGCACACCAGAAATAACAACACGGGCAACCATATAGGTGGCAAAATAAAGAGGTCACAGCTTTGTTAAGTGGATTTGATCTATTTAGGAGACCCATGGTCCAACCCCCCAAACCCCCAACGTGGTGCCACGGACCTGTAACTGCAGGCTGGGCCACTCTTGCCCCTGCTGCTGGGAAGCTGAGGGCCCAATGACCTTCCATACACCTTTGCCTTGGAACACCCATGCCCTGGCCCCCAGCAGTGGCTACCTCAACTCACTGAGGAGGCGACCTGGACTATGCCGATCCGCCACGGCTAGCTCGCCGTCCTTCCCCCTCAACTCAGTGCATCATTGGCTTTAGTATGCCTTCCGGGTGTCCTGAACGCCAAGTGAGTGACATACCTGTAGTGTAACTGTCTTTGGCTAATACACACTGTCCAGGCCCAGGAACACCGCATGGTGGCCACCCAGACAGGGGACCTACCCCAGGGACCCTCTACACCCCATCCCCTTGTGCTATGACCTCATGCTATATTCAACTGGCATACAACCCTCTATGGGCATACAAGCCTCTATGGCCCTTCTCAGGTTATCAAGGAATATAGCTAAACCTTGTTTAGACATGTGAACACCATCCTCGCGGTAAATGTCCATGTTCTTAATGGAAATTTTACCATGCTTGATGGTATCTCACTGTATGTAAGTGATGCATTGTGCAATTTACCTTCTTCTTAGAGGCCTCAGTGGCACTAGGGCATCTTGCCCCTCTCCATTGCAACCTAGGAATAATCTGAGACCATAAAATGTTCACCTGGGGACAGATGAGTTTGAGTATCTGGAAAATTGCCTTGATACCTTTGATCAGACCCACCGACTCCATGGAAGTAAGGTCATTGCCCCCTTTGCGCAAAATGACCATGTCTGGGCTATCCCACCTCCGCTCCATTGTGAATATTTGCCCCATCTGTTTCCCCTGTAAACCCTGCTTACCGCACCAGTTAATCTTTATGCGCTTCTCCTCAAGCCATAGCTGACCATAGCCAGCATGCTGTACCACCAAATGAATGAAGGCATGCCCTAGCACCAGTACCCTTGTCGAGCGAACTACTGAAAATATAAAATACATATTAGTATGTCATGAACCATACTCAGCACCCCTTCATAAGACAAACCAACAACATCAGCATGCTGCAAGTCAAAAACATTTTGGAATCAAAATTCTCCAAGACCAAACATTGGGAATCAAATTTCTGCATCAACTCCTGGGTGAACCCCTGACCTTCACCTTCCCAGTGTTACAGCTTACCTTGACTTCAGCATCACTTTCAGGCGCGAGGCTTCTAGCATGCTGCAGGCCTCTGTTTTATCTGTTTGCTTACTGTAGTCTCCGCCTACCAACTTCCTACTCCCTCCCTCTGAGCTGCTCCTCCTACTTCCTGTGGAGGGGTTTAAAGGGCAGACTGAGGCCTGACTCAGATGCCCTTGCGTTGTTGTTCAAAGCAGATATGTTGCATTGCGCTCCGTGTATGACCTGGCTAGTCTTCCATCCATTCTGGTGCTGACCTGTGGCTTGTCTGACTATTCTTTTGCCTAACCCCTAATAGTGGACATCCAATCTGGTGCAGACTTGTGGCTCTGGATGACTACCTGATCTGTGTATGCCCTGGCTTGTCTGACTACCCCCTCTGGTGCTGACTAGTGGCTCTGTCTGACTATTCTTACGTCTTTTCCCTTGATGATCAGACACCCAAAATAGTGCGGGCCTGGGGCTCTGGTAGACTCGCATATCTGACTGCAGGCTGAGTCAGACCCTATTCCTCTTCGGATCAAGATCCTGGGTTCCTGTTCCAGTTCCTGTTCCTGGTTCCATCCGAGACTTCCAGTGGCTAAGGACTAGTCTCCAGCACAGTGGTTTAGCTTTGCAACCTATTATTTCTGATAGCAGTCTTGCTGGCTATTACCCTGTGCTTATTCTTATTGTATATATTGTATATACCTGCTGTATGTCATTTGTTAATAAACTGCATTAACTAAACCATACTGACTCCTGAACTTCTCTGGGTAACTGTGGCCCTTTCTGATCTCCCCTCTATAGCAGCCTCCATTGATGCCCTTATTCAGAAAGAATGTGCCCCGTAATTCTTAGGATCCAGGCCAAGTTGTTCCAGTGCCTGAAGCATGTTTGCCTTAAATAAAACAACCAACAGAGCCCTACCAGTCTCAGGCATTAGAAATGACCCTTCGGACGTGGATGCAGCGCTGCTAGGAGTCGAACCGCCCTTACTGGACAGGATCTATCCTTCCTTCCTCTCCACATGCCCCACTGCCCCTTTGCCTCCTGTTCATTCTTTGCCTTTGGTAATGCGTTGCGTACCCCTCTGGCACTCAAAGGATTAATCACACTCTGTAAATCCCTAGGCGATGGTGGCGGGAGTTGTATTCTAACACTAGCTGGAGTGCTGCACGTTGCCCACTCCCGATCCAGAAAGCGAGCTGTGAAAAGTGCCTGCTTCAAAGGACACGGTTACAGAGAATCTGCTGCCTTCGTGACATGTAAGCTGGTGAGTAATGCACCTCTTGGTGTGTCACTTCTATAGGTGTGGGACTACTTATGAGTAAAAAGGGAGCCCAAGTGTCTCTGTGCCTATTCACTTATGTTACTGACTCATTGGGTGGAATTATATTCAAAGTTCTAACTCCTAGTGGGTTTTTTTAACCCATTGAATGCAAGAAACATCTCTATTGCTCTGGAGACATCTCTGGCAAGGTTAAACTGGCAATACATAGTTACAAACATATGTTTCTATGTTGTAACTTTTTACTACCTTTTTTTAATCAAATGAGTGCCAGCAGAGGGCGCATCACTTTGCAACAGAGGGTTAAAAGGCAAGTGTCACAAGGACAGTAACGTAATGGCAGGTCTGCAGGAGAACATACCTGTCAGTGAACCGGAGCTGCATTACATCCCTCCACTGCTTTATTGCACTGCTTGCCTACTTTCTATTCATCTGAAATAATCCAAAGTCCCTTCCCTCTGCTGCTGTTGACAACAGAGTTCATTAAGGTTGATATCCTTCTCTGGGGTTTTCTGCCTGAAATGCATTATCTTGCATAATTATCTTAAACTTTAGATCCCATACTCCTGTCCATTCCACCAATTTTCCTAATTCACTATGCATTTTTCTCATTTTCCCTGGAGTGTTGACTATGTTACAGATCATTGTGTCATCTGCTAATAGGCACGCCTCATCTTGAATACATTAGAAATATCACAAATGAAAATATTAAACCTGGGAACTTCTTGGTCTGGGCTCCCGATTGGGGAGGGGCTTAATCGAGAGGGGGCGGGACTAAAAAATAAAAAAAAAATATAGACCAGCCTGGGGAAGGAGGCGAAGAGGCCAGGGAGTGGGAGGAACTCAATGGGGGCAGCGGATGTGGGCAGAGTTTCATTAGAAACTCCCCACATTCAGAGAATTAGACTCTGCCCCGGAGACCCAGTAATTCAGATTTAAGACCGGAGTCTCTGGGGCAAAACCGAAGTTCTCAGCTATGCCCACTAGTGACCAGTCCTCTGACCAGTCCAGTGACTGTGACACATGCCGTCTGTTTTGCAGCCATAGTACAATATATATTGGGGTGCTAAATAGGAACTCTGATGGACAAGCATAGAGTGAAACAGACACAGAGGTTAGTATTTTTTCTTTTCTCTGATGGTTACTCGAAGTCTTGGGACTCCTGCAGATAAAAACCCAGAACACCGATACAGAACTATAAAATTGTGTTTATTGAAGAAATGAATAATCCCAATCTATAGCTGCTAAGATTGGAGGATAATTAAAAAATTCCTTATATCCTACAAAGACAATCCCCTTGTAGTAACTATAATTATATTAAACGGTTAGTAATGCCTGTATTCAAGTTGATGCACAGTGGCGTAACAATAGGGGTCGCAGGGGTCGCACCTGCGACCAGGACCGTCACTCTCAGGGGCCCGGCCGCCCCCTGCGACCCCCTCGCTACCTGCCCGCAGCACAGCTGATGTCCCGGCAGCCAGCGCTCGAGTAATGCAGAACGCTGGGAGATGACATAATCTCCCAGCGCTCTGCATTACTAAGGACCGCGCGGGAGCACGTCGTACACACCGCTAGACCACCAGGAGGTAGGAGGACGGGGGTCAGTAGGGGCAATGTGGCGATGGGGGCATTGTGGAGATTGGGGGGAAATGTGGAGAATGAGGGGCATTGTGGAGATTAGGGGGAAATGTGGAGAATGAGGGGCATTGTGGAGATTGGGGGAAATGTGGAGCATGAGGGGCATTGTGGAGATTGGGGGGAAATGTGGAGCATGAGGGGCAAATGTGGAGATTGGAGGGAAATGCGGAGAATGAGGGGCATTGTGATGGGGGCATTGTGGAGATTAGGGGGAAATGTGGAGAATGAGGGGCATTGTGATGGGGGCATTGTGGAGATTGGAGGGAAATGTGGAGAATGAGGGGCATTGTGATGGGGGCATTGTGGAGATTGGGGGAAATGTGGCGATGGGAGCATTGTGGAGATTGGGGGGAAATGTGGAGCATGAGGGGCATTGTGGAGATTGGGGGGAAATGTGGAGCATGAGGGGCATTGTGGAGATTGGGGGGAAATGTGGAGCATGAGGGGCAAATGTGGAGATTGGAGGGAAATGCGGAGAATGAGGGGCATTGTGATGGGGGCATTGTGGAGATTAGGGGGAAATGTGGAGAATGAGGGGCATTGTGATGGGGCATTGTGGAGATTGGAGGGAAATGTGGAGAATGAGGGGCATTGTGGAGATTGGAGGGAAATGTGGAGAATGAGGGGCATTGTGGAGATTGGAGGGAAATGCGGAGAATGAGGGGCATTGTGGAGATTGGGGGGAAATGTGGAGAATGAGGGGCATTGTGATGGGGGCATTGTGGAGATTAGGGGGAAATGTGGAGAATGAGGGGCATTGTGATGGGGGCATTGTGGAGATTGGAGGGAAATGTGGAGAATGAGGGGCATTGTGATGGGGGCATTGTGGAGATTGGGGGGAAATGTGGAGCATGAGGGGCATTGTGATGGGGGCATTGTGGAGATTGGGGGGAAATGTGGAGAATGAGGGGCATTGTGGAAGGGGCAATGTGGAGGTGGCCAATGTGGTGGAGGGGGGCCAATGTCGTCGGAGGGGGGCCCGTGGCAATTCTTGCACCAGGACCCCGTGGCTTCTAGTTACGCCTCTGTTAATGCAGTATTGTAGATGTTAAAAAAATAAAGTACCTGGAGAAAGTCCCATCTTTCAAACTTTTATGGTTTGAGAGATATTCGCCGCTGCAGTTCCCCCCTCCATCATGTCAGCTGTAAAGCTGACAGAAGGAGATTCGAGTCGTGCGACTCGAGGAGACTCTTCAGCAGAGCTGAAATAGGGATATTTAAGAAGAACTACTTTATTGGAACGGTCTACAAAGTGTGCTTTCAAACCAGGCACACTTTGCAGACCGTTCCAGTGAAGTAATTGTTTTTAAATATCGCTATTTCGGCTCTGCTGCAGAGCCGTCGGCTGGTCCTTGGGGAACTCAAATCTGTCCTCTCCCCCCCACACACGCACACACATACAAAGGTGCAGGTTTCAGGATCTCCTCACATGCACTACAGTGAATCAATCAGCAGTTTTATCATTCTGTAGGACTATGATGCACAGCGTGAGGCTCTCATACTGTTGCCAGACTACAACTCCCATCATTCCCTGCCTGAATGATGGGAGCTGTAGTCTAGAAGCAGCTGGAGGGCCTCACGTTGCCTAGTCCTGTGTAGAATCTGCCTGAGTTAATGACATTCACTTGTGTTTAATTGAGGGGATCCTGAAAAACAACATGCAGTATTGGAGGAAGGGAGGGGTGTGGACATGTTTGAGCTCCCCTGGTTTAATCCCTTCAGTGGCAGAGAGGATTATGGGAATTGTAGTCAATCATACAGCTATGGAGCATCCAAGGTTGCCCACTATTGATATAATCTCATGTCGTTGCTTGGCAGATGTCACCATTAGTCAGCGGTATCCCTTCTTCCCCTAGAACTGAGTAACGTTAAACACATCTCAGGGGGGAAGCAGGCATTCCCCGCATCAAAGGGGAGGAAAGGAAGAGAGAGACCAGAGGAAGGAAGTGAAGAGGCGACAGCACCCAGAGAAAACGTTCAGCAGCCGAGTGACGAAATGGAAAGGACCTGACTTTCCTACCAGCAGATACACACAGCCACTTCCTCTTCTCACAATGTGTCAGGACCACACAATACACAGATGTCTGTCAGTGCTACTCCTCCGGACAAACCAACAGGTTCTTTCCTACGTGTGTGTGAGCGAGAGAATGTATGTGCATGTAGATGAATGTGTATGTATGTGCGTGTGTGTTATAGAGAGAGAGAGAGAATGCATGTGTGTATTTATGTATGTATGTCTGTGTGGGTATGTATGTACGTGTGTGTATATGTATGTATGTCTGTGTATGTATGTGTGTGTGTGTGTGTGTGTAGGTATGTCTGTGTCTGTATGTATGTACGTGTGTGTGCGTGTGTGTGTGAAAGAGAATGTATGTGCATGTATATGAATGTAAGTGTGTGTGCGTGTGTGTATGTGTGTGTGAGAGTGAGAGAAAGAATATGTGTGTGTATGTATGTGTGTGTGTGTTAGAGAGAGAGAGAGAATGCATGTGTGTATTTATGTATGTATGTCTGTGTGTATGTATGTATGCATGTATGTGTGTGTGTATATGTATGTATGTCTGTGTATGTATGTGCGTGTCTGTGTGTGTGTGTGTGTGTGTAGGTATGTCTGTGTCTGTATGTATGTACGTGTGTGTGTGTGTGTGAGAAAGAGAATCTATGTGCATGTATATGAATGTAAGTGTGTGCGCGTGTGTGTGTGTGAGAGTGAGAGAAAGAATATGTGTGTGTATGTATGTGTGTGTGTGTGTGTGTATGAGAGAGTAAATGTATGTGCGTGTATATCAGTGTTTGTATGCATGTGTGTATGTATGTACGTGTGTGAGAGAGAATGTATATGTGTGTGTGTATATATATATATATATATTTATATGTACGTACGTGTGTATGTATAAAAGTTTGTGTGTGTGAGAGAGAGAAAGAGAGAGAATGTACGTGTGTGTGTGTGTATGTATGTATGTATGTGTGTATGTATGAGAGAGCGAATGTTTGTGTGTGGTGTGTGTGTGAGAGAGAGAGCGAGAGAGAATGTTTGTGTGTGTGTATATATATGTGTGTACGTACGTGTGTGTGTGTTTATTTATGCATGTGTGTGTGTGAGAGAGAGAGAAAGAGAGAGAATGTATGTGCATGTATATGAATGTTTGTGTGTGAGAGAGAGTGAGAATGTATGTGCATTTAAATGAATGTTTGTGTGTGAGAGAGAGTGAGAGAGAATGAATGTGCAAGTACTTGGATGTTAGTGTCTGTGTATGTATGTGTATGTGAAAGAGAATGTATGTGCGTATATATGAATGTTTGTGTGTGTGTGTGTGTGTGTGTGTGTGAGAGAGAGAGAATGTATGTGTGTGTGTATATGTATGTTTGAGTGTATGTATGTATGTGTATGTATGTGTGTGTCTGTGTGCCTGCGTTTGTGTGTTTGTGTCTGCATGTGTGTGTGTCTGTGTTTGCATGTGAGTGTGAGAGACAATGTATGAGGGTACATACAAATGTGGGTGTCTGTGTATTCTCTGCTCTAGACCACAGCACATGCTTAACCCTTTAAGGACTGGCAAATCTGAGGTGGATTTCACTTAAGGACCAGAGCAATTTTGACTATGTCTTTGTTCAACCATATTTTCTCTTTAATTCCTTTTGTACACCCACACAAATTATATACTGTTTTTTTAAACACAAGTAGGGCTTTCTCTTGATACCACAATTATATGAATACCTCATTGTTTAATTTGATTAAAATAGAATAAAAAGAGGAAAAAAATAAGATGGACGCCATTATTTCCAACCTGTAATTTTTCAACAATTGGCATGTGAGCATCATAGCTTAGTTGATGGTGCCAGAACCAAAAATGTCCCACAAAAGTATATGTTTCTGAAAACTAGACAACATAAGGTAAATAATTAGTAGAATTCTGCAGTTTTTTTATGCAGCTATTTTTCTAGAAATATGTTCCAAAATTGTGGTAATATTTAGTTTTTTTGCAGTTTTCACACTTACAGTTCAATATTACTGTTGTTATCAAGCACATGATAGGTGAAGATTTTTAAAAATGCATTGATTAGTATTCATCTCCATCTTCTGAGTACGGCTAGACCCCGTATGCATAGGTTTCTCAAGGTTTGGGGAAGCTACGGGGCTACAGCTTGCGTCACTGGTGTCATGTCTTATTTGGGGCTGTGTACCACTGCTCCACCTTAAAATTTCCCACCAAAAGTGTACATTTTTGGAAAGTAGACACCCAATGCTTTCATTTTACGGATGTTTTTTACACAGCCATTTTACCACGAATCCTCCGTAAAACTTGATGTAGGTAAAAAATTCAGTGTTTTTCACACTTAGGTTTCAATGTTGATGTGAATTTCAAGCACAGAATAGGGGAAAATTTTTAAAAGTGCACTGGTTAGTATTCAGCTCCTTCTTCTGAGTACAGCAATACCCCATATGCATAGGTCTCTCAAGGTTTGTGGGAACTACCGGGCCCAAATTGGAACATGCGCTTTTCCAGTTTCACACTTTGGGCCATATGTTCAAAAAAGTAGCGAAATAGCTTTTGTCGTTTTTGACGACTTTTCAAAGTACAGTGTCGTTGGGATCATTAACATTTTCAGAGAGTGTCAGTTGTGATTGGAAATATGTTGTTTGTCCTGACTGAAATTGTCGTATGTAATGACAAAAAAATGTCTTACCTAAAGACAAAAATGTCTTAAAAATGTCTTAACAACAAAAATGTCTTTAAAAATGTCTTAACTAACGACAAAAATGTCTTAACGAAACACAAAAATTCTCACATTCAGAACACATTCCCTGTGTACAATGTACAAATTTTGTCTTTTGAAAGACATTTTTTTTTCGTTAGTTACGACAAATTTTCTTTTCCTCTGTACAACACTGGAGAATAGTTTAGCCACGCCCTAGCCACGCCCCTTTGCCCGTCATTTCTGGAGTTGTGTCGTACACAACGGACATTACTAGTTTTTTGTCGTATACTCTATAGAAAATATGTTGTTCATGCATACAATTACTTATTTTTGTCTTTCATATGACAATTTTATGTCGTTATCTGCGTTACTGGTGCCATGTCTCATTTGGGGCTGTGTAATAGTGATCCACTTTAAAATTTCCCCCTAAAAGAGCATTTTTTTGGAAAGTAGACACCCCAGGCTTTCATTTTATGTATGTTTTCAAATTTTTTACACAGCCATTTTACCACGAATCCTTCGTAAAACTTGATTTAAGTAAAAAATTCAGTGTTTTTCACACTTAGGTTTCAATGTTGATGTGAATTTCAAGCACAGGGTAGGTGAAGATTTTTAAAATGCATTGTATCATATTCAGCTCCTTCTTCTGAGTACGGCCATACCCAGTATGCATAGGTTTTTCATGGTTTGGGGGAGCTACGGGGCCAACTTTTGAACAAACATTGAATTTTCACAGTTTGCTTAACTGGTGCCATGTCTCATTTGGGGCTGTGTAACAGTGCTCCATTTTAAGATTTCCCCCCAGAAGTGTATAGTTTTGAAAAGTAGATAACCCAGGCTTCCATTTTAGGCATGTTTTCAAATTTTTCTCTCAGCCATTTTACCACCAATCCCTTGTAAATAAAAAATTTAAAAATCAGCGTTTTTCACAGGAGGATTTCAATTTTGATGTGGATTTCAGGCACAGGATAGGTGAACATTAAAAAAAAATGCCTTGATTAATGGTCATTTGCTTTTTCTGAGAACAGCAATACCCCATATGCATAGGTTTGTCAGGGTTTGGAGAATCTACTGGGCCCAGTTTGGAACATGCACGTTCCATTTTCAGACGGTATGTTTTTACAACTCACTTAAATGGTGCCTTTGTCTTACTTGGAGTGTTTAGCAATGTTGCAATTAATATTTTACCCCCAAAATATATTTTTTAGAAAGGAATACAACCCTGAGTTTTAGTCTAGATGCATTCTGGCAATTTTTTCTCAATCATTTTACCACCAATCCCTCCCAAAACCTGCAGTAAGAGACAAAACCCTGTATTTTCACACCTATATTTCAGTGTTGCTGTGGATTTCAAGCACAGGATATTTGGAGATTCGTAAAAATCATTGTCCACAATTTAACTACATGTTCTAAGTATGACAATGCCCCATATGCATAGGTTTGTCAGGGTTTGGGGGATTTACTGGGTCCAGTTGAGAACATGTACATTTCCATTTTCAGACATGGGAAAAACAGGGTTGTTCTCATTATATTTTCATAGTGTTAGATCTAAGGAGGGATGTGTTTTGGGGGAAAAAAGAAACCCAGGATATTTTAGGGGGAAAGCGTGGCCAAATAATTAAATTACAGAATTAGTGCACTGGACGTACGTGATACTGGTTGAAGCAGTCACCAATGCAGAGCCCAGGTTTTGTAGGGCAATCAGGACAGCAGATGGTGGTTTCTGTCCATTTGCCATTGGCGTAGCACACCCTGCAGCGTTTCTGTGGCTTACTCTTTTGGGGGATTTTAAATGCAAAGTGTCCTAAACTGGGTCTCTGCCGTAAAACTGCTGTTGCCCCTTCAAATAAAAAACAGGAAATTATATGCATTTGGAACTGCAAAAAAGTGATTTTTTGAGTAGAGTTTGCCAATTTAAAAATTATATACGAATTATAAATGTCAGCCTGCATCAGGAAAATGGCAACCTTCTTGGACCAGGCCATAGATTTTCTCATGGTGAGGTAAGGCTGCATGAGTTGATCACAAAGATCAACACCCCCCATGTGTTTATTGTAGTCTCTGATGCAGACTGGTTTCCTGAGGACCGTGCCACGGATAGAGACTGGCACAGTTCCCTTGTCATGCATAGTTGTCAGAGTGTACATGTCCTTTTTGTCTCTAAACTTGACTGCCAACAGCTCCTCTTGGCACAAACCTAAGGACGTTCCCTTTCGTAGCTTGCAGTTTATCATTTGTTTGGGCATCTCTTTACAATTTCTCCTAACAGTGCCAAAGGGCACAGTGTCAAAATAAAAAAGTGATTTAAATAAAAGGGGGCTTGTATAATACAGTGGTTATAAAAAGTCTACACGCCCCTGTTAAAATGTCAGGTTCTTGTGATGTTAAAGAATGAGACAAAGATAAATCATGTCAGAACTTTTTCCACCTTTAATGTGACATATAACGTCAACAATTCAATTGCAAAACAAACTGAAATCTTTGAGGGGGAAAAAGAAAAAAGAAAAAGAACTCACAATAACCTGGTTGCATAAGTGTGCACACCCTCTTATAACTGAGGATATGGCTGTATTCAGAATTAATCAATCACATTCCAGCTCATGTTAAATAGAAGTCATTACACACCTGCCATCATTTAAAGTGTTTGTAATGTCTAAAAAAAGTTTTTTGCATTTAGAAGAGCTTAAAAAGCTGAACACCAGGCACACGTTTTAGACCATTCCAATGACGGGATTCCTTGTAAGTAACGAGATCGCGGCACTTCTCAAGCGCCACCGTGTCGACCGACACGAATCTCCTGCTGACAGCTTTACAGCTGTCAGTAGGAAACAGCAAACTTTAAACGCCTGTATCTCTTAAACCATAGCGGTTTGAGAGATACGTTTTTTTGCATTTATATCAGCTTTTTAACCCCTTCGAGTCCTGTGACGTACCCGGACCGTCACGCTGGTCCGGCACTTAAAGACCAGTGATGGTCCTGGTACATCAGGTACTTTTACTCACCGCGCTCCTGCAGGAGCTTGGTGAGTAATACCGGGGACTGAAGTTGATCGCTCCAAGACCGGAGCAATCTCTCTCAGTCCTTCGTTCGACGTGATCAGTCACGTGGGACGGCACGTCTAACTCACCTATCTAGTCCTTAAAGGACCAGACACCCCGGGACCGCTGGTCCTTAAGGGGTTAAGCTCATCTAAATGCAAAAAACTTTTTTTAGACATTACTAACACTTTAAAGTGACTCCGATTAATCACAAATAAAGTTCAGCCGTTCTAGTAGGATTTTCCTGACATTTGCTTAGTTGCATCTCAGAGCAAAAGCCATGGTCCGCAGAGAGCTTCCAAAGCATCAGAGGGATCTCATTGAAAGATATCAGTCAGGAGAAGGGTACAAAAGAATTTTCAGAACATCAGATATTCCATGGACCACAGTGAACACAGTCATCATCAGGTGGAGAAAATATGGCACAAAAAAGAAAAAGGGAAAAAAAAAAAGGGAACCCTCTAAGTGTAATATCTTTATTAGAGATTATAAAGGAGAGGGAGATCTACTCACAAGATAACCAAACAAGTCAAACTCATCAAAAAGTAGCAGTAAATAGATCCACGGACCGTCACAGAGCCCGAAATTTCCTCCGTTCCTTCCTCTTGGCGTCCTCCACGTCCACTCTACCCTCGACTCTCTCTGGTGTCGTCACACCGACAATTGCATGGTAGATCACGTGTCCAATCACAGGCCCAATGGGGACAAGTATAGCTCCGACTCAGTCCAACAGATCATACGTTTCTGCTGCTCCTACTCCTCTTCGTACGGTTCGTGTGTTATCACACTTTCTCAAGAGACTCTAACCTAACCTGACCTCTTGCTATTTATACCTCAGTAAATCCCATGGCTACAAAATTAACATACAGTATCAAAGACATATACAACAATAATATTATTACATAAAATCACAATAAAATACCAATTAATAAATAATACAATTCAAAATAGTATACATTAACCCCTTAAGGACCCATGACGATCCTGGACCGTCATGGGTTGTTATACCCTTAAGGACCCATGACGGTCCTGGACCGTCATGGAATTCCGGGCTCCCTGCGTGGCTGCACGCCGTTCGGGGAGTCCGGAATCAGATTCCGGAAAAAAAAAAATGGTCCCTGGTCCTTAAGTGACCGCACCGTGCGTGTGTGGCCGATCCTTAAGGGGTTAAATCTTACATAAAAATTTTTTTATACAACCTGCAAGACCACAGCACCAAATGATGATATATTTAAAGAAATTCCATTTTGAATATATCTAAGTAAAAAATATTATAAAAAGAAAATCCTATATAATAATTTGCTAGAAAGTTTGTAACGACGCAGTCATGCGCAGTAGAGATTACCCGAGACGAGGCTGATACAGAGCGGGGCGCTCCAAAAGAGCATCCAGCTCTGTATCAGTCGCGGCGTGGGCAGTCTCTACTGTGCATGACTGCATCGTGACTGGCTGGCAGTGGCACTGTGGCCCGTGTAACAGGCTCTTCAACTAGTTAACATATAAAAAATTAACATAAAAAAAAATCTACATGAATATTAAATAGTAAATAAGAAATAGCATGTATCCTAAAAACAGTACATGTCGATATCTTAATTTATACCATCAGGTTTCATGGTATGCAAAGTGTGTATCCAATAGGATTCTCTCTGACATAATTTTCTAAATCTGTCACCCCCACAGATACTCACAGGAATCTGTTCAGTCCCTGCAATCCTCAGATCAGTGACTTTACCGCCTTGACATTTAATGAAGTGTCTAGCTACCGTATGTTTTACAGATTGATTGATTATATGTGTCCTATGTTCTCTAAAACGCTCTTTTAGGCACCTTGTTGTCCTACCTACATATTGTTTACCACATTTGCAACTTTAAATATATGTATAACATAGGTAGAACAGCACGTTATTCTGCTTTTAAAGGGATAGTAATACTTCGTTTTACCTTTATTTTATTTTGTAGGCATTAAAAAAACATGAAGAACGATATAAGTCTTATCTCTCAAACCTTTATCGTTTGAGAGAAATTCACAAGCAAAGTTTCCCCTCCCGTCCCTTTTACCTAGTGTAAGCCATCTCTTCTCAGATGTGGAATCCAGTCCATAGACCAGACAGATAACAGAAGGGGACAATCTTCTTCCTATGAGAATAATGAAAGCCCTGCCCCCCTTGACAAGCTTTTCAGGTTTTTCCCTTATCTTAATTGAAGATTGTCCCTCTCTGCAGTCTACCTGGGCACCTCCCTTCTGCTCTGGATGAGCAGTGTTACATCAGTAAAAGGGACGGGAGGGGGATACTTTGTCATTGAATTACTCTTGAACTACAACTCTGACAGAATTGAAATAACACTCTCCAAAGTCCAAATACTATGATGATTAATTAGAGCTGCTTTTATTATGAAATATTACTATCCCTCTAAAACATCCTCCCTTATTTCCACAAATTTCCCCTTGGGTTTCTTTATTACACTATTCTTTAGTAAACTGGGATCTAAAATGTTTTTCAGATTTCTTCCCGTCCTAAAAACAATTTTAGGTTTTCTAGAAATTTTATTACCCAAAATGGGTTCACATTTAAGCACCTCCCAATGCTTTTTGCTGAAATATTATATTTAGTAACGAAGGGTAGGGATATTTTACCCTCATGATTCTTTTCTTTTACATTATTATTCTTCTTTTTAAAAATATTTCTCTTTTTATTCAATAAAAGATCCCTTTCCTGGTTCCGGGCTCTTTCATAAGCAGTGTTCACTATAATTGAATCAAATCCCTTATCCAGAAAACGACCTTTCATCTCCTTTGATTGAATTTAAAAATCTATGGGACGGCTACAATTACGTTTTAATCTTAAAAACTTTCCATAAGGGATGTTATCCACCCACCTTTTAAAATGTCCTCTCTTTGGACCTAAATACGAATTGGTATCAACTTTTTTATAAAAAGTTCTACTCTGAATGAAATCATAATCATCAATAAAAAATTCCAAATCTAAAAATTCAATTTTCTTCTTATCATATTTATAAGTAAATTCAATCCCAATATCATTCTAATTTAACAACTCTAAAAATGTCACCAATATTCCTTCTGTCCCATATTATTAAAAGATCATCTTTACAACGACCATAGTAGACAAGATCCGCCCCCCATTGGGTGGTATCCCAAACATTGAACTCTTCCCAGTGTCCCATAAATAAATTAGCATAACTGGGCACGAATCTTGTCCCCATGGCTGAACCGCATATCTGTAAATAAAAATTATTTTCAAATAAAAAATAATTGTTCCTTAAAGGGATAGTAATGTTTCATAATAAAAGCAGCTCTAATTAATCATCATAGTATTTGGACTTTGGAGAGTGTTATTTCAATTCTGTCAGAGTTGTAGTTCAAGAGTAATTCAATGATAAAGTATCCCCCTCCCGCCCCTTTTACTGATGTAACACTGCTCAGCCAGAGCAGAAGGGAGGTGCCCAGGTAGACTGCAGAGAGGGACAATCTTCAATTAAGATAAGGGAAAAACCTGAAAAGCTTGTCAAGGGGGGCAGGGCTTTCATTGTTCTCATAGGAAGAAGATTGTCCCCTTCTGTTATTTGTCTGGTCTATGGACTGGATTCCACATCTGAGAAGAGATGGCTTACACTAGGTAAAAGGGGCAGGAGGGGAAACTTTGCTTTGAATATCTCTCAAACCATAAAGGTTTGAGAGATAAGACTTATATCATTCTTCATATTTTTTTAATACCTACAAAATAAAATAAAGTTAAAACGAAGTATTACTATCACTGTTGCTGAAAGACCTAGATCATGCTTAGAGTAAAGTGCTGTTACATCACAGGTAACAAAATAGTAGTTCGGTTCTCATTTAATACTCCTAATTTTGCTTAAAACATCAGCAGAATCTTTAATATAAGATCTTAAACCTACAACCAATGGCTGTGAAAGGTTAGCAGTCACAGAGTCTATCCCAGCCACTATTGGGTGTCCTGGAGGGTCTTGAATTGTCTTATGTATCTTAGGCAGGTGATATATTATCGGTATAACTGGATATTTATTATATATAAAGTTCCTTTCATTTCTGTTAATAATACCTTCACCCAAAGCCACATTGAGCAAATTGAGCAAATTTTGGGCTCCGTGATGGTCCGTGGATCTATTTACTGCTACTTTTTGATGAGTTTGACTTGTTTGGTTATCTTGTGAGTAGATCCCTTGAGGGGGTCTTGTTTAATAGATTTTTATAATCTTTAATAAAGATACTACACTTAGAGGGTTCCCTTCTTTTTACTCTCCTTTCCCTTTTTTTTTTTTTCTTTTTTAGAGTTTATATACTGCTTACAAGTCGGCACACTTGTGGATAGGATAGAACATTAATAAGGGGGGAACTTTCAAATCATTCCAAATTGACTTTATTATGGACAAGTTATGGATTGTGTTTTTTCAAACTTGAGCACTATATAAATACTATACTGTTTTGGACAACAGAGACATTACCAAGAACTGGACGTCCCTCCAAAATTGATGATAAGACGAGAAGAAAACTGGTCAGGGAGGCTTACAAGAGGCCTACTGCAACATTAAAGGAACTGCAGGAATTTCTGGCAAGTACTGGCTGTGTGCTACATGTGACAACAATCTCCCGTATTCTTCATATGAATGGGCTATGGGGTAGGGTGGCAAGACGGAGGCCTTTTCTTACAAAGGAAAACATCCAAGCCCGGCTGAAGTTTGCAATAACAAACATCAAGTGCCCCAAACAGATGTGGGAAAATGTGTTATGGGTCTGATGAAACCAAGGTGGAACATTTTGGCCATAATTCCAAAAGCTATGTTTGGCGCAAAAACAACACTGCACATCACCCAAAGAACCCCATACCAACAGTGAAGCATGGTGGTGGCAGCATCATGCTTTGGGGCTGTTTTTCCTCAGCTGGAACCGGGGCCTTAGGGTGGAGGGAATTATGAACAGTTCCAAATACCAGGCAATTTTGGCACAAAACCTTTAGGTGTCTGTTAGAAAGATGAAGAGGAAGTTCACCTTTCAGCACGACAACGACCCAAAGCACACATCCAAATCCACAAAAGCATGGCTTCACCAGAAGATTAACGTTTTGGAATGGCCCAGCCAGAGCCCAGACCTGAATCTAATTGAACATCTGTGGGGTGATCTGAAGAGCGCTGTGCACAGGAGATGTCCTCGCAATCTGACAGATTTGGAGCACTTTTGCAAAGAAGAATGGGCAAATATTGCCACATCAAGATGTGCCATGCTAATAAACTCCTACCCAAAAAGACTGATTGCTGTAATAAAATCAGAAGGTGCATCAACAAAGTATTAGTTTAAGGGTGTGCACATCTATGCAACCAGGTTATTGTGCGTTTTTATTTTCCCCCCTCAACAATTTCAGTTTGTTTTGCAATTGAATTGTTCACGTTATAGGTCACATTAAAGGTGGAAAAAGTTCTGACATGATTTATCTTTGTCTCATTCTTTAACATCACAAGAACCTGGCATTTTAACAGGGGTGTGTAGACTTTTTATATCCACTGTAGTTTCTACATATAAGTGGTATCCTTTATTTAATAGGGGGCAAATGAGATCCCAAACAATTTTGCCATTGGTTCCCAGACATTCAGGGCAACCAGGAGGATCAAGCTGGCTGTTCTTGCTCTCATAAATGCGAAAAGCATAGGTGTATCCTGTGGCGCTTTCGCACAACTTATACAATTTTACACCAAACTTGGTGCGCTTGGAGAGGATACATTACTTAAAACCCAACCTTCCCTTATATTTCATTAAGGACTAATCAACAGCTATTTGTTTTTGGGAGGTATAGTTTTCTGAATTTTTTTTTTGGAAACGAGTTATAAGGGGACGAATTTTATACAGCCTGCATACTGGGGGTGATCTTTGGGGAGGCACAGGGTGTTATCGTTGAAATGCATGAAGCACAAAAGTACTCCATAGCATCTCCTGCTCATTGTCTGGCCAAAAATGAGGGAAGCACATACAGATTTTTTGCTCCAGTATGACCTGATGCTTGGCTTTTTAACTATCCCCATAGCCATAGTTAGAGCCCATAATTTCCTGAATTCAGCAACATCTGTGGGGTACCATGACTGCTACTTTGAAACATAGCATGTGGGATTGGCTGCAATGTAATGGGCTGCATAAATATTTGTTTGCGCTACAATCTCCCCCAAAATGTCTTTCCCCAAATATAAATTAAAAAACTGCTCCTGGTTAAAACCGGCCACATCTACATTTATTCCTGGGCTGCCTGTGAAATTGGGTATTTCTGGACTTAATCCCACTGGTGGTACCCATTCCCTAGGCTCTGGATGAGGGGCAGGCCTTGTGGCAGGTCTTTGAGCAGCTCTTGGGGTATGTCTTGGGCCTGCTTCTGGGGCATGTCTTGGGCCTGCTTCTGGGGCATGTCTTGGGGCAGCTCTTGGGGTATGTCTTGGACCTGCTTCTGGGGCATGGCTTGGGGCTGCTTCTGCGGCAGCTCTTGGGATAGCATGCCTGTTCTTAATAGACGGCCCAGCATGATCGCTAGAAGTATAATTTTTGCTCTCTGTGAACTAGGAGATGTCAAAATCAGAGGCAGTATCCGTATTTTATTTCTGTGGAGCAATGTGATACACTTTTACACACTCCACACAGTCTGATCTCCTAAACACAGGGACACCAGGGTGATACACTTCTATACACACCACACACTCTGATCTCCTAAACACAGGCACACCAGGGTGATACACTTATATACACAACACACAGTCTGATCTCCTAAACACAGGGACACCAGGGTGATACACTTATATACACACCACACAGTCTGATCTCCTAAACACAGGGACACCAGGGTGATACACTTATATACACACAACACAGTCTGATCTCCTAAACACAGGGACACCAGGGTGATACACTTCTATACACACCACACAGTCTGATCTCCTAAACACAGGGACACCAGGGTGACACACTTATATACATACCACATAGTCTGATCTCCTAAACACAGGGACACCAGGGTGATACACTTATATACACACCGCACAGTCTGATCTCCTAAACACAGGGACACCAGTGTGATACACTTATATACACACCACACAGTCTGATCTCCTAAACACAGGGACACCAGAGTGATAGACTTCTATACACACCACACAGTCTGATCTCCTAAACACAGGGACACCAGGGTGATACACTTCTATACACACCACACAGTCTGATGTCCTAAACACAGGGACACCAGGGTGATACACTTATATACACACCACACAGTCTGATCTCCTAAACACAGGGACACCAGGGTACGAAAGAGGGACAGTGGGATTTGGGTCTTAAAGAGGGACTGACCCTCATAAAGCAGGACACATGGAATGTACGTATGGGCATGATGTTTTTTTATTGGACATCGGCAGCCATTTGCTTGTAGCCTAGCTTAGGGGTCCATTTTTTTTATATCACCCATCAGGCAGTCATAGAAACAGAATTTGACGGTAGATAAGAACCATTTGGCCCATCTAGTCGCCCATTTTTCTTACTGTAAAAACCTCAAACCTTATTTGGTCCTTGGTCTTGTCTTGTGTTCAGAATAACCTTATACCAATCCCTTGCATGCACACACTCTTCACTGTATTTTGTGTAGAACTCTGCAGTGATGATAAGAATATATTGAAATGAGTAACATCTGTTCCTGGGATGACATTTCTTACTCATACAATCAGGGGAAAAACATTCAACATCAAAAAGATTTCATTAAGGGATTTCCCTCGCCCTCTTATTCTCAATTTTAGTTTGTGTCATTTCTCCGTGAAGGGTTAGAAGCGTATTTGAAAGAAACAGACCCACATGAGTTTATTATTATTATTATTAAAACAGGATTTTCTTACTTGATTCAGACAGCAGTCTTCTCTGGAACAGAGTCATATTTTGAACATTGCATTCTTGTGTTGCCAAAGGAGGAAGTATTCTGAGAAGCTGCCAGGCTAATGAAAGTATAACTGGTATTCACTGTATATTTTATATGTAATACCATTGCCAATAGGGGCTCATGAAGCCTCTCAATTTGTTAATTCCTATGTCCAGATGGGCTCCTGTGCCCTAGTGCCGGAGTTAGTAGCCTGAGGCTTCCCTGATCTCCAGAATGTGAATCCTGATGGACATGTGTGTGTACAGTGCATGATGACCTTAAAGGGATAGTAATACTTCGTTTTAACTTTATTTTATTTTGTAGGCATTAAAAAAACATGAAGAACCATATAAGTCTTATCTCTCAAACCTTTATGGTTTGAGAGATATTCACAAGCAAAGTTTCCCCTCCCGCCCCTTTTACCTAGTGTAAGCCATCTCTTCTCAGATGTGGAATCCAGCCCATAGACCAGACAGATAACAGCAGGGGACAATCTTCTTCCTATGAGAACAATGAAAGCCCTGCCCCCCCTTGACAAGTTTTTCAGGTTTTTCCCTTATCTTAATTGAAGATTGTCCCTCTCTGCAGTCTACCTGGGCACCTCCCTTCTGATCTGGCTGAGCAGTGTTACATCAGTAAAAGGGGCGGTAGGGGGATACTTTATCATTGAATTACTCTTGTACTACAACTCTGACAGAATTAAAATAACACTCTCCAAAGTCCACATATTATAATGATTAATTAGAGCTGCTTTTATTATGAAACATTACAATCCCTTTAAAAGTGGGGCCTGGGGTTTTCAAACAAATGTGTTTTATTTGCACTTTACCAGCATTTCACAATTATCTCTGTACACTATCCACCTGAAGGACAGAAGTCTCATTCTATGGTAGACATGCAAAATACAACAGGTGGGCTGGGTCCGGCCTGACGGCTGACTTAATGTGGCCCTTAGGTCTGACTGTAGGTACACATACAGCAGAGTCCCTTGCTAATCCACAAAACCCCCCCCAAAAAAAAAAACAGCCTGTCAACAAATAGAGAAGTATTAACATTGACAATGTTATGTTGTATTCACTATAAGAAATGATTGTAGCATGCAATATAATGAGCCATTACTATGCCTTTCAAGTATACAAGACACTCAGGTGGCCATAGGTCAAATCAGTACTCCCATCCAGTTAAAGGGATAATAATACTTTGTTTTATCTTTATTTTGTAGGCATTAAAAAAACATGAGGAGCGATATAAGTCTTATCTTTCAAACCTTTATGGTCTGAGAGATATTCCTAAGCAAAGTTTCCCCTCCCGCCCCTTTTACCTAGTGTAAGCCATCTCTTCTCAGATGTGGAATCCAGTCCATAGAACAGACAGATAACAGCAGGGGACAATCTTCTTCCTATGAGAACAATGAAAGCCCTGCCCCCCTTGACAAGTTTATCAGGTTTTTCTCTTATCGTAATTGAAGATTGTCCCTCTCTGCAGTCTGCCCGGGCACCTCCCTTCTGATCTGGCTGAGCAGTGTTACATCAGTAAAAGGGGCAGGAGGGGGATACTTTGTCATTGAATTACTCTTGAACTACAACTCTGACAGAATTGAAATAACACTCTCCAAGGTCCAAATACTATGATGATTAATTACAGCTGCTTTTATTATGAAACATTACTATCCCTTTAACTCACACTTCTCAATACCCATGTAACTTACTGACCAGATGTAATCTCCAGCCCCTCTTCTCCATGTTGGTCACAGCATAGCAAAGAGAGCATGTGTCTGACATACAACAAAGGTCAACATAGCATGGTTGCTTACCCAGATTCCGTAAGGGAGTCACATTAACAACTGGCAAGGAGTACCGCTGACACCGACCAGCGAGAACTTTATCGAACCATAAAATGCAAATTACATCAGGCATAAATTCTTACTAACATCAATATTCTGTCTAGCATGCCGTAACTCACTAACTATCTATTACAAATCCCTAAACACCTGAGGGAAAGAAAAACAGGTTAAACCACAACCAAAAATGAGACGCAACAAATAATGAAAGAAAAGAAAAAAACAAGGTACATGTTCGGGTAGGTAGTATACAGAGAGATCCTTCTCTCTTGTCTGTTGAAGAGCAAAGAGGACTTCCCCTTAAATAACCCCCCAGTAACCACTTCCTCTAACCTACCCACTACTTCCACTTCTGTGAGTTATTTTATTCAAAAAGTGTAACTGCTCAGCTTGTGAGGAAGTGAATTAATGCTCATTCACTTCCTGAAAATCCAAACTGACAGGAAGTGACGCAGCAGTTTTGTCACATTCTTTGGAGAACAGTTTGTTGGTGACTCATTTCTCCCAGAGAATGCCACAGAATAACTAATTGGAAGCTCACCACTAGAGGGCATTTTTAGCGTAAAAAATGTTTAAACTGTAATAACTCTGGAAGCAGCAGTGGAAGTAACCCTGTTTTACTTAGCAGGGAAAGCCCTATAATAATAAATATAACGTACTGCACTTTAAGAGGACTATTAATTCTCATACCTGGGAACGCTCTCTGTTGACTCTGGCTTTTAGAGTTAATTACTGGGTCTCCAGGGACAGAGGTTTATTCTCCTTTGGTAGTGAGTTTCCTGTGACACTCCGCCCACTTCTCCCACTTCTCCTACTTCCCACCCTGTTCCTCCCACTTCTTTCCCAATTCTCCTCCTTCCCACCCACTTCTCCTTCTCAACCTATTCCTCCCATTTACCTCCCACTTCTCCTCCTTCCCATCCTGTTCCTTCCACTTCCTGCCAACTTCTCCTCCTTCCCACCCTGTTCTTCCCACTTCCCGCCCACTTCTCCTTCATACCCTGCTCCTCCTACTTCCTGCTCACTTCCTCCTCTTTCCCACCCTGTTCTTCCTACTTCCCGTCCACTCCTCCTCCTTCTCCACCTATTCCTCCCACTTCTCCTCCTTCACACCCTGTTCTTTCCACTTCCCGTCCACTCCTCCTCCTTCTCCACCTATTCCTCCCACTTCTCCTCCTTACCACCCTGTTCTTCCCACTTCCCGTCCACTTCTCCTCCTTCCCACCCTGTTCTTCCTACTTCCCGTCCACTCCTCCTCCTCCTTCTCCCCCTATTCCTCCCACTTCTCCTCCTTTCACCCTGTTCCTCTCACTTCCCTCCACTTTTCCTCCTTCCCACCCTGTTCTTCCCACTTCCCACCCACTTCTCCTCCTTCCCACCCTGTTCTTCCCACTTCCCTCCACTTCTCCTCCTTCCCACCCTGTTCTTCCCACTTCCCTCCACTTCTCCTCCTTCCCACCCTGTTCTTCCCACTTCCCACCCACTTCTTCTCCTTCTCAACCTGTTCCTCCCACTTACCTCCCACTTCTCCTCCTTCCCACCCTGTTCCTCCCACTTCCTGCCCACTTCTACTCCTTCCCACCCTGTTCCTCCCACTTCCTGCCCACTTCTCCTCCTTCCCTCCCTGTTCTTCCCACTTCCCGCTCACTTCTCCTCCTTCCAACCTATTCCTCTCACTTCCCACCCACTTCTCCTCCTTTCCACCCTGATCCTCCCACTTCCTGCTCACTTCTCCTTTTCAACCTATTCCTCCCACTTCTCCTCCTTCCCACCCTGTTCCTTCTACTTCCCACCCACTTCTCCTCCTTTCTACTCTGTTCCTTCTACCTCCCACCCACTTCTCCTCCTTCCCAACCTGTTCCTCCCTCTTCCTGCCCACTTCTTCTCACCCTGTTTTGGTCACTTCCTGCCCACTTCTCCTCCATCCCATCCTTTTCCACCTGCTCTCCCTCCAACGTAAGGCACAATGATGGAGCCCCATTTATGACGCAAATCAACTCATTGGCATATGCCTGGTCGCAGCACATGAGCCCTCCCCGGGGGCTCAAGAGGATGAATTATCCCGGTTTGTTAATTCTCCTAGTGCGCACCCTGCTATATATACATTTTATCTGTTTTTTTCTCACATGAAGTTACTGAGTTTGATATATAAAGAGAATTGGAGCAATTCTGGTTCACGCCAACTGTAGCACAGTGGATAAATAAAAATATCCATTGATTTAGATGGGTTTATTAACTTCTTTGACCTCTCTAGCATCCAAAGGGTTAAAAGCCCCATTTAAAGCAACTCAAATTTGGGGAATTTTTATTTGTCCTCTATAGTGCAGTTAGTTTGATTCAGAACTGCACCACTTCTTCTTTGCTCAAGATCCTCATTGTGCTTGCAGTCCCCCCCCCCCATATCAGGCATCTGTCTCTTTCACTTGTTCCCTGTTGGACAAATGTTTAACCCATTGGCATACCTCCCAACATTTCAAATGGCCAAAGAGGGACACTTTTGTTTTAGGTGGTGTTTATGGGGGTGTGGCTGGTGGGCGTGGCATTACCGAGAATTTTTAGGCTATTTCATGGCGTACCGGCTCCTCTTTGTGTAACTGAATAAATTATTTAGAGCAAGACCAAAGTATTTTATTTACACAGATTAATTTATAAATATATATATTAAAGATTAACTACACATTTATGTGAGTTTTATTGTTGTGGAACACTACTCATTCTGATCTCCTGAAAAGAGGGACAAAAGGGTAGAAAAGAGGGACAGAGGGATTTGGGTGTGAAAGAGGGACTGTCCCTCCTAAAGAGGGACAATTGGGAAGTATGCATTGGGTGCCAGAGACGTGTCTGAGGAGACCTATCTAGCATCCAATGGGTCAATTACAATCTTATGTTACAAAACGTAACCCTTTGAGCACCAGAGGGGTGTTGAACGCCTCTCTGACAATCAAAGGGTTAACATAAGATTGTAATAGACCCATTGGATGCTAGATAGGTCTCCTCAGACACGTCTCTGGCACCCAATGCATACTTCCCAAGTGTCCCTCTTTAGGAGGGACAGTCCCTCTTTCACACCCAAATCCCTCCGTCCCTCTTTTCTACCCTTTTGTCCCTCTTTTCAGGAGATCAGAATGAGTAGTGTTTACTACATGCTCCACAACAATAAAACTCACATAAATGTGTAGATCACTGTTTCATGTGGGTGTCAGCATAAAATTCTGTATTTGTCAGCTACACGCCTGTTTAAAATATATTCTGTTGTGTCTGGAATCCTTATTTTCCTGCGTTCCTCAGTAAACGCCTTCCATGTTTATCTTTCTCCTTTGCTGTAAGCAATAGTCCAACAACAGCCTTGAATACCTTCGCTCACAGAGATCCACCTGCTCAGTCTGACCTTTTGTTCTGTCCTCCAGGTTCTGTGAGAGAAACGTTTGTGTAATAGTCAGCAGGAAATTGTATCGATGTTTTGTAGAAAACAGATAGATATTTTCATAACATGAGTTAGACAGTAATGGCTTGTTCTTAGAAGAGCTTCGGGGAATCGTTTTATCCTCATTGGCTCTTACTACAGATCTCTTTATTTATATCTCAGGATATGGGAAATAAGCATGTTTATGTTTCAAATTCTTTATTATATTTGCTAATTCTTCCTACATCTTTTGGGTGACTTTTCGTTTTCGATACTGGTACAGGTGACTTTAGGGCAGTTTTATTGGTATTACACTAAATGCATCCATATAGCCACAATATTGCTGCGTAAAAATATGAACGCAAGCTATTGTATCATTGAACCCCATGGTGCATGTCAGGTGAGTGATTATTCCCGAGCAGCACTCACTACAATGCAGCATGATGTAATGTTGGTGTATGCATCATGGAATGCTTCAAGGATGCAGCACGCCATATCTGTACGGTGGTCTATTGTTCATAAGGTTCACTGGGGTGATGTTGGAGGTTGTGGTGCTCTTTACAACCTCGAAAGACCATACTTGGGAACTCTCCGCATCTGTCCCAGAGACTGCAATTTTCAGATAAAATTACTGGGTCTCTGGGAAGTGAAGCTTATTTTCCGGCTTTGAGTTCAATTGTCCACCACCCCACCTGTTCCACCAACTCCCACCTTATTCCTCTCACCTCCCTGACCATTTAAGTACAAACCCCTCCTCTCATCGCTCCAACCCCACCTACATTATGACACGATTGGGTCTCTGGGAAGAGAAGCTGATTCTCCAGCTCTGAGTTCAATTGTCCACTACCCCACCTGTTCCACCAACTCCCACTTTATTCCTCTCACCTCCCTGACCATTTAAGTACAAACCCTGCCTCTCAACCCTCCAACCCCACCTTCATTATGACATGAATAATGCCATTTGGACACTCCTGTCCACAGACCTGTGTGATCCCCCCAACTATTGTCACTCCAGTTAAGCCCGCTTACATTATGACTCAAATAACGTCATGCGGACACTCCTATCCCTATGTGTTCTTCAAGGGACATACACAAAAAGGTTCCTAGGCATGCAAATGACTGAACAGCCCATGTGGGTATCTGCCAGTAATATTCAGCTGATGCTCACTTGGGCAGACTCCCTTCAAACCTCAGCCATGCCTTCATCTCTGATGCAAGATGACTGCAGCAGGATTGCAGGCGACTGAAGGTGAGAAAACAGAATGCTTAAAGGGATAGTAATGTTTCACAAAAACAGCAGCTCCAATTAATCTTCATAGTATTTGAGCCATAGAGAGTGCTATTTCAATGCTGTCAGAATTGTTGTTTGAGTAATTAAAGAATAAAGTTTCCCCTTCCGCCCCTTTTACCTAGTGTAAGCCATCTCTACTCAGATGTGGAATCTAGTCCATAGACCAGACAGATAACAGCAGGGGACAATCTTCTTCCTATGAGAACAATGAAAGCCCTGCCCCCGTTGACAAGTTTTTCAGGTTGAAGATTGTCCCTCTCTGCAATCTACCTGGGCACCTCCCTTCTGCTCTGGCTGAGCAGTGTTACATCAGTAAAAGGGGCGGGAGGGGGATACTTTGTCATTCAATTACTCTTGAACTACAACTCTGACAGAATTGAAATAACACTCTCCAAAGTCCAAATACTATGATGATTAATTAGAACTGCTTTTATTATGAAACATTACTATCCCTTTAAATGGTGCTGAATTGTGGAACTGTTTAAGTAATCCATATGAACCCAACTTAAATATCCTACTGTTTTGTAAGTCTCTATACCAGTCATGTTCATAGCTCCATAAACATCTAAGAGAAGGTACGTTCACATCACCTGGGGGGGGCGGTGTATGGGAGGTGTAATCAAGCTGGTGAGCCAAGCAAGCACCAGCAAGAAATGGTAAGTCTCAGCCCATACAAACTGTACCTGAGCAATGTTAGCTACTCCTGGATTAGAGGGTTGTACACTGTGCATAAGAGACAAGTGGTGGAGAACTAAAGAGTGATACTAAGTGGAGAGATGATTATGAAACTGCGGGTGAGAGACTCTGAATCCAGCAATAGCAAGGAATAACATCTTACATTGTGGCGAATGACAGATGTCGAATCCAACAAAAGTGTGTAATAACAACTTACACTGTGGCTAATAGCAGATGTCAAATCTAACAATAGCGTGGAATAACATCTTACACTGTGATGAATGACAGATGTTGAATCCAACACTAGCGTGGAATAACATCTTACACTGTGATGTGTGAGAGATGCCAAATCCAACCAAAGCGTGTAATATCTTCTTATACTGTGGCAAATGACAGCAGGGGAGGGCTGGCCTGGGGGGCAGGGGGGCAATTGCCCCCTGGGCTGGCCATGTGTCTGGGCTGGTGGGCCAGTGCCTCACTCAATCTCCCACTTGCTGCTGTAAATGGAGCTACACATGTGATGCCACAGAACTTATGAAATGAATCTGTATGCAAGTGATACCGCAGAGCTACAAACCAAACATAGCTGCACTAGTAGCATAATCCATTTCCCTTGCAAGCTCTATGGCATCACTATTCTATCTTTACTTAGCCCTTTGAGTGCCAGAGGGGTACACAACGCATTGAAAAAGCAATGTGTTGTGTACCCCTCTGGCACTTAAAGGGTTAAATTGTAAGCACTGTAGTATCATTAATGTAACCCCATTTCAACAATAAGCTCTGTGGTATCACTTGCTTTAATTCACAGCATTAAGAACAATTTTAAAATTAAAGAAACAGGGGTGGGCTGGGATAATGGGCTTGGACGATAGTAGTTATGGGCCACTTAAGTGGATTTGCCCCCTGGGCCGTATGTTGCCAGCCCTCCCCTGAATGACAGACACCGAATCCAAAAATTGCATGGAATAACATCTTACACTGTGGTGAGTGAGAGACAGTCACCAGAATCCAGCAATAGCATGCATTGTTACATAGTTACATAGTAAATTCATCTGAAAAAAGAGTTCAACCTTTGCCATTATAGCCAAGAAAACAAAAATGATATTAGACTCCCTACTCTGAAATGGGTATTACTCTGTTTACCAAAGCTCCCTGTTTTACCTAATAATACACAGTACAACTCTGTATGTTCCCTTCTACTAGAAATTCATCTAACCTTCTCTTACACATATCCATTGTATCTGCCATTACCACATCTTACACATCTAACACTGTGATTTGGGAGAGACATCAAATCCAACAATAGTCTGTAATAACACCGTACTCATTCTTCATCTCTTTCATCATTTGCGGTAGTTCAGTGATCCATATTGGACAGTTTTTTTACTGGGACAATATTTCATCATATTATCATATCGTTTGAACTGTGTTTTACTGCATGTTTCTGTATTATTATATCTCATCAGTCATATTTATATTCCATACAGGAGTGGTTGGTTAGATATGTTTTATTATTTCTGTGTTTTTATGGTTTTGTTTCTTCTATTTTTTTATTTATTAATAAATCTGTACCAGTTTCAACCATTTATATTGATGTAACTATTACTGAGTGTTATAATCATGGCAGCAATGTCTCAATGTTCTTTTGTATAACGCTCTAGAATCTGTTTTTTGCAACTGTATCAATAATTCATAGTAGCTTCATATGTATATACAATACGTTGGAGAGCTCGTTAGTATTCAAGGAGTTAAAAGCCTCATTAAAAACAATTGGAATTTGCTCCCTATGGTGGAGTTAATTTGTCCCAGGAATTGCACCACTATTTCTTAGTAAAGGATCCTCAGGATGGTGCTACCACCTCCTTTCTCTGATAAACAGAGCCGGAAGATGTAACTGGCAAATTGCCTCCTCTCATTACTGTAAAAATCAATTTATTTACAGCTTAATTGAAATGTGTTTCCAGTGATTCCAAGGACGAGAGGGAGTTAAATTAATATTCTGCCCCCTCAATGTCACAGATGGAGATTAAACGTCAGCAGGTTGTTATGACTCAGTATTTGCCTCCTGGGGAAGCTGGTTTGGGGAAAACGCTTCATTTTGCATTTCCATAATCAATGCCATGATCTGACAGATGCCGCAGAGCGCGGAAAAGATGAAGATCCATATTGTCCAGGGACAATCTCTTATCTGTGGGCTGAGCTCCTCTCTCCCCCGCTCACCTGGTAGGATTGGCCTAGGCTGGAGCCTTACTCAGTTCTTGGTCCCAATAGGCAACGTTAAAGGGAAACTATCACATGCTAATAATAACCACCACTTGTTTTACTATGGCAGTGCATGGTACACCCCTCGTTTCCTTAAAGGGATAGTAATACTTAAAAATCTTAAGAAATAAAACCACACACACACATATATATACAGGGCTCAAAATGTCCACTCGACACTAGCCAATGGTGAGTGAAAATGTAGCCCCGGCGAGTAGAAATTCAGCCCTGGTGGGTATGTTTTGGATTGCAGTGGCGAGTAACTTTTCAGGTCTGGCTCGTAGCAAAGGACTTCAAATTTTAAGCCCTGTGTATATATATATATATATATATATATGTCCCACGATTTGCACTCTCTATATAGTTCTATATGCCTGGGTGCAGTTCTCCAAAAAGATGATATAATATATTTCAGAAATAAGAAAACACTCACAGGCAGGGGAGGGCTGTCCTGGGGGGGCAGGGGTGCAATTGCCCCCTGGGCTGGCCATGTGTCTGGGCTGGTGGGCCAGTGCCTCACTCAGTCTCCCACTTGTTGCTGTAAATGGATCTACGCTAGTGATACCACAGAATTTATGAAATGAATCTATATGCAATTGATACCGCAGAGCTACAATCCAAACATAGCTGCACTAGTAGCATAATCCATTTCCCTTGCACGCTCTATGGCATCACTATTCTGTCTTTACTTAACCCTTTGAGTGCCAGAGGGGTACACAACGCATTGAAAAAGCAATGTGCTGTGTACCCCTCTGGCACTCGCAGGGTTAAATTGTAAACTGTAGTATCACTAATGTAGCCCATTTCAACAGTAAGCTCTGTGGTATCACTTGCTTTAATTCACAGCATTAAGGACAATTTTAAAATAGGGGTGGGCTGGGACACTGGGCTTGGACGATAGTAGATATGGGCCACTTAATTGTATTTGCCCCCTGGACCGTATGTTGCCAGCCCTCCCCTGCTCACAGGTCTTTTCCTGGTTTATTCCATCAACTTTTCGGCCCCACTTTTGGCCTTTATCAGGATGCTTGATAGTTTTGAAGTTTAAGTGTTCTTCCCACTGAGTAAAGCAAGGGAACTCTCACTGCTGAGAGGTGTTTTATTCAAAAGTTATTACAGCTCAAAACTGATTTTTTTTTTTTTTTTTAGGTGCAATATCACAGTAACCTGAAATTGTACAGTGGCGCTGTTCCTACAACATCCTCTGGACAGCTCTGACCCTTGATCATAAATCCCCACAGGATGGTGTAGCAACAGCGCCACTGTGATATTGCACTTAAAAAATTCAAATATGAGCCTTAATAACTTTTGAATAAAACACCTCTCAGCAGTGGGAGTAACCTTGTTTTACTCAGGGGGATAAACCCTACAACATATTGTTTTTATATTTTAAGTATTACTATCACTTTAACGGGTTATGTAGGCTCATCTATTCAGCCTGCTTCCGTTTTAAAACATTTCAAGCAACTGTCATGTCCACCTCCATGTATCGGACACCCAGGACTGAATAAAGATGTTATGTCTTCCACAGAGGTAGAATAGCAACATTCACAGGGGTTATTAGGATTTTTTGACCATATTAAGGGAAGTGGAGATTTGCTGTTAGCAGATAGTCATTTTCCTTTAAAGTGGACATGTCACCTTAACCCTTTGAGTTCCAGAGGGGGTATCAATGCATTGCATACCCCTCTGGCACTCAAAGGGTTAAGTTAATTTTAGTTAATTTTAAAAAGAAGCAAAAGTTGAGTGCATATTCCACTAACCATCTCTTTAACCTTTATTTTATTGGTGGCACAGCATGGCACATTATGCTAATTAGTTTACCATGCACTGTGCTATGAAATAATCTAGAAGGCAAATATAGTTTTTGATACCTTTTATTGGCTAACTAAGCAGATTTAAATGCAAGCTTTCAAGACCTTAGGTCTCTTCCTCAGGCATGTTATAACATGCCTGAGGAAGCTTGCATTTAAATCTGCTTAGTTAGCCAATAAAAGGTATCAAAAACTATATTTGCCTCCTGTATTTCTACGGCTAACACGGTACCAACTCTCATCTGTTATGAAATAATCTAGACAGAGCCCACAGACTTGGGTCACATGTAATAGCACAGTGAATTATTATTTTGGCCTTGAACAACATTCTGTGCTGGGAAGTAGCATGACGTGCCACGTTTTGCCATCAACACATAATCATTAATGTCACAAATCTATTTATTTTGCACAGAATGGTTAATACAACATATAGGAATATTTACATAATTATTTGAAGAACAAAATAAGCTTGTCTAAGGGCAACGGGTCCACTTTAAAGGGATAGTAATGTCAGAAAAGAAGTATTAACTATATGGTAGATACAATTAAAAGAGAGTACTTTCACTTATTTGTATCTCTCAAACCGTTATGGTTTGAGAGATATAGGAAAATAAAGTTCTCCGCTCCCTCCCCTTTCTGCTTGATGAGTTGTACAGAAGCAGATTCTGGTCGATTGACCCGATGTGGCTCTTCAGCAGCGCCGATATAACGATATCTAAAGATAAATACTTCATTTGGAATGGTCTTGCAAGCAAAGCACACTTTGTAGATCATTCCAATTAAGTATTTATTTCTAAATAGCGTGATTTCAGCTCTGCTGAAGAGCCTGTGTCTGGTCAAATGACTGGAATCTGCAGCTGTCAGCTAGATGGCAGACTTGAGTAAAACAGCCAGGAAAAGGTAACTTTAGCAAGTTATAAAGGTTTGAGAGATAAGACTTACATTGATGTTAATCTGTTTTAATGGCTACAATAGTAAATCAACTTAAAATTAACCATTAATATCCCTTTAAAGAAACGGTACCCTTTTTTTTATACCTCGAACATGGCTGTAGGCAGAGCTAAATTTCTCAATAGGAAGAGTAGCTCCAGATTTTGAGAGGCGCTGCCTCATTCTGGACTGTGGTTGTCACCAGAACAATGTCATTGTCCCTTCAGCAGTTTTATACCCATTTTACAGGCTATTATTTAACCCCATTAATGCTATAAAGATCTCTGAGTTTAGATCTCTCTATCAATCAAGGGGTTAAAGCTTTTTTGTTCTTGCTTGGTATAAGCCAAGGGTATTTTTGTGCCAGGAAACAGTGGATGAGACTGGGGGCATGTGTCAATTGAGAAGTGGGGGTGTGGTCATGGGTAGAGTTAAGCAAACCTAGAGTGCCTTGCCTAGGGACACCCGAGATGTAAATCCAGCCTTCGGAATAGGAACCAGGGGGAGACAGAGTGAACAAGTCTCCTCTAAATTCAATTGTAAGTCTATAGGCTACTGGGCTACATTTACATTGCTTTTTGGGAAATTCCCATCGCCCCCACCCCTCCTTTTCCCCACTCCTCCCCTTCTTATCTCTGTTCCCTGCTCGCATTGTGCCAGTGACTCGAGCAGGGGATCCGCATGTGAACCTCCGCGGTGATGCATGGTGCATGCTGGGTGTGCTTTTTGGTGTTAAAGAGATAGTAATATTTCACAATAAAAGCAGGAGGAAGGGGGATACTTTATCATTCAATTACTCTTGTACTACAACTCTGACAGTACTGAAATAACACTCTCCATGGCCCAAATACTATGAAGATTAATTGGAGCTGCTTTTTTGTGAAACATTACTATCCCTTTAACCCCTTAGTGACAGCCGCGTTCGTACGCGGCTGTCACGTTAACGCCCGCCGAACATTTTTTTTTTTTTTTCAAAGAAGTCCTGAGTCTCCGAGCGGCGTGCAGCCACACGGACACGCGGACTTCCGTGACTTACCAGGTACGTCCTCTGTCACTAAGTGACAGTTTCTGCGGGACGTACCTGGTAAGTCATCTGTCGTTAAGGGGTTAAAGAGCCACTTGATCTGAAGAGTCACAGGTTATGTAATAGTAAGTGACAGGACTACAATAAGAAACTGTAGCTCAATTAAAAAACAAGTTTCCTCTGTAGGAACATTAGAATAAAAAAAAATCTATCCCTTGTTTATACTCATTAGGAAGAAGATAAGCATTCACGCTCACATATAATGTTCTTTCCATTAAAAAAGTTTACTGTTCCTTTAACCCTTTGAGTGACAGAGGGGAATGCAACGCATTGCAAAGCAATGCACTGTTTACCCTTCTGGCAGTCAAAGGGTTAAATGTAGGGGCCTGGGATACTGCAAAGTTTCTAAATGATTTTGAGCTGTGGATCAATTCTGCAGCAAACCAAGACTCCTGGGGCAATTAAAGGGATAGTAATACTTTGTTTTATCTTTATTTTATTTTGTAGGCATTAAAAAAACATGAAGAACGTATAAGTCTTATCTCTCAAACCTTTATGGTTTGAGAGATATTCACAAGCAAAGTTTCCCCTCCCGCCCCTTTTTCCTAGTGTAAGTCATCTCTTCTCAGATGTGGAATCCAGTCCATAGACCAGACAGATAACAGCAGGCGACAATCTTCTTCCTATGAGAACAATGAAATCCCTGCCCCCTTGAGAAGTTTTTCAGGTTTTTCCCTTATCTTAATTGAAGATTGTCCCTCTCTGCAGTCTACCTGGGCACCTCCCTTCTGCTCTGGCTGAGCAGGAGGGGGGGGATACTTTGCTTGTGAATATCTCTTAAACCATAAAGGTTTGAGAGATAAGACTTATATCGTTCTTCATGTTATTTTAATGCCTACAAAATAAAATAAAGATAAAACGAAGTATTACTATCCCTTTAAGGAAAAACTCTGTGAATGATAGAAGTTGAACCTTATGATCCCATTCTTAACTGTGTAAGGACCCCTCTGGTCCTTAACGGGTTAACAATGCCAGGGAACAGCATCAGAGAGAAGAGTATTCCCCGACAGCTTTCCAGTTTAATCACCATCTTTACCAATGAAATGTATTTACCTTGTTGCACAATGAAAAAACATATACATGCTAACACACCGATTAGTTCAACAGTACCTAATAAAACATTCTCATTCCAGGCCTTCGAGATCTTCCATGTGCAGGGTGCAAGCCGTCCCAGTTCTCCTCCAGCCAGGTCACATAGTACAATCAATGAATGGTTACAGCTGCACTCCAGCGTCCATTGTCACACGTAGGGTTGCCTCCCAGCCGGTATTTTACTGGCATGCCGGTAAAAAATTGGCTTCGTTCCAATGTTAAGTCTATGGAGGGAATGCCTTGGCCGGTATTTTTTTGAAGAAAAGGTGGCAACCCTAGTAACACATCAGGAAGCAAATCCAAGTTCTATAAAAAAATCCTATATAGGAACTTGATTAAAATAAAAAAACAAGAGGCAGGGAAAGGGTCGAGGTGAAGGAGGACATTGACAGGGGGACCCCACAAATCTTACGCATTTCGTGCTCAGTCACACTCATAGACTCTGAGTCTATGAGTAAGCATGACAGCGCAAAACATGTAAGATTTGTGGGGTCCCCTCTGTCGATGTCCTCCCTCCCCTCGACCCTTTCTCTGCCTCTTGTTTTGTATTTTAATAGTTCCAATAAAGTATTTTTATATGAGTTGGATTTGCTTCCCGACGTGTGACGCTGGAGTGAAGCTGTAACCTTGCTGCAAGATAACACATTCCTGTATTACTGTAGAACCTCGGGACCTGTGTGCAACTGCGCTCACAGATCTAACTAAGCACACCAGATTACTGTCACCAAGAGCTTACAATCTAACAATATGCCTGAGGCTAAGAGAAAAAGGTGACATCACAAGGTCACACACTGGAATTCTACCACTTTAGATGCTAGAGACAAATATTATCTGGAACGAAATTATTTCTTAATCCTTTCCATGTCAGAGGACGCGTGCAACGCATTGCAAAGAAGTGCGTTGTATACACCTCTGGCACTGATAGGCTTAAATAGATAAGAGCCATTTTCATATTTATCTGATGCTGAGAATTGTGTATTAAAGGGATAGTAATACTTAAAATGTAAAAAAAAAATATGTTGTAGGGTTTATCCCCCTGAGTAAAACAAGAGTACTCCCACTGCTGAAAGGTGTTTCATTCAAAAGTTATTAATTTTCAAAGTTGAATTTTTTAGGTGCAATATCACAGTGGCCTGAAATTGTACAGTGGCGCTGTTGCTACATGATCCTATGGACAGCTCTGGTCCCGGGACCATAAATCTCCATAGGATGGTGTAGCAACAGCGCCACTGTACAATTTTAGGCCACTGTGATATTGCACCTAAAAAATTAAACTTTGAAAATTAATAACTTTTGAATGAAACACCTTTCAGCAGTGGGAGTACTCTTGTTTTACTCAGGGGGATAAACCCTACAACATATTTTTTTATATTTTAAGTATTACTATCCCTTTAAAAGAAACAGGAGCAATTATGTAACATAGTGGAAATATGGAGCAAAATTCCAGCAAGGTCTCCAATGTTATAATTCTCAACCAATACGGTGTTAAAAGGATTTTAACCCTTTATTCTGACTTTACATATTTTGCAAGTGCAAAATATATAAAGGAAAATAACCTATACTTTTATTTTCATCTTCACCTTTTTATTTAGACACTTTGATGTTCCTGGCAGTAAGCTCCCTGGATCGTAGTTTCCAGAGAGTTTTGTGGTCAGTGACTATCCAAGCAGAACAGTGATACAATGTAACACTATCCCTGCAGCACTGAATGCTCTGTATGCTGTATGATACTTTTCTTTACATTGATACCTGGGAATTTTCTGGATCTTCCCCAGAGTCTCCGGTTTTTAGTATTAAAGGGATAGTAATACTTCGTTTTAACTTTATTTTATTTTGTAGGCATTAAAAAACATGAAGAATGATATAAGTCTTATCTCTCAAACCTTTATGGTTTAAGAGATATTCACAAGCAAAGTATCCCCCCCCTGTTCAGCCAGATCAGAAGGGAGGTGCCCAGGTAGACTGCAGAGAGGGACAATCTTCAATTAAGATAAGGGAAAAATCTGAAAAACTTGTCAAGGGGGGCAGGGCTTTCATTGTTCTCATAGGAAGAAGATTGTCCCCTTCTGTTATCTGTCTGGTCTATGGACTGGATAACCACATCTGAGAAGAGATGGCTTACACTAGGAAAAAGGGACGGGAGGGGAAACTTTGCTTGTGAATATCTCATAAACCATAAAGGTTTGAGAGATAAGACTTATATCATTCTTCATGTTTTTTTTAATGTCTACAAAATAAAATAAAGTTAAAACGAAGTGTTACTATCCCTTTAATTACTGGGTCTCCGGGCACGGAGGCTGATTCTCTGGCCGTGGGGAGTTTCCTTCTGCTTTGTTCTTCCTACTTCCTAATCTGTTCTGCCCACTTCCACCCCAATCCTGATTAAGTCCCACCCACCTGATTAAGCCCTGCCTACTTTATGACTCGATTCGCGTTATTTACACAAGCCTAGTTGCAGTCCATGCGATCTCAACGGGCGCTCTTCAGAAGAAAGTCCCCACGTATGTTTACATTGTATAATTTCTATATTATATCACTACTCCTAACCCTAAGTTAGCACTGTGTAATTAAAGTATAATAATATCCTTGCTTTCGTAGAGAAACAGAGCCAGGTAGCTCACTGTCGGAGACATAAAATTGTAAAAAAAATTGGTGGAGATGGAAAAAAAGTATAGTTAACTAGACGATTCATATTATGCACTTGCTGAATATATAAAGTCAAAATAAAGGGTTACTGTTCCTTTAACCCCTTAATGACCGCGTGCCTTGCTATGACCGTCACGCGTTTTTTGCGTTAAGGATTGGTGATGGTCGTAGCACTTCACGTACAGTAAAAACGGGGAGTGAGATTGGAGACTGGAGCAGTCTCTAATAGATGAGAGTTGGTACCGTGTTAGCCGTAGAAATACAGGATGCAAAATTTTTTGTAAAGTTGATACCTTTATTGGCTAACTAAACAGATTTAAAATGCAAGCTTTCAAGACTTCTTAGGTCTCTTCATCAGGCATGTTATACAGATAAATATGAAAACTTCTCTCTTAAATACAAGTACACATTACATTGTTTATAATGGAAATCAGATAAGAACGTTAGTCCAGATACCAATTCCTTGATCAGTCAATGGTAGAGGATGTGATTTAAATAGCATTCTTCCTCTGGGTCCAGGTATTTATGTCTCTCTCAGTGCCCAGTGCGGCGTGCCGGTGCGCATCACAGGTCACGTGTGCCGGCACGTCGGAATCTTCAAAGCGGTCCTTAAGGGAAAGTTACTTCTCAGGACCGCTGACGCCAAGGGGTTAAAGAAGACAAGTCTTTAAAGCAGAACTATCACCCCAAATAAAGTCCCCCCCTCAATAATTAGTTATATAGCGATAAGCTTAGAATTATTATTATTATCCGATATAAATACCGCGTTATTAAGAAATCCTACTTCTTCTGAGACTGACGGCCAGGATTCTTGCTTTAGAGGCATCCGCGCACCTGTGCCGTCAGTCCCTTCCTGTTACCTTAAGGTACAATGCAGCGCCTCCTAGAGGAGACCGGGATGCACAGAGCAGACTTGCAGATGTCTCTAAGCCAAGACTTAGAGACTAATTATTGGGGGGGCTTTATTTGGGGTGATATTTCCACTTTAACCATATCATTTCGCGTTTGATAAAAATGACATTTAGGAATTTAGCTCAAGGGTACATGGTTCTATTATCCACTTAATGTATCGGATTAGGGTATATGTGATTAATTATATTATTGTTATAATTATTATATTAATAGTGCATTTCAATGAATTCAGCAAATAAAGTTTCACCAAATCCTGTGTCTAATTAAATATTTAATTCCAAGCATGCCATTTAACCGTTTGAATGCTAGTGAAATGAGCAAAGCATTGCTGCAGAATGCGTTACACACTCATTGACCCTTTGAGTGCCAGAGGGGTACAGAACGCGTTGCTTTGCAATGAGTAGCGTACCCCTCTGGCATTCAAAGGGTTAAAACCAAAATGGATCCCAACAGAACCATTACATGAAGGCAGTGTGGAATGCAGGCAGGAATCAGCCCTTCCTGTTAAATTGTGCATTGGGGGTTTAAAGTGATATTGACGTTTCACAAAAATAGTAGCTCCAATAAATCTTCATAGTATTTGGGCCATGGAGAGTGTTATTTCAATACTGTCAGAGTTGTAGTACAAGAGTAATTGAATGATAAAGTTTCCCCCTTCCGCCCCTTTTACCTAGTGTAACCCCCTCCCCTCAGATGTGGAATCCAGTCCATAGACCAGACAGATAACAGCAGGGGACAATCTTCTTCATATGAGAACAATGAAAGCCCTGCCTCCCTTGACAAGTTTTTCAGGTTTTTCCCTTATCTTAATTGAAAATTGTCCCTCTCTGCAATCTACCTGGACACTCCCTGCTGCTCTAAGCTGAGCAGCGTTACATCAGTAAAAGGTGCTGGAGGGGATATTTTATGATTTAATTACTCATGAACAACAACTCTGACAGTATTGAAATAACACTCTCCATGGCCCAAATACTATGAAGATTAATTAGAGCTGCTTTTATTATGAAACATTGCTATCTCTTGAAGAGTGATTGACTGGCTTTTAAGAGGAAGTGACGGTGAGCATACTTGTCACCTCTCATTGATTCATAGAGTGCATCATCTCCTACAGAGGGTGCGGGGATGAGGGAAGACTAATGTATCTGATGGATTTAAATTTAACGAAAAGCTTCATCAATGTTTAAAAGGGAAGAGTAGATATTTATCAATTAAACAATAATGACTGAGATTGTTCACTCCATTTTGTTACTGTAAATGAGCAGATTTTAATCCAAACTAATGTTAACTCCTTGAATACTAAACATCTGAAATGAGTTGTTTTCCTAAGCACTCAAGAGTGCTAACTGTGTAATGCATGTTGCTTTTTTATGAGAGGATGTTTTTTAACATTCCAGCTACATGTAAACACTTCTCTTAAAGGGATAGTAATAGGGTTGCCAACTTTTCTTCAAAAAAATACCCTCCATAGACTTAACATTGGACAGAAGCCAATTTTTTACCGGCCTGCCGATAAAATACCAGCTGGGTGGCAACTCTAGATAGTAATGTTTCACAAAAACAGCAACTCAAGTTAATCTTCATAGTATTTGGGCCATGGAGAGTGTTATTTCAATACTGTCAGAGTTGTAGTACAAGAGTAATTGAATGATAAAGTATCCCCCTCCTGCCCCTTTTACCTAGTGTAAGCCACCTCCCCTCTGATGTGGAATCTGGTCCTGAGACCAGACAGGTCACAGCAAGGGACAATCTTCTTACTGTGAGCGCAAGGAAAACCCTGGAGACCTCATTTCCTTGTGGTGCAGTTGGTTTGCTGCAGAATTATGCAATGGGGAGATGCACTAAAACATGATAAAGTGGAGATGACTTCTCCAGTGATATCTCTTCTCCAGTTCCTATGCTATTCTATGGAGTCTATGCACTCCAAATTCTTCTGCTTTGAAGATCTTAGTGAATAGGCGCTATAGAATAACATAGGAACTGGAGAAGTGATATCAGTTGCATTTTCCATACGATATTGTCTCTACTGTTTATATTGAGAGAAAAAGAAATTCCCAGATGGTAAGGTAGTGTACAGGGAGGGGAGGCATGTCATGTGGAGGGCTGATCGAGACAAGAAGGGTGAAGTACTAAGGAGGGAGTAATGAAAGGGCTTATGGGTTGGGACTGGAAGTGGACTGTTGCTCGGGGAAGAGAGAGCAAAGAGAAGCATCCCTGGTGTGTTTGTGTGTCTGGTTGTGTGTGTCACGGCTGGCGGATAGTCCTTGCATCGTTTTCAGAGATCGATAACTGATGCGGTAAAGTTATGTGGATTTTATCCTCAGGCAGAAGCCCTTTGGGATTTTCCCCCAGACTTTGGTCTTGGGTGGTGAAGTTACCCATTGAAGCAAAGGTGGATGGCCAATGGGTAATACCTTGTGAGTCAGCTATATGTGCTGAAGAATGGTGGAGACAGTTGTAAGTGCTTAAGAATGTGGTGGAGTCAGCTGTAAGTACCAAAGAGTGGTAGAGTCAGCTGTAAGAGTTAAAGAATGGTGGAGTCAACTGTAAGTACTGAAGAATGGTGAAGTCAGATGTAAGTGCTGAAGAATGTGGTGACTGTAATATGAGCCCATGCAATTTGGCTATGCTTGGTTTCAGGGGAATGTGGGTTGGCAAGGGCTGTCAGTTAATGACTGATTAAAGGGATAGTAATGGTTAATTTTAAGTTGATTTAATATTGTAGACATTAAAAAAAGATTAAAATCAATGTAAGTCTTATCTCTTAAACCTTTATGGTTTGAGAGATATAGCTTGCTAATGTTACCTTTTCCTGGCTGTTTTAGTCAAGTCTGCCATCTAGCTGACAGCTGCAGATTCCAGTCATTTGACCAGACAGAGGCTCTTCAGCAGAGCAGAAATCACGCTATTTAGAAATAAATACTTCATTGGAACAATCTACAAAGTGTGCTTTGCTTGCAAGACCATTCCAAATGAAGTATTTATCTTTAGATATTGTTATATCGGCGTGGCTGAAGAGCCACATCTGGTCAATCGACCAAAATCTGCTTCTGACAGCTTTACAGCTCATCAAGCAGAAAGGGGAGGGACCAGAGAACTTTATTTTCCTATATCTCTCAAGCCATAACGGTTTGAGAGATACGAATAAGTGCAAGTACTCTCTTTTAATTGTATATACCATATAGTTAATACTTTTTTCTGACATTACTATCCCTTTAATAATTAATTATTATTATGGTTGAATAGGAACAATAATAATAATGTAATTGGAAGTACTTTAATAAAACCTTGGCCTTTTATCTCCAAAAGATGTCTGTTTATTTGGGATCATACACGCGCCTTTTTCCATGAATGCTGGGAGAAACATGTAAACGCTGTAGAACTGCATCTCTATTTTTACGCAATTCCATCACATCAAGCATTGCTCCAAAAAAATGCTCATAAAAGCTAAGCCTTAGAGCTAGTGTAGGTAACCGTCAGCTTTATTTTGTAGACTACAAATCCTATCATCCCCAACCAGCCAACAGCTAGCTGTAGATGAAGAAAATTGTAGCCTCCAGCAGCTGGCAAGCCTGAGGTTGCCTAACCTTGTTTTTGAAGCACAAGGAGAGTAGTGTGACATTTTCCCTTTAAATCCATGCAGGTTGCTCCTCACTCATTATGATGAAGATGACAGTGAGGTGAAACACAAGGATGTTTATCCAAGTTCCGCCTGGCGTTACATCTCGCACACTCCGGGACAGTAACACGTTATCCTGCTGGCTATCGTTTACATACATTTCCTGGAGGAAGAAGATTTGTTTTTTTTTTTCCACAATAAATTTACAAGGATGTTAAAATTAAGCACGGGCTGCTAAATAAGAGTGTGGTGTTAACTCTTTACAAAGCAATGCATTGAACACGAGTCTGGCACTGAAAGAGTTAAGCATAATGAATTAGACTGTTATTGACAGCTAGACAGACATAGCTATCTAGATACATATATAGTGTTTTCTTATTTATATCTATATATACATATATAGATATACTAGTGTAAAAGCCCGTGTACACGGGCCAATGTCCGGGTGATGTTAACCCTTTGAGTGCCAGAGGGGTACACAACGCATTGCTTTGAAATTTGTTGCATACCCCTCTGGCACTCAAAGGGTTAAGAGGCCAGTCCTGCTCTGCATCCTGCCTCCATCGCAGTCATACACTGTAGAGACTGCCTGAAAGCACAGAATGCTCCCAGCACAGACCTCCCAGCATTCCGTGCTCCCAGCATTCTGTGCATTTGGGCAGTCTCTACTGAGCATGACAGCTTCTGACAAACATCATAGCGAATTATTGTATAGGATATAAATAAAACACTTTACTATATATTTTCTCTTTATCAGTGATATGGGACTAAATTAGGGCTTGATGCATCAAGCTAAATACCATTAAATCTTGCGTGTAATACGCACAGTGTTGCCCCTCTTCACCTTATGTGAAGTGGTGGGTGAGTATTTTACACAAGGGAAAAGAAATAATAAAAAAAAAATGCCACTGCCCCATTGCTTCCCTCCCTACCCGCTTACCCATATCCTCTTCTGCCACTCTGTAGTCCAAATTCAGAAGCCTGACAGGGTCCCAGCGGGTGGCATGCTTTCATCTGCCTCCCGCTTCCAGCATTGGTTGGTCATGACCTCTTCTGCCTAGCCAATGGAATTGTCTTGAGAGGACCGCAAGGTCCTCGCAGGGCAATACCATAGAGCCAATGCACATAGCTATGCACTGGACCGATACTCACAAGACTTTACCATTTGCAAGGCAGGACAGGTCCTGGCAGGGCAATGCTGGAAGTGGCCGGCAGATGCAAGCTTGCTGCCCGCTGGGACCCTGTCAGGATAACGAAATTGGACTACAGAGGGGAAGAGGAGGAGATATGGGTAAGCGGGGAGGGAGAGGAGCAGTGGGGCAATTGCATTTTTTTTGTGTATGACAGGGGGAAAAAAGGGGTGCATATTATGCATAGGCACTCTTGTTTTCCCCTAAAATCTTGGGTATAAAGTACACCTGCGTATTATACACAGGTGCGTATTATTATACCTGAGATTTAATGATAGGTGCAGTTCTAACACCATTCCCATTTATTTAAATGGGTCATTTAACTGCTTTAATGCTAGAGAGGTGCCCAATGTGTTGCTTTGCAATGCTTTGTAGATCTCTCCAGCATATAAGAGAGGTCATCCATTAAGACTAGAGGAAAGGCACTTTTGACTAATAGAAAGGAAGGGATTTTTTACAGTAAGGATGGTAAAGCTATGGAATTCTTTGCCTTGGGATGTTGTACTTGGATATAATGTAACTGCTTTCAAAAAAGCAATGGATACCTATCTAGCAGAGAACAATATTGAGAATTATGACAGATGGCTTCAATTTCACATCGGTTGTTGATCCAGGGAAATATCTGACTGCCATTTGGAGTCAGGAAGGAATTTCTTTACCCACCTGGAGCTAAATTGGAAATGGCTTCAGGGTTTTGCTTTTTTTTTTGCCTTCCTCTGGATCAAAAGCAGTGATTTGGCATGGGCTGGACTTGATGGACGCATTTCTTTTTTCAGTCTCGTCAACTATGTTATTTAATTTATGGGAATTTGTATTCATCCCTATAGTCAGGGCCAGCATTTGGGGGTATAGGGAGCACACCTAAATTGGGTCCGGCCAACCTTCCCATAAAGCAGGGGTTTAATAGAGGCCTAAATGATGTTGGATTTCAAAAGGGGCCCTCAGGCAGCCAGACTCCACTATCTTTTTTGGGATGAGTGAAGAACTTGAGCACACAATACAATGTATTCCCCTGATGACAAGTGAGGTGAAGCCTCACAAAACAATGTTTTTTTATTGTTTTTGATACATTTTTTAATTTATAAAAGTTTTTAGTTGATCCTGTTCTGAAGATCTGCGGAGGAATTGAAGTCTATGGTGATATACTAACGGTAACCTATACCATTTGTTCTCTGAGTGGGGAACATTTATAGGCAGGGGTACTCTGTCCCCAAATGATACCCTTAGACGGGTTTAGCCCTGTGATCTGATATATCTTTTAAGGAATAAGATTCTATTGCCTCCAGTGGCAGTCGAATATGCTTGTTCTGAGAATTGTGAATTGTGTTGTACCTTTTACTTGAAGTATTCTAACTCATGCAAGTGATATTGAAGGTGAAGGAATACCTTCCTAATTTTGTAAGCACCTGTTTTTATTAGGCAAGTTATTGTCCATCACAGTTGCAACTCTCAGAAGCTTGAACCAGACTGGGGCATGAGACAGTGTGTGGGGGGATTTAGAGTACTAGAGGAACCAGGCTGGTGTGTCAGAGAGTATATGTGTGATTCTGTGACTACTAGAGGAACCAGGCTGGTGGGTCAGACAGTGTATGTGTGGTTCTGTGACTACTAGAGGAACCAGGCTGGTGGGTCAGACAGTGTACGTGTGGTTCTGTGACTACTAGAAGAACCAGACTGGTGGGTCAGACAGTGTAGGTTTGATTCTGTGACTACTAGAGGAACCAAGCTGGTGGGTCAGACGGTGTAACTGTGTTTCTGTGACTACTAGATGAACCAGGCTGGTGGGTCAGACAGTGTACGTGTGGTTCTGTGACTACTAGAGGAACCAGGCTGATGGGTCAGACAGTGTATGTGTGGTTCTGTGACTACTAGAGGAACCAGACTGGTGGGTCAGACAGTGTATATGTGGTTCTGTTACTACTAGAGGAACCAAGCTGGTGGGTCAGACGGTGTAACTGTGTTTCTGTGACTACTAGATGAACCAGGCTGGTGGGTCAGACAGTGTATGTGTGGTTCTGTGACTACTAGAGGAACCAGGCTGATGGGTCAGACAGTGTATGTGTGGTTCTGTGACTACTAGAGGAACCAGGCTGGTGGGTCAGACTGTATATGTGGTTCTGTTACTACTAGAGGAACCAGGTTGGTGGGTCAGACTGTGTATGTGTGGTTCTGTGTCTACTAGAGGAACCAGGCTGGTGGGTCAGATGGTGTATGTGTGGTTCTGTGTCTACTAGAGGAACCAGGCTGGTGGGTCAGACGGTGTATGTGTGGTTCTGTGACTACTAGAGGACCAGGCTGGTGGGTCAGACAGTGTATGTGTGGTTCTGTGACTACTAGAGGAGCCAGGCTGGTGGGTCAGACAGTGTATGTGTGGTTCTGTGACTAACAGAGGAATCAGGCTGGTGGGTCAGACAGTGATGTTTGGTTCTATGACTACTAGAGGAACCAAGCTGGTGGGTCAGACAGTGTATGTGTGGTTCTGTGTCTACTAGAGGAACCAGGCTGGTGCGTCAAACAGTGGAGTGTGGTTCTATGACTACTAGAGGAACCAAGCTGGTGGTTTAGACGGTGTATGTGTGGTTCTGTGTCTACTAGAGGAACCAGGCTGGTGCGTCAAACAGTGGAGTGTGGTTCTATGACTACTAGAGGAACCAAGCTGGTGGGTTAGACGGTGTATGTGTGGTTCTGTGACTACTAGAGGAACCAGGCTGGTGGGTCAGACAGTGGTGTATGTGTGGTTCTGTGACTACTAGAGGAACCAGGCTGGTGGGTCAAACAGTGGTGTGTGGTTCTGTGACTACTAGAGGAACCAGGCTGGTGGGTCAGACAGTGGTGTATGTATGGTTCTGTGAATACCAATGTATTTGTGGATATGTGACTACCAGGTCTCACTGTAACAAGAATGGGTGTCACACAGTGTGTGTGTGTGGTGGGATAGGCTGGGGGTGTATATTGGGTGGGGAAATGCATGGGGTGGGGGTGGCCTGACTTCATGTTTGTACTTGACCCCAAGATTTGTGATGGCAGCCCTTCTTATGGTGCAGTTGTCTTGCTACAAAGGAGTCCTGTATATTGTTATCACACAGGCAAAGAAGTCCTGGACTTTACAGATGAAGAACCCATTTTTTTGCTTATTCTCTCTTCACACTGGAGTTTTTAACCCAGCGTTGACTGCACAATAAAAAAAAAAAATACTCATGTTTGGCTTCAAAGGGACATATGTAAGGAGAGGAAAGTAGAGCAATTCTGATAATGGCTTCTGTATAGGGTGGAACTTCCCAGGAGCCCAGTGGTGAGAATGTAGAATTCCCCACAGACCGTGATCTGCTAATAAAAGAGGAAGCATTGACATTGCTATGGAAACCCCCACACACACACACCTGCAGTCAGTCCATCTGTACTGCTCCTTCCTGGACAGCACATGGATTTACTGTATATCCACTGCAGGCAGGGTTTGATTAACACTTTAAAGACCAGAATTGTCCTTACAGGGTTAACAAGGGGACAGATGGAGCTGCAGTTCCATTAAGGGTGACCACATTTCCGTTCTGCCATTCCGGGACATGTGGTCACCCTAGTCCCGCGTTTGGAGCTTCTGCCACCGCTGACCATCTTTCTGAGGCTGACACAGTAAGAGCTCCCAGTGGGAACAGCCTCAGAAAGATGGTCAGCGCCGGCGGGAGCCAGCCAATGAAGACCTTATAGCGAATACATTTCATTGGCTGGCTGGACTGGTGTGTGTTGCTCAATTCCAGGACTCTTTGCTGTCCCGGTGGGGGGTGATCCGGGAAGCGGGACACAGACCCCCCAATAAGGGACAGTCCCAGGCATTCTGGGACGTGTGGTCACCCTAGTTCCATTCCCAATATAAAACACTTGTCCCACAATTTGCCCATTGATCTGAAACTGTATTGCTTGAGATCGACTGAAATGCTGAGTAAAATGTTAACTCTGTTAATACCTAAATAAGCCATGAACTCTCCAGATCTGACCTGGAGATTATGGCTTTAAATTTAATTATCAAGTCTCTGGGGACAGAGGATGATTTGGATCAGTGAGTTCCCATGTAGCTCCGCCCACTTTACTTCCAGTTCCAATCATTATCCTCATTGTCCTTCCCACTCTCCTCCCATTTTAATAGCAAACCTCACCTCCCCTTCTCCCAATCTCACCCACCCCAGTTGAGCCCCACCCACTTCGCTTGGACACTCCCACCCAGAGAACTTAGTGGACCTCTGGATGCATGGAACAGGAAGATCCCTATGTAGGACCATGTGAGTACTGTATTTAGTGAACACCAGCGTTTCTCAAAATTAGTACTTGGGCCACAACAACAGCTCCGCTTTTCATAAATTCCTGTGTAATGACAGGCGAGTCAGTAGTGGTTCAGTCATTGTGACTGAGCTGCCTGTACTTAATCTGGGATATCCTGAAAACTTGGCCTGGAGATGTGCCATGGGGACTGGATCTGAGAACGAACCCATGATAACTTTCACCTCCAGGCCCATTAGACCATTAATCCAGACCTGATTGCAGGCTGCGAAACCTGGTCCAGTAACATTACACACTATTCCCCATTTGCAGAAAAATTATGGAGCAAACCAGCTGGATCATAGGGGACAAGTAACAAAAAAACTCCATAAATTCCCTTTCATTTAATAGGGGCATTTAACCCCTGACAGTATCCTGTGTATAAAGGGTGCCCTCAGGCTCAGGGAGGCCTCAGCACTTCCTAGGTCAGGGGTCAGCAACCTGCATGTCACGAGCCACATGTGGTTCTATGCAGCATTATCTGAGGCTCCAGGAGACCTGACAATGACAAGGATTTTATTTTTTTTCTTTAGTTTGTATAGATGGTGGTTGTTTCCCACAAAGTATGTGTTCTGTTCACTAAGGAGCCCCCTCTGGCAGTCCTGGGTGCACTGAAGTCACCTGAATTCAATGCACCCTTAAACTGCTAGAGGAGACAGTGTGCTGTCAGTGAATGGGCTCCACACTGAATGGAATGCAGGACCATGTGGAGCACTCAGTCTTTACAAAAGAGCAATGGTGAGTCATACATTGTATGTCTATCAGTGGACAGTGAAACAAGACTCGGGTGTCAGACAGTGTATGTGTGGTCTGTTACTACCAGTGGACAGTGAAACAAGGCTGGGGTGTCAGACAGTGTATGTGTGGTTCTTTGACTCCCAGTGGACAGTGGAACAAGACTCGGGTGTCAGACAGTGTATGTGTGGTCTGTTACTACTAGTGTTGAGCGAGCATGCTCGGCCGATGCTCGGATCGGCTCGAGCATCGCTCTGCTCGGCACATGGCGGTACTCGTACGAGTACCGCATGTGCTCGCCCGCCATGTTCGGGTCTCCTCCCCGCACGTTTTGCGGCTGCTGCGCAGCCAATAAACGTGCAGGGAGGCTCTGACATCAGTGTAATGCCAGCAGCCATGTTGGCTGCTGGCATTACACTGATTGGCTGGCCAGAACCCGTGGTCGGGTGCTGTATAGCACCTGACCAGCGAGTTCGGCTCAGTCTTAGCCAGGGAGAGATGAGGATAGGAAGGGAAAGTCAGTGTAGGGAGAAAGAAAGCAAATTTGTGAAAAAAAAAGAACCAAAAGTCCTTTTTAGGACTACTGTGTGTGGGGGCAGCAGTTTATTTTGTGTGGGGGGAAAAAAACAAAACAAAAAAAATTTCATATATTCTGTTTAGTGTGCAAAGTTGCAGATTAGAGCACATTCTGTTTAGTGTGCAAAGTTGCAGATTAGAGCACATTCTGTTAAGTCTTCAAACTCAAATATCAAAGTCACATATTCCATTCAGTGTGCGTCACCGCAGTTTAGCAGCATATTCTGTGTACTCTGCACAGTTGCAGAATAGGAAGAAATACTGTTAAGTCTTCAAACTAAAATATCAAAGTCACATATTCCATTCAGTGTGCGTCACCGCAGTTTAGCAGCATATTCTGTGTACTCTGCACAGTTGCAGAATAGGAAGAAATACTGTTAAGTCTTCAAACTAAAATATCAAAGTCACATATTCCATTCAGTGTGCTTCGCCCCAGTTTAGCAGCCTATTCTGTGTACTCTGCACAGTTGCAGAATAGTAAGAAATACTGTTAAGTCTTCAAACTCAAATATCAAAGTCACATATTCCATTCAGTGTGCGTCACCGCAGTTTAGCAGCATATTCTGTGTACTCTGCACAGTTGCAGAATAGGAAGAAATACTGTTAAGTCTTCAAACTCAAATATCAAAGTCACATATTCCATTCAGTGTGCTTCGCCGCAGTTTAGCAGCATATTCTGTGTACTGTGCACAGTTGCAGAATAGGAAGAAATACTGTTAAGTCTTCAAACTAAAATATCAAAGTCACATATTCCATTCAGTGTGCTTTGCCGCAGTTTAGCAGCCTATTCTGTGTACTGTGCACAGTTGCAGAATAGGAAGAAATACTGTTAAGTCTTCAAACTAAAATATCAAAGTCACATATTCCATTCAGTGTGCGTCACCGCAGTTTAGCAGCATATTCTGTGTACTGTGCACAGTTGCAGAATAGGAAGAAATACTGTTAAGTCTTCAAACTAAAATATCAAAGTCACATATTCCATTCAGTGTGCGTCACCGCAGTTTAGCAGCATATTCTGTGTACTCTGCACAGTTGCAGAATAGGAAGAAATACTGTTAAGTCTTCAAACTAAAATATCAAAGTCACATATTCCGTGTAAGATGAAGAAGGCGGGTAAAAAGGGACGGGGAAGTGGACGTGATCCTGATAGTTCAGGGCGCGGGTCAGGACGCGGAGAAACTGTGCCTGGTGCCAGAGCACAAGAAAGAAAGACATCCACCATACCTAGCTTCATGTCTCATTTTACAGGGCGTCGCAGGACATCACTCTCGAGGTCCGACCACTGTGAACAGGTGGTCGGTTGGATGTCAGCTGATACTGCTTCCAGTCGGTTAAGCACCACCCTGTCTTCCACCAAGTCCACTCTCAGTAGCCAAGAGTCTGGTCAACATAATCCTCACTCTGATCATCCTTCCTCCCACCATAGACGGTCTGGTCAAAGAAGTGATCCCACACTGGGATATAGTGAGGAGCTCGTCTCATCACCAATCCTTCATTTGACCCTCTCTCCAAGCACGCTTGCAGAGGAACATGACATCTTATGCCCTGATTCACAACCTCTAGAGGGTACCCAATCACAAGAAGATGACAGATGTGAACGGCATTTAAGGTCAAAGGAAGTAGTGGATGATGATGATGATGATGATGAGACACAGTTGCCATTAAATCAACCACTATTACTGTCTCAAGACCTTGTTGAGGAGGATGTTATACAGTTGTCAATGACTGAGTATGTGGTGGGATCAAGACATGAGGAGGATGATCAGAGTGAGGAAGTGGAGGAGGACTTGGTGGACGATGAGGTGACTGACCCCACCTGGGAAGGTGTAGAGCCGAGCGATGACAGCAGTCCTGAGGGTGAGCCATCTGCAGCACCGCAACTGGCTGGAAGAGGCAGTGGTGTGGCTACAGAAAGAAGGCGGACCGCACCAAACTGGCCCGCAAATGTTCCATGGAGCACCCCCTTGCGTAAATCTCCCTTGCCAAGGGGTAGGTGTTCCGCGGTATGGCGTTTTTTTAAGGAAAGTGCGGACGACAAAAGAATTGTAGTTTGCAACCTGTGCCACACCAGAATGAGCCGAGGCATGAACACTAGAAACCTCACCACCACCAGCATGATCCGACACATGGCATCCAAGCACCGTAATAAGTGGGAGGAACGCCTGGATCGCCCATCTGTGTCTGCAGGCCACACCACTGCCTCCTCTTCCCCTGTTTTCGGTGCCGGCCAATCGCCTGTCGAAGGCGCAGGCCCGCATACCTCCCGCCCTGCACCTGTACCATCTGAAGCACCATCAGCGACCACATCCACTTCCCTGTCCCAGCACAGCGTCCAAATGTCGTTACCCCAGGCATTTGAGCGCAAGCGAAAATACCCAGCCACCCACCCACAGGCCATAGCACTAACCTCACACCTTTCCAAATTACTGGCCATCGAAATGCTGCCATTTAGGCTTGTGGAGACTGAGTCCTTCCGCAGCCTGATGGCAGCAGCTGTCCCTCGGTACGCGGTCCCCAGCCGCCACTACTTTTCCCGGTGTGCCATCCCCGCATTACACCACCATGTGTCCCGTAACATCACCCGTGCCCTGACCAACGCAGTTACTGGGAAGGTCCACTTAACGACTGACACATGGACAAGTGCTTGTGGCCAGGGACGCTACATTTCCCTGACGGCACACTGGGTGAATGTCGTGGAGGCTGGGAGCGACTCGGACCCTGGGATGGCACGGGTGCTACCCACGCCGAGGATTGCAGGCCCTACCTCCATCAGGGTTTCCGCCAGCACCTACGTTATTGGCTCCTCCTCCTCCGTTTCCACCTCCGAATTCTCTACATGCAGCGCCACTCCCCCATCAGCCAGTAGCTGGAAGCAGTGTAGCACTGCAGTGGGGAAGCGTCAACAGGCCGTGCTGAATCTGATCTGCCTTGGGGACAAACAGCACACGGCCTCACAGCTGTTGCAGGGGATTAGTCACCAGACCGAGCAGTGGCTCTCGCCACTCAACCTGCAACCAGGCATGGTTGTGTGTGATAATGGGCGTAACTTGGTGGCGGCTTTGGAGCTCGGCAAGCTCACACACGTACCATGCCTAGCGCATGTATTTAATTTAGTGGTTCAGCGATTTCTAAAAACCTACCCCAATGTGCATGATCTCTTGACCAAGGTGCGCCGCGTGTGTGCACATTTCCGTAAGTCATCTACAGCTTCGGCTGGCCTGTTGAAGCTGCAGCAGCGCTTACAATTGCCAGCTCACCGGCTGCTGTGTGATGTGAGCACGCGCTGGAACTCCACCTTCCACATGTTGGCCCGGCTTTGTGAGCAGCAGAGGGCAGTAGTGGAGTACCAGCTGTTACACGGTCGTCGCCTCTCCGTTCAACTTCCTGTAATCAGAAGTGAGGAGTGGGAATGGATGTCAGACCTCTGTGAGGTTTTACGCAATTTTGAGGAATCGACACAGATGGTGAGCGTCGATAATGCTATTATCAGTGTAACCATCCCACTTCTGTGTCTACTGAAACGCTCGCTGCTCACAATTAAAACTGACGCTTTGCATGTGGAAGAGGTGGAAATGCGGGAGGAAGAGCTTACACAAGGTGATAGCCAGAGCACCCTCACTTCGTCTTCTCAGCGACAATTGGAGGAGGCGGAGGAGGAGGAGGAGGAGGAGGAAGACACGGTTGCCTCCGCTACAGAGGGTAGCCATGGAACTTTAGTTCCATCTCTTCAGCGTGGGTGGGCAGAAGAGGAGGGAGAGGATGAGGAGATTGAGAGTCATCCTCCTGGTGAGGACAGCGAAATCTTGCCTGTTGGTACTCTGGCACACATGGCTGACTTTATGTTAGGCTGCCTTTCCCGTGACCCACGCGTTATACGCATTTTAGACAACACGGATTACTGGGTGTTCACCCTTCTGGACCCCCGCTACAAAGAGAATTTCTCATCTCTCATTCCTCCGGTGGAGAGGACAAGCAAAATGGTGCAATACCAGAAGGTTCTTGTTGAAAAATTGCTCCAAAATTTTCCATCTGACAACGCTGGCGGCAGAGTACGTGCTACCTTGGCCAACCGAGAAGGGGAGAAAAGGGGAGCACACAGCAGTTCCGACAAAGGCAGGGCAACACTCTCCAAGGCGTGGGACACCTTCATGACACCCCGCCAGCACCCTCACCCTGATGCGCAGCCTAGTGTCACAAGGAGGGAAAAGTTTTGGAAGATGGTGAAGGAGTACGTAGCAGACCGTGTCAGCGTCCTCAATGATCCCTCTGTGCCTTACAACTACTGGGTGTCCAAGCTGGACACGTGGTATGAACTGGCACTCTACGCCTTGGAGGTGCTGGCCTGCCCTGCCGCCAGCGTTCTGTCTGAGCGGGTATTTAGTGCTGCTGGTGGCATCATAACAGATAAGCGTATCCGCCTTTCCACCGACAATGCTGATAGGTTGACACTTATAAAAATGAACAAGGCCTGGATTTCCCCTGACTTCTCCACTCCACTGGAGGAAAGCCCCGGGGGAACATAAACTCACTTTATATATGTTATTTACAATGATGGGAATACTCTGTATTCCCATTCACCCCTTCCACCCAAAAAACGGGTATATGGTTGACTCTTAATCTTCTCATCCTCCTCCTCCTCTTCCATATGCCCTGGGATATAATTTTTATATAGGGCCAGCTCACCAGCGGGCCCTGTGATATAATTTTTATATAGGGCCAGCTCACCAGCGGGCCCTGTTTGACAATTTTTATATAGGTCAGCTCACCAGCGGGCCTTCTCATATAATGTTTTATTGGGTCAGCTCTCTAGCGGGCCCTCTCATATAATGTTTTATAGCGTCAGCTCACTAGCGGGCCTTCGCATATAATGTTTAGGATGGTCAGCTCCGCAGCAGACCCTCACCCATAATGTTTTAGATGGTCGGCTCAGCGCACGTTTCCCTCTTAATCATGGCCCCAGTTCAGAAAAATCGAGGACATTTTTGGGAGAATTTGCCTTTGCGCACGTTTCCCTCTTAATCATGGCCTCAGTTCAGAAAAATCTAGGAAATTTTTGGGAGAATTTGCCTCTGCGCACGTTTCCCTCTTAATCATGGCCTCACTTCAGAAAAACCGATGAAATTTTTTGCAGAATTTGCAGATGATATACAAGTAAATATACAGCAAATACTGTTTGGTAACAATTTTTCGCCTAAAGTCGTTTTTATCTGCCTTTTTGTGTGTTTTACGGTCAGTCTGTAAAAATGGCGTACTACGGGCGAAAGATCGTTCCCAGCAGCGATGTTGGAGTCCAAGATGCATCCAGACATCCTCCCTATGCTGTCCCTGAACCATTTCTGTGGTGTTTCCATAATTTTCTGCCCTTTTCCTATGGACCAGGCACCCTCCCCTCATCAGAGCAGGGGGTGCCTGGTGTAATGCTCGAGTCCTCCCATTGACTTCAATGGGGCTCGGGTGCTTGGCCGAGCACTCGAGCCTCCGGGGGCGCTCGGTCAGAGCACCCGAACACCCGAGCATTGGGGTGCTCGCTCATCACTAGTTACTACCAGTGGACAGTGAAACAAGGCTGGGGTGTCAGACAGTGTATGTGTGGTTCTTTGACTCCCAGTGGACAGTGGAACAAGGCTGGGGTGTCAGACAGTGTATGTGTGGTCTGTGACTACCAGTGGAATAAGGCTGAGGAGTCAGACAGTGTATGTGTGGTCTGTGACTACCAGTGGAATAAGGCTGGGGAGTTAGACGGTGTATGTGTGGTCTGTGACTACCAGTGGAATAAGGCTGGGGAGTCAGCCAGTGTATATTTGGTTCTATGATTACCAGTGGACAGTAAGGTGACCACGTGTCCTAGAATGCCTGGGACTGTCCTTATTGGAGGTCTTTGTCCCATGTCCCAATTCACCCCCCCCACCAGGACAACAAAGAGTCCCGGAATGGAGCAACAAAGCCAGCACCCACAGCTTACCTACATAACGCAGCATGCACCAGTCCAGCCAGCCAATTAAATGTATTTGCTATATGGTTGGCTGAGCCAGCCAATGAGGACCATATAGCAAATGAATTTCATTGACTGGCTAGACTGGTGCGTGCGAGACAGCTGGGATGGTGCCGGTATGCTGGCGCAGCAGCGCGCCTGCGAGTGAGACTGAGTCCCACGGCTAAGGCTCCCACCGGCTGACAGTGACACAGAGTAAGAGTTCACATCGAGATGCTGCCGAGGTTACCCAGGCATGTGACTTATGGGCGTACCTGTATGTACTGCATACCACCGTTATAATAACATAGCAGAATTTATACATTGGGGATAGTTAGCCTGCATTGGGTAAAGGTTACCCAGTGTGGAACTGCATGATTTGGGGACAATATCTCAGCACTTGAGCTATAGGGTGACCACATGTCCCAGAATGGAAGATTGGAAATGTGGTCACCCTAGTGGACAGTAGAACAAGGCTGGGGTATCAGACAGTGTATGTGTGGTTCTGTGACTACCAGTGGGCAGTGGAATAAGGCTGGGGTGTCGGACAGTGTATGTGTAATTCTGTGACTATCATTAGACAGTGGAACAAGGCTGGGTGTCAGACAGTGTGTCTGTAGTTCTGTTATTACCAGTGGAACAATGCTGGAGTGTCATACAGCGTGAATGTGGTTCTGTGACTACCAGTGGGAGAATGGAACAAGGCTAGGGTGTCAGACAGTGTACAGGGGGATATGTGACTACTGATGTCAGACAGAGTATGTGTGGTTCTATGGCTACTACGGAGACAATGGAACAAGGCTGGGGTGTCAGACAGTGAATGTGTGGTTATATGGCTATGAGTGGGACAGTAGAACAAGGATGGGGTGTCAGACAGTGAATGTGTAGTTATATGGCTATGAGTGGGACAGTAGAACAAGGATGGGGTATCAGACAGTGAATATGTTGTTATATGGCTATGAGTGGGACAGTGGAACAAGGCTGGGCTGTCAGACAGTGGATGTGTGGTTCTGTGGCTATGAGTGGACAGAAGAACAATACAATTATTGTAATTCTATGGTAATGTGAGGGAGGAATTCAAATGATATGCTGAGAGATGGGAGATAAGCACTAGTGTGCAAAGTTACACAGGTACCTTCTTTTACCTTTACACTGGGGGTCTCAGAAGGTCTTAAAGGGATAGTAATACTTTGTTTTATCTTTATTTTATTTTGTAGGCATTAAAAAATATGAAGAATGATATAAGTCTTATCTCTCAAACCTTTATGGTTTATGAGATATTCACAAGCAAAGTTTCCCCTCCCGCCCCTTTTACCTAGTGTAAGCCATCTCTTCTCAGATGTGGAATGCAGTCCATAGACCAGACAGATAACAGCAGGGGACAATCTTCTTCCTATGAGAACAATGGAAGCCCTGCCCCCCTTGACAAGTTTTTCAGGTTTTTCCCTTATCTTAACTGAAGATTGTCCCTCTCTGCAGTCTACCTGGGCACCTCCCTTCTGCTCTGGCTGAGCAGTGTTACATCAGTAAGAGGGGCGGGAAGGGGATACTTTGTCATTGAATTACTCTGGAACTACAACTCTGACAGTATTGAAATAACACTCTCCAAAGTCCAAATACTATGATGATTAATTAGAGCTGCTTTTATTATGAAACATTACTATCCCTTTAAAGCATCCCCGAATGGACCCATTTAAATCAATGGGAAGGTTTATGTGTCCCCTATGGTTCAGTTGGTTTGCCCCAAAATTGCTCCACTTTGTGTTTAAGGCCACAGTTCAGTCCCTGAGTACCAGGTCAATCTGTTCTATGCACCATGGGGAATATGTATAAATTACTATTGTAGAGTGTATACATATGCCTGTCTGTGTATGTGGGTGTATGTGTGCGTCTATCTGTCTGTCGGTGTTTTGTGTCTGAATGCATATATTTGCATTTACCTGAATATATTTCTGTGTATGTGTATGAGAATGTGTTTATGTATTATTGTATATACTCTGTGTATGGGTGTTTATGGATGAAGGTGTCTCTGTGAGTATTATTGTGTTTATGTATGGATGTATATGTATCACACACACACACGCACACACACACACATATATATATATATATATATATATAAATATATACAGTAATGTGCAAAGGTCTTAGGCAGGTGTGAATTAACAAAATGTATAGTGAGTGAACAGAAGAAAAATCTAAATCAAATCAATATTTGGCGTGACCACCCTTTGCCTTCATTGCAGCATCAATTCTTCTAGGTACACTTGCACATACTTGTCAGGTATTACGTAGGTGTATAGTCAGATGTATGATTGTGTAATGATTATCAATTTAATATGTAGGTTGAAACACAATCAATAACTGATACAGAAACGGCTGTGTAGGAGGAATATAACTGGGTGAGGAACAGTCAAACTCAGCTAACAAGGTGAGGTTTAACGTCAAAAGTCATATTCCATGGCAGGACTGAGCACAGCAACAAGACACAAGGTAGTTATACTGCATCAGCAAGTTCTCTCCCAAGAAGGGAGGCATCTGATTGGCCCCCACAGAGCCCTGATCTCAACACCATCAAGTCCGTCTGGGATTACATGAAGAGAGAGAAGTAACTGAGGCCCCTAAATCCACAGAAGAACTGTGGTTAGTTCTCCAAGATGTTTGGAACAACCTACCTGCTGAATTCCTTAAAGGGATAGTAATGGTTGCTTTTAACCCTTTGAGTGCCAGAGGGGTACGCAACACATTGCAAAGCAATGCGTTGTGCACTCTTCTGGCACTCAAAGGTTAACAGCGTTTAATACTGTAGCTATAAAAGAAATAATGAATTGATGTAAGTCCAGTCTCTCAAACATGTATAGTCTGAGAGATATACGCTTCTAAAGTTCCCCCCTCCCACCCCTTTCATAGATATCAGAGCTCTAGCTGACAGCATGAGATCCTGGTCCCAGGATCGGCCGCCGGCCCCTCAGCAGAACCGAAATAGAGCTACGTAGAAAGATATACTTCATTGGAACGGTCTACAAAGTGTGCTTGCAAACCAGGCACACTTTGTAGACCGTTCCAATGAAGTATTTCTTTCTAGAGAGCGCTATTTTGGCTCTGCTGAAGAGCCGCCGGACGGTCCCGGGACCAGGATCTCATGCTGTCAGCTAGAGGGCTGAAGTCTGTGAAAGGGAAGGGGGGGGGACTTTAGAAGCGTATATCTCTCAGACTATACATGTTTGAGAGACCGGACTTACATCAATTTATTCTTTTTTTTAATATCTACAGTAGTAAACTTTGTTAAAAGCAGCCATTACTATCACTTTAACAAACTTTGTGTAACTGTACCTAGAAGAATTTATGCTTTTTTTCAGGCAAAGGTTAATCACACCAAATATTGGATTTTTCTGCTGTTCACTCACTATGCATTTTGTTAATTGATAAAAATAAACTATTAACTTGTCTATTGTTGAAAGCTTTCTTACTTTACAGCATTACAACACTCCTGCCTAAGACTTTTGCACATTACTGTATATGTGTGTGCGTGTGTGTGTGTGTGTCTGGGTGATTGTATGAGTAAGGATGAGAGAAGGAGTAAGTGTGATTATGTGTCTTTATGACTATATATGTATCGGTAAAGAGAATGTTGCGTGTCTCTGTTTAACAGTGTACATGTGCGTATATATACAAGAGTGTACATGTAATGAGTATATATCTTCCTAAACATAGCAGTTATAGCCCTCGGCACAACATCTAACCCTAATTGTGACCCTCCACCAAAAAAATGATGCCCAACACTGTCATAGGAACAAATGAGAGTTGTAGTTTAACCTCTTGGATGATAGAGAAATCTCCAATGCATTGAGACACAATGCAATAGACAGGCTCTTTAGAATCCAAGCTATTCATGACAACTATGTAATGTGCAGATAACCGTCAGCTTAATCTATTGGCATTAAAATTCAATACCATTCCTTGCAGAGCAGGATACTGGGAGAAGGAGCCAAAACTAGTGACTTCTCCTGGAATTCTGGACAGGTGTAAGGTTTGCGGGAAGCTTTAAGTCAGGGGTAGTCGACTGCCAGACCTCAGTCTGTTGGAGACTATAACTCCTGTTATCTCCATTCAGTTTGATTGGAGATGTTGATAGCTGTAGTCCACAACAGCTGCTGATCAGACATTTCATTATTTCTGCTGTAGGCATCCCCCCAAGCTCAGCGACAATGATCTACACATGTAGAATTAAAAAACTATTTATTCTCCCATTTGCCTTACAGTGTCACGTTTGTTCCCTTTTTTTCCAAATAATTCAAATCTGTAGTCCGAATAATTTGGATATGAAAAGTAAAAGTAAACTGTATTTTAAAAGGATTTTATTGTCATCACCCTTGAGCAACACTCCGACACACCCCAGTGTAATGAATTCCTTCTGGGACGGGTCCTGTGGTTTACTGAGCAGTTTGGCTCTCTCTTTGCAAAATATTTGGTTTACAGGTAATTTCATTACAAACATCACAGTCAGTCGAGATTTGCATAGAGCAACTCGGTGTGTAAACTCCCAGCCCATGCAAGTGTTGACTCCAAACAGCATGGAATGCAAATTCGTAGGAGCCTCGGGCCCGCTCCTGCAGGAAGCCACAGCTTCCTGTAATTATTATGTTAACACTTTGAGTGCCAGAGGGGTGCTTTGCAATGCGTTGCGTACCCCTCTGGCATTCAAAGGGTTACAGGAACAGTAAACATTTTTTTGTAAAAAAGTTATAGAGCAGTGTTTTTCAATGTTATTTCTGAGAGCAAATCAACAGGTCAGGCTTTCAGGATAGCCGATCTTGATCCCGGGTGGGTGATTAGTACATCAGTCATTGTCACCTTGAATTCAGTTCTGCATATTTGAAAACTTTACAAAGCTACGATGTAAGTGGCGCACCAATGGGGAGATATGAAAATGTATTTATTAAATCCAAAAAACGGAAATTGTATTGTACAGTCTAGAGCAGCGGTTCTCAAGCTTCTTTGCTTAAGGCACACCTAACATGCAGTCTGGCATTTTCGAATCACCCCTATCATTTTATATAATTTGTCAAGGGTGTAATGAAGGTTACAAATACATAAATATAGAGTTATTGCTAGACTTCACAACTAAGATAAACACAGGGCTCAAAATATCCACTCTCCACTAGCCAATGGCGAGTAGAAATTCAGCCCCGGTGGGTATGCTATGGATTGCAGTGGTGAGTAAATTTTCAGGTCTGGCTAGTAGCAAAGGACTTCACATTTTAAGCCCTGATAAACATATTGATAACAGATGAGAGTTGTTACCCTGTTAGCCATCGAAATACAGGAGGCAAATATAGTTTTTGATACATTTTATTGGCTAACTAAGCAGATTCAGAATGCAGGCTTTCAAGACCTTAGGTCTCTTCCTCAGGCATGTTAAAGGGATAGTAATACTTCAGTATTACAAATCCCTATATTAAAGCCCTTGTAAAAATAAACGTTTTGCCCCCAGTGTCATCTCTCACACCTTTATGGTTTGAGAGATGAATGCTTCTAAAGTTGCTCTCTCCCTCCCCCTTCCCCGAAGTCAGCATTTTAGCTGACTCAGGGAAATCCGGTCAGAGATCATCAGGCGGCTCTGCAGCAGAGCCGCGATCTCGTTAACTAAAACCGTCTTCTATGTGTACGTCTCCCTTCCCTTCAGTCAGCTAAAATGCTGACTACGGGGAAGGGGGAGGGAGAGGGCAACTTTAGAAGCGATTATTTCTCAAACCATAATGGTTTGAGAGATGACACTGGGGGCAAAATGTTTCTTTTTACAGGGGCTTTACTATAGGGATTAGTAATACTGAAGCATTACTATCCCTTTAACATGCCTGAGGAAGAGACCTATGTTCTTGAAAGCTTGCATTCTGAATCTGCTTAGTTAGCCAATAAAAGGTAGCAAAAACTATATTTGCCTCCTGATAAACATATTGTGCATAGTATTACCTTTAAATGTACATTTGGAAGTCTACAATCACATTTTTGTCAAAGCATTATAGACACAAAGGGGCAACCTAAGTAGATGTCCGTGACACGGCACCCTGGTTGAGAAACACTGCTCTGGAGCGTAAGAGGCAAATGAAATCCCCACAAAAACAGGACTATTGCATAAAAACAGTTCTTTATTTCTATTTTCAAATATTTTTTAGTAATGCAAACAATAAATTCGTATAATTGCCCCAACACTAAAAAAAAAAAAAAAATACAGACTGATTTCGTGTGTTGGGACAATTATACGAATTTAAAGATTGTTTGAATTACTAAAAAATATTTGAAAATCAAAATAAAGAACTGTTTTTATGCAATAGTCCTGTTTTTGTGGGGTCTTCATCTAAAAATTCGTATAATTGTCCCAACACATAAAAAAAAATACAGACTGATTTCATGTGTTGGGACAATTATACAAATTTAAAGATTATTTGAATTACTAAAAATTATTAGAAAATAGAAATAAAGAACTGTTTTTATGCAATAGTCGTGTTTTTGTGGGCTCTTCGTTTGCCTCGTCACCAGACTTACAATACAATATTTGAAAACTTGATGCAAACTGCCTACGTATCATGTATCACGCCCATGCATTGGTCCAAATACAAACAGATGCATAGTAAAGAAGATATTGATACATTTATTTCGGAAAAAAATAAAATAAAGGGCACAATGTTCAAAAAGGAAGTGACAGTTGGAAATGCAGAGCAGTGTGGAATGTCTGTGTCCTCCAGGCAAGTCTGCAGAACTGACAAATACATAAAGCTAAATATCTTATTAACTACTGTCTTAAAGTGTTAGTAATGTCTAAAAAAACTTTTTTGCATTTAGAAGAGCTTAAAGGGATAGTAATACTTAAAATGTAAAAAAATATATGTTGTAGGGTTTATCCCCCTGAGTAAAACAAGGGTACTCCCACTGCTGAAAGGTGTTTCATTCAAAAGTTATTAACTTTCAAAGTTTAATTTTTTAGGTGCAATATCACAGTGGCCTGAAATTGTACAGTGGCGCTGTTGCTACACAATCCTATGGACAGCTCTGGTCAGTTGACCATAAATCTCCATAGGATGGTGTAGCAACAGCGCCACTGTACAATTTCAGGCCACTGTGATATTGCACCTAAAAAATTCAACTTTGAAAATTAATAACTTTTGAATGAAACACCTTTCAGCAGTGGGAGTACTCTTGTTTTACTCAGGGGGATAAACCCTACAACATATTTTTTTTTACATTTTAAGTATTACTATCCCTTTAAAAAGCTGATCTAAATGCAAAAAAAACATATCTCTCAAACCGCTATGGTTTAAGAGATACAGGCGTTTAAAGTTTGCTGTTGCCTACTGACAGCTGTAAAGCTGTCAGCAGGAGATTTGTGTTGGTCGACACGGTGGCGCTTGAGAAGTGCCGAGATCTCGTTACTTACACGGAATCCCTTTTATGGTTTTAGACCATTCCAATGAAGGGATTCCGTGTAAGTAACGAGATCCCGGCACTTCTCAAGCGCCTCCGTGTCGACCGACACAAATCTGCTGCTGACAGCTTTACAGCTGTCAGCAGGAAACAGCGAACTTTAAACGCCCGTATCTCTTAAACCATAGCGGTTTGAGAGATACGTTTTTTTTTTGCATTTAGATCAGCTTTTTAAGCTCTTCTAAATGCAAAAAAGTTTTTTTTAGCCATTACTAACACTTTAAATAAAAATAGCTAGCAAAATATAGTTACTTTTGAAAGCTCTTTCATACTCACATATATGTTACAAACCAGGGGAGGGCTGGCCTGGGGGGCAGAGGGGCAATTGCCCCCTGGGCTGGTCACATGTCTAGGCCCGTGGGCCACTGCCTCACTCAGTCTCCCAATTGCTGCTGTAAATGGAGCTACACTAGTGATACCACAGAGCTTACAATTGAAATGGAACTACATAAATGATACTACACAGCTAAAATCCAAATAGAGCTACACTAACATCATAACCCTTGTAAGCTCTATGGTATCAGTCATGTTGCTGTACTTAAATTGTAAGCTCTATGGTATCAGTCATGTTGCTGTACTTAAATTGTAAGCTCTATGGTATCACTAGAGTAGCCACATTTCAACTGTAAGCTATGTGGTCTGGTTTACCTTACTTAACAGCATTAATACCAATAGTAAAAGTAACTAAAGGGGATGGGCTGGGACACTGTGCTGGAGCGACTGAAGAAATGGGCCAGTAGATTGTATTTGCCCCCCAGGCCACAAGTTGCCAGCCCTCCCCTGTTACAAACTGACAGTTTAAACACTTCCCTACCTTAAAGAAGCACTAACACCTACAAGTGATCTTTGTTTATGTAGATATAATTACCGTTGCCTCCATGGTAGTATTTAAAAAAAAAGCAAAAAAAAAAAAAAGCTAGTCTTAAATGTGTTATGTGGTGGCAACCAATCCTTCCGTTTCCAGGGCTGCCCAAGTCCTGTTACCATAGCAATCCTGATAGCTGTATTGTCTGTAAAAGGCTTTCAAAGATAAGATTAGAATTAGATTTAAAGGGATAGTAATGTTATAAAATAAAAGCCGCTCCAATTAATCTTCATAGTATTTGAGCCATAGAGAGTGCTATTTCAATACTGTCAGAGTTGTAGTTCAAGAGTAATTGAATGATAAAGTATCCCCCTCCTGCCCCTTTTACTTAGTGTAAACCCCCTCCCCTCAGATGTGGAATCCAGTCCATAGACCAGACACCTCACATCAAGGGACAATCTTCTTACTGTGAGAACAATGAAATCCCTGCCCCCCCTGACAAGTTTTTCAGGTTTTTCCCTTATCTTAATTGAAGATTGTCCCTCTCTGCAGTCTACCTGGGCACCTCCCTTCTGATCTGGCTGAACAGTGTTACATCAGTAAAAGGGACGGGAGGGGGATACTTTATCATTGAATTACTCTTGAACTACAACTCTGACAGAATTGATATAACACTCTCCAAAGTCCAAATACTATGATGATTAATTAGAGATTATTTTATTGTGAAACATTAGTATCCCTTTAAGGGAGCTAATGTAAATGTAACCCACATATTCTTTTGCTGCGATTTGTCAGAAAGGATCAGTTTTCTAATCCACCAAATGGTCAACAGGAATTGTTTTGGGGCTGTACAAAGCACCCTCATGATTTATTTTTACTACATCTGCTCCCATATGAACGTACACAGGAACAGACTTGCTTAAACATGAAAATTGTCCTTCAAACAGAAAAAGTAGATAAGAAAAAGTGAAAACTGTCTCCATATCATTATACTAATGTACTAGATTCTATACGATGCTCAAAGGCATTTTTTTTTTCCATGATAATTTACTTTAACCCTTTGACTGCCTTTGATTGCTGTGCAATGCATTGGGTACCCCCTGTGGTACTCAAAGAGTTAACTATTTGGATGCTGGACACAACCCCAAAGCAATGTGAAGCAGTGCGTCGGAGATGTGTCCAGAATCTAAGGGGTTAAGTGTGATTGACTGTTTCCTGTTGTCCATTACATAGAAGTGTAAAAGTACACTCATCCGTCTCCACATCTCCTTTAATCTCTATTGATCTGCTGTGTTCCCAATGCTATAATTCTTCCGTCCACTCTCTCGTCTCCCAGCCTCTCCATCTGCTCTTAAACTCAGGAACCGCTCCAAGGCTGCAGCTGCTTGATGCCCAGGGGAGAAAACTGCTTCCTGAATATGAAAGATGTTAAAGGTTATCTCTTACTGCTACTGAATCACATATCAGTTCTACATTACGTGGAGCCAATCCCATGGAAAATGTCCAGGAATTACATGATACCAGCAGTGTAGTATACCCAGGGAGTGATTTTCTAAAAAGACAGGTGCCGGTCACCTTATTCTTGGAGGACAAAAATGCCAAAAGATGTAGTCATAAATAAAAGGTACCGTGTTAGAGAGAAAAGGTACCGGCTCACTGATCTGGCTGAAAATCAGCTCTGAATACATCCTTACATGTCACCAGCAGAGCAATACATTATTATATGAGACCAGCAAAGCAATATACCAGTTCACTCTAACAAAAAGGCAATGCACCATTACATGTCTCCAGCAGGACAATACACCATTTCATACCACCAGCAGGTCATTACACTGTTACTTGCCAACAGCAGGGCTATATACCCTTATCTGTCTCCAGCAGGGCATTATCCTATATAATAATTTGCTAAGACGTGTGTAACGACAAAGTCATGCGCAGTAGAGATTACCTGTGGCGCGGCGTCCAGCTCTGTATCAGCCACGGAGCTGGCAGTCTCTACTGCGCATGACTGCCCCGCGACTAGCTGGCAGTGGCACTGTGGCCTGTGTAGTGGGCTGTTCAATTAGTACTGGTATATGCCAACAGCAGGACAATATACCCTTATCTGTCTCCAGCAGGGCATTACACTGGTATATGCCAGCTGTAGGGCAATACACCCTTACCTGTGTGCAGCAGCACAATACTCCAATACATTCTACCAGTACCAAATTAACTATTACATGTCACCAGTAGAGCAATTCACCATTACATATCACCATTAGAACAATACACATACATTATTCCACCAGCAGGACAACACACACCATTGCATGACACAGCAGGGAAACACACTATTACATGCCACCACTAGGGCAATACACCACTACATATCACCAGCAGAACAGTATACTATTACATGCCATAAGCAGGGTAATAAACTATTATATGTCAAATGGCAGAGCAATACACCATTACATATCACCACCAGAACAATACACAGATATACAATATTCTACCCCCAGCAAAACACACACCACTGCATGGCACAGCAGGGCAAAACACTATTACATACCACCATCACAATACACTGATATACATTATTCCACCCCCAGTACAACACACACCATGCATGGTACCATCAGAGCAAAACACCATTACATACCACCATCAGAACAATACACTGATATACATTATTCCACCAGCAGGACAACACACTATTGCATGGTAGCAGTAGGGCAACACAACATTACAGGCCACCAGCAGAGTAATACACATTAATTGCCACCAGCAGAGCAATATCATCTGATGGAGGAGTCCGGGGGTGTGTGTGTGTATTAAGCGGTGATAAAGAGGAGATAAAGTGGAGATGACTTCTGCAGTGATATCTCTTCTCCAGTTCCTATGTTATTCTATGGATCACTAAGATTTCTGAAGTGGGTATAGATCTTAGTGCATTGGCTCCACTGGCGTAACTATAGGGGTCGCAGGGGTCACACCCGCGACCGGGCCCGTCGCTCCAGGGGGCCCGGCCGCCCCCTGCGACCCCTCTGCCTGCTGCCCATGATCTCCGTCTGGCACTGTAGTAATGCAGAGCGCTGGGAGATGACATCATCTCCCAGCGCTCTGCATTAATGAAGAGGACCGTGCAGGAGATCGACACACCTCTCCGGGCTCCTGCCACTCCAGGGAGGTAGGAGGTAAGGGCATTTTGGAGAGGGCAAATATAGTCGAGGGGGGCGAATGTGGTCCGGAGGGGGGCCCATGGCGCTTCTTGCACCAGGGCCCGGAAGCTTCTAATTACGCCTCTGATTGGCTCCATAGATAAACATAGAAATTGAAGAAGTGATATCAGTGGAGAAGCGATCTCCATTTTATCACCTCTTTATCACCCCTCAGTGCATCTTCCCCTGATATCTTTGATATTAGAAACTCTGCCCCTGTTAACGTGTCCTTGCACCTATTTTTTTATTTAGGCAAGGGGGCGGTTTGAGTATTCTGCTTCTCAAATATTTCTCTCTATGAATAAGACGGAGCCGCAGCAGCACTCCCTGTTATTCACTGCTACTCACCCACACCGCGGCTCATGTCTAATTTCACAGTCACACACTGGTGGGTGTTACGGAAGATTAACCCTTTCCTCGCCCCTCCAGTACACTTGGCACTTCTTCCTAGGTAGCAGAATATAGTACTGGATAAACAAATTCACTTGACAAGCTAAGGCAATCAGTACTGTACTATTAATTAGATTTGTTTTCATCCCCTGAAGCAAACAAATTGCACTGTAGGGTATATATAAAAATCCATATTGATTTAAATGACAATTTTAACCCCTTGAATGCTAGAGAGGTCTTCGCAATGAGTTGTAGACCTCTCTAGCATTGAAAGGGTTAAAATCCACATTTCAAACAACAGGAATTTAGAGAATGTTTAACCCTTTGAGTGCCAGAACCCCTCTGGTACGCAAAGGATTAATTCTCCCCATAGTGCAGTTGTTCACACCAGAATTCATCCAGTTACATTTTATCACTAGCCCTGCTTTCACATACCTCCCAAGTGTCCCTCTTTAGGAGGGACAGTCCCTGTTTTTGATCCAAATCCCCCTGTCCCTCTTTCCCACCCTGATGTCCCTCTTTTTAGGGAATCAGACTTTGTGGTGTGCATATAAGTGTATATTTTTGCTCTACACCAATAAAACTCATATTATTGTTTGTTTAAATGTCAGTATATGTGTTTATAAATCAGTCTGTGTAAATAAAATACTTTGGTCTTGTCATAAGTCAATTATTAGGTTACACAAATAGGTGTCGATAGGTCATGAAATAACCTAAAAATTCTTGGTAATGCCCTGCCCACCAGCCATGACCCCACATCTACTACCTAAATCAAAAGTGTCCCTCTTTAGCCATTTTAAATGTTGGGAGGTATGCTTTCACAGTCCTCATTTTTATCAGAATGACCATGGTTTCTAACAGCTGGAGAACCAACAGTTGCCTATGCTGGTTGTTAGTTTATCCTGAAGAAAATCTCGCTATGTGGCCTCTTGTTCCTGTGGAGGACAGAACCCCCATCATGCTTGTTCTACAACCTGAGTGCAGGTGAGTTGGGTGATAATGACCAGTTCCATTCACACTCAATTATACTAAGGATGCTAACAGACTTTTAATTAGTAACAGAACAATAGGACTGGATCATTATACAAAGTCAGGTGCCGGGAAGCTACAAAGATCAGATTTTGAATGCTTATGTCTTTAAATTCCCATGTGTATTTGTGTTTATCAGCTAAGTGTCCAAATTATGTGGTTCCTTTTGTGTATTGGGCCTGTGGAAATGTACGGTCAGCTAGGGATGGACTTCACAGCAGGAGGGTGTTTTATTTGTGGTAGGAAATGTAAATGACATCTTGGCATTCAAAGCATTCAAAGCAACCATACCTACTAATGCTAAAATGGCCTGATAATTTTAAAGGGATAGTAATGTTTAATAATAAAATCATCTCTTAATAATCATCATAGTATGTGAGTTGTAGTACAAGAGTAATTGAATGATAAAGTATCCCCTGCCACCCCTTTTACTGACATAACACTGCTCAGCTTAGAGCAACAGGGAGGTGTCCAGCTAGACTGCAGAGAGGGACAATCTTCAGTTAAGATAAGGGAAAAACCTGAAAAATCTGTCAAGGGGGGGCAGGGTTTTCATTGTTCTCACAGTCCCTTGATGTGATCTGTCAAGTTTATGGACTGGATTCAACATCTGAGGGGAGGGGGGCTTACACTAGGTAAAAGGGGCGGGAGGGGAAACTTTATCATTCAATTACTCTTGAACTACAACGCTCACAGTAATGAAATAACACTCTCTATGGCTCAAATATTATGAAGATTAATTGGAGCTGCTGTTTTTCTGAAACATTACCAATACTTTAAGTTAACCCTTTGAGTGCTAGGGAGATATTCAGCTCATTGCAAAGCAACGGGCCTGCTAATTTCAGTTAACCCTTTGAGTGCTAGTGAGGTATGCCTTTGTGGAACTCAAAGGGTTATAGAGGCAATACTATCTATAGGGTTATATAGATTCTCAGGTACTTTCCTGTTATCCGGAACCATGTTTCAGAAATACATTTTAAAAAACATTTTTCAAACATTTTTCAACAAAATCTTTATTGTAATATTTTTCAATAACGATAACAGGAAACAACAGATTCTGACAGGAAATAACAACAGGAATTAGTTTTGAAAAATGGTTTCGGATGACAGGAAAGTACCGATTCACATCTATAGGGCTATATATGGCAGGGGTTACACTTTTTTTAACCCTTTGAGTGCCAGAGGGGTGCGCAATGCATTGCTTTTCAATGCATTGCGTACCCCTCTGGTACTCAGAGGGTTAAATATCATGTATCTTGGAGGAATTATTTGTTAATTGTATGATCTTCAAAATATGCTATAAAAATGCATATGCTAGTCATCTGGAGGCGGCTGTGAATGGATTTTTGATCCCTCTGTGTCTATACAAGTGATAAGAGCAATGAAAGACATGATTTAGGAAAATAATCACAAAGGTCTGGATGATCAGAAACGGCACAATTAATTTATTTTTAAGTATCTACAGAACTAAATCTATTGAATGTTAAGTATTACTATCACTTTAACAACAGTTCACCTGTTGCTGCTGTTAACTGTGCGAGTGTCTGTGTTTGTATTGTGTGTGTGTGTTTTGCTTGTGTGCGTTTAAAAATGAGTAAGAGGAGTAGGAGGACTGCTGATGATGATGATGATGATATGGAGGAATATAGTAGCAGCAGTAATTCTAGTAGTGGTCCGATAGTGCTGCTGCCACCCCCAGCACATCCCCTGCCGTGACTCAGAGACCACAGAGCCCACCAGCAGATAGTGATGCCACCACCCTCGCCTCATATCCTTTGACTTAGAACCCATCAGTAGGTGCTTCCAACACTATTACCACATTCCCTGGGCCATAGAGATAACTTCCACAAGGAATAATGTGTTTTCCCCTGTTAGCTGTGTGCAGCAGTAGTAGAACAGAGTTACAGTTGCCTGACTCTGATCCTGCTGTTGCGTCTGCAAGTATGACACCATGGCGCATCATCTACAGCTATGTTACACTCATAGTTACACACCGCCACCACCACCACCACAAGCCAGTAGAGCAGTAGAGGTGGTGCTACCGCTGAGGGTGTGGGGATGATGTTCAAAGCTAAGACAAACCAGGAGTGAGAGAGCTATGGTGGGAATGGGTATCACCAGCAATGACATGATGTTGTTTGAGGATATAGTAGTTTTTGAACTTCCTCTTGCAAAATTTTCTGACTTCCAGTCCCACAGGTCTCATTAAATCTTACACCAGGATCAGGCTGATGTATCCATCATGCTGAGCACTGGTGGGATGGGGTCATCAAGCCTTTTCAAGACTGTGGTGGCGGTAGTGGAAGTACCAGCAGTGATATGGGATGTGGACTTTCAGCTTAATACTTTTAGTGCTGATCTTGTGGCAGAACCAGCAGCACCACCATCAGCCACTTCAGGTGCACGTGGGGAGAAGATGGGCAGAAAAAAGACCCTTCTCTACATCGCCCCTCGCCACACACACACACATACACAATCGTGCAAGTGGGAATAACTATAATTTTCCTTTGGGGCAGGGACTGAGCAGTTGTGTACAACTGCAATAAATGTGCGCAATCTGTGACAAGAAGAGGAGGAAGGAGAGGTCACACCTTGACACATCCACCCTAATAAAACACAAGACGCATAACTACCCTGAGGTTCATGTAGAATATGTGCAAACAAACTCCAAGAAAAAAAACAGGTGCTGCTGTCATTGTGCCCACTGTCTATTGCCAATAATGAAAACAACATGACACAAAAGAATCCCACAAAAAGCTGTGAGGCAACCCCTACCAGTCCAGAACATTGACAATGTCATCACCATCATCACCTAGTGCTGGGGTCATGCTACTACTAATATCCCATTTTTTCCCTAATATCCCATTTGTTCCTCTGGCAACCTCAGACAATTTAGCCACCAGTATAGCCAGCAGACAGTGAATCTGACAGTGTGTCTCCATAATTGCCCGTAGTTTACTGAAATGACCACACATGGCCAAGTGGTGAAGACCAATAGAATGCAGGGATAAGGGAGCATCTGCATACTGTAGACCCTGCAGAATATGCCATGCTCATATCAATTACTTTTATGAGTAGTAATGACAGTTATCCACTACCACCATCACCACCTGTTGCTTGTGTTTTGTGGATGAACAAGAGTCACATTGACTGACACTACCTGAATTCTTGGGGAACTGTTTAATATTGTCAACATGCAGTTAGAGCAGTGATTCTCAACCAGGGTGCCGTGGCACTTTGGTGTGCCACGGACATCAATTTAGGGTGCCCCATGATTAACAAAAATGGACCTCTAAATATAGATTTATAGAAATTAACATGTACAATATGTTTAGTTTTGTTATTATGATTATAAGACCTAATAATAACTGTATATTTGTGCATTGTACCCTTCATTATGCCCTTGATAAATTACATTAAATATGTTAGGGGTACCCCAAATGTTCAAGATTATGTGTTAGGGGTGCCCTGAGCAAAAAAGGTTGAGAAACACTGAATTAGAGCAAACAATCCAAGGTGTGTGATTACAGTCCTTCCTCCACTTTATAATATTTTCACACCCACTGTACGTGGTGGTTGTTGATAACTGCACAGCCCTAACCTGTCCCCAAGGAAAAATACTCTAACACCCATGATTTTATGGGCGGAGGAAGGAAGGGTTGCTGTAGGCCAGCTAACATTTTTTTCAAAGCATCCTTTATTGTACAAGGTTGTGCTAACATTTTCTCTAAAGGTTTTACCTGTAATTATAATTGTTTTTGCAAAGGCTCACCTATGTGTAGGATACAACTATAATTTTGGAACGGTTTGTAATCCAGCTGTGAGAAGATGTTTTGAAAGGCCTGATTAACCATTCTGTAAATGCCTTTCTTAAAGTGATATTACTACTTCATTTTAGCTTTATTTAATTTTGTAGCTATTGAAAAAAACATTAAGAACAAGATAAGTCTTATCTCTCAAACCGTTCTGGTTTGAGAGATATTCACAAGTAAACTTTCCCCCTCACTGACATCAGTGCTCTAGCTGACAGATTTGGAATCCAGTCCGCAGACCTGCTGGTGGCTCTTCAGCAGAGCCGAGATCGCAAGATATAAAAGTAACTACTTCACTGAAAGAGTCTACAAAGTGTGCCTGGTTTGCAAGCACACTTTGTAGAACGTTTCAATGAAATAGTTATTTTTATATCTTGCGATCTGGCCTCTGCTGAACAGCCGCCGGCTTGTCTGTGGACCAGATTCCAAGTGTGTCAGCTAGATGGCAGACTTGACCGAAACAACCATAAAGGTTTGAGAGATAAGACTTATATTGATCTGAATTTTTTTTAATGGTTTCAATATTAAACAAAGCTAAAATGAAGTATTACTATTACTTTAAGTTACAATTTGTCTAAACGGGCATCCGCCTGTTTACAAAAAATTATATACATTTCTTAAAGGATTACCTAGTAAGTTACTACAGTACTTCTGTCCTCCCTCTACAACCATGTTCCTTTAGGCCTGTTAATAAAAATTTTGTAAAAGCATGCCAGTTTTGAATGCCATATGAGTGTAGCTATTCTGTTTTGCTATCTGAATAAAAATACATAACACTATTATTTCATAGTGTAGTTTTAAAATGGAAAATAAGAGGACACACGAGTTTGATAAATTAAAATAATAAAGTGGAAGTGAACTGATCTGCCTGCGTCTCCTCCACAGTAAAGTCTTGTATACTGGTGAAGATTGAATGTGCGTCTGTGTGTACTCTGCAGGCTGTTATGTACTCAACCCTTCATAGTTTTATTTTAAAATTAAATTAACACACATCACAAAATTGTGATGACATTAAATCACAATCAACATCATTCAACAACATACATTTTGTTAAAAATAAAAGGTTGAATATAACATGGTGGATGTGGATGGTGGTGGTAAATATCTGCTGATGATGACAAATGGGAAGGAATCCCAGACAAATTATATGCATGTATGATTCCAGTATAATCTTACATTATTATCTGTCAGTCATTCATCAATGTTCAAAGCACTGTCCTCAACCTATCAACGATGGTGGTTTCTGTGCAAACCCCTCTTCTTTCTTAGTGCTTCTGTTATAGCATATGTCGTATGCCTCTCTGTCTTGTGTTTTTTTCCACTTTTTCTACATAAGGGTATGGTATTAGATGTTGGTTCATTTCTAAAAATGAAAGTCTACTTACTCTGATGTAGGATAGATGTGTTCTTAAAGGGATACTAATGTTTCATAATAAAAGAAGCTCTAATTAATCATCATAGTATTTGGACTTTGGAGAGTGTTATTTCAGTACTGTCAGAGTTGTAGTTCAAGAGTAATTCAGTGACAAAGTATCCCCCTCCCGCCCCTTTTACTGATGTAACACTGTTCAGCCAGATCAGAAGGGAGGTGCCCAGGTAGACTGCAGAGAGGGACAATCTTCAATTAATATAAGGGAAAAACTTGTCAAGGGGGGGCAGGGCTTTCATTGTTCTCATAGGAAGAAGATTGTCCCCTTCTGTTATCTGTCTGGTCTATGGACTGCATTCCACATCTGAGAAGAGATGGCTTACACTAGGTAAAAAGGGCGGGAGGGGAAACTTTGCTTGTGAATATCTCTCAAACCATAAAGGTTTGAGAGATAAGACTTATATCGTTCTTCATGTTTTTTTAATGCCTACAAAATAAAATAAAGATAAAATGAAGTATTACTATCCCTTTAAGATCATTAACATTATAACCAGCAGCACTGAAAACCCTCTTGTACTGCACAATTGTTGATAGACAACTATGAGTTTGTACAACAGTACACTAGTGCTGACCACACACACTATTTTGTTTGCCGGTACAAGTGGTTCATTTTGTTGTCTAGAACAGCAAACTGCTCATTGAAAGGCCTGAGACAGCTCAGGTTTTAGAAATATTACAGATTTTTCAAAGGTGTTGCTATAATTATCTTAGTCCGTTTGACTCTAATACCTGTTTAATCTCAGGGATATCCCGACAATTTGCACTTTCCCATCTCTTTCAGAATACAATTTGACACTCATGGGCCTTTTTTGCTTAAGATACCACTAAAATGCAACCTGGAATTTTCAATGCACCCCTTACCATTTTATAGTTAATTTCTCAAGGACTTAAATATATTATTCCTTTGCTTTCAAATACTAAATGACACCAAAGATAATATTATGCATAATAATTTCCATAAATATACATGTTAAACTTAACTTTAAAGAGATAGTAATGTTTCAAAATAAAAGCAGCTCCAATTAATCATCATAGTATTTGGGACATGGAGAGTGTTATTACAATACTGTCAGAGTTGTAGTTAAAGGTTAATTGAATGATAAATTATCCCTCTCCCACTCGTTTTACCTAGTGTAAGCCACCTCCCCTTTGATGTGGAATCTGGTCTGTTGACCGGACAGATAACAGCAAGGGACAATCTTCTTACTGTGATCATAAGGAAAACCCTGCCCCCTGACAGGTTTTCAGTTTTTTTCTTATGATCACTGAAGATTGTCCCTCTCTGTGATCCATCCAGACAGTGTTGCTGTTCTGAGGTGAGCAGTGTTATATCAGCAAAAAGGGGTGAGAAGGGGCAATGCATTATCATTCAATTACTCTTGGACTACAACTCTGACAGTATTGAAATAACACTCTCCATGGCCCAAATACTACGAAGAATAATTTGAACTGCTTTTATTTTGAAACATTACTATCTCTTTAACATTTTTGTCAAAGTCTTCATAGCAACATGGGGGCACCCTAAGCTGGTGTCCGCAACAGACCAAAGTGCGGCTGTATCCTGGTTGAGAACCACTGGCCTAGAACATAATTATAGGGCAAGTATGCTGTAACCATCTCACATGCAGTGGGACCACCCCTTGGAGATAGACAGTACATCAGTGACAAACCCATATTCTGTTAGCACGTCCCTTAGAGATGTGCCAGTACAACCCCCACTACCACATATTTTAGACTGTAACCCTGGGACACATTAATGGCTTTCTTTGATGATGATGACGTGTTCTGCAAAATGTTGTGGTGTTGTTGTTGTTCCTGATGCTGCTGGAGGTATAATCCTTTGATTACTTGCTTTTCACTATGGTTTCTAGTAGATTTGCTCCTACATTTCTCTCTCTCATCCTCCAAAATGCAAACGTCTACTCTGTCTCTATGGATTTTTTGTATGCTTCCACAAAATCCTCCTCAGAAGATTGCTGCTCAGGCCTTGTAACAAATTCTGAAATATTATGCTTAAAGTGGATGTGTCACCTCTGTATAACTTAGCATAAATAGGCTATATATAGAATATTACTAAAGCTGTCTTAATTTTTTTATTTTCTAAGCTTTATTTTGTGTAAATGTAAGTTATAAAGTCTGTCCTACAGCTACTTCTGCATAGACTGCAGTCCGTCACTCTGTCTCTGCTCCCCCCCTCTATCCAGCTCCCTCCGATGACGGAGGCTTCTGCCTGTAAGCTGGAGCGGTCTCATTAGCTAGATATCAATCTCTGCCAATGAGATTGCTCCAGCTTACAGGCGGAAGCCTCCGTCATTGGAGGAGGCTGGGCAGCAGGGCAGAGGCAGAGCGACAGACTGCGGTTACAGAACAGGTAACTGCAGTCTGTGCAGATGTAGGGCCAGGGCAGAGTTTAGAACTTAAATTTACATTAAATAAAGCTTAAAAAAATTAAGACAGTTTTAGTAATATCTGATATATAGCCTAGTTATTTATGCTAAGTTATACAGAGGTGACATATGCACTTTAAAGCAGAGGTCCAGCGATATATAAATAGTTTATTCTTTATTGCTTTAAATGAAGACTATGTGAGGATCCTGTTCAAAGTGTGCTATCATTCACCTGATGGTTGCTATTGTAAGAATCATCGGCCATACTCTTACTTTTTTTTCTGTAATAAATATATTAGTGGAAGAATCTTACTGATTCCTGCACCTGCAAGACTAACCAGCAAGGTGGCCTCCTCAAAAGGCTTCAGGATTTCATATATGTCACACATAATCTGCAATTATCCAGGTGACCAAGATGTTCCCTCCAAAGATTTCCAGTAAAGGATTTTACGTTCTCTAATTGCCTTTTTCTTCTCATACAAAAAACACTCTAGTATGTACAATGTGGCTTTCCACCTCATGGGCAGGTGGTTAAACTCTTGTATGAAATATAATACATTGCAAGCCTTGTAAGAGCGTCTAAAATGTGCACAGATTGTACTGGTGATATTTAGCATCTCTGAGGGTTTTGGATTCTAAGAGGAATCAAGTAACAATTAGATTTAGGACACAGGTGAAGCTGGGCACATGAACCATATGTGCATTTCTCAAGGTAACTATTATATTGGAGCCACAGTCAGCAGAAACAAAACCAGCATTTAAAGGGATAGTAATACTTAAAATGTAAAAAAAAATATGTTGTAGGGTTTATCCCCCTGAGTAAAACAAGAGTACTCCCACTGCTGAGAGGTGTTTCATTCAAAAGTTATTAATTGTCTAAGTTGAATTTTTTAGGTGCAATATCACAGTGGCCTGAAATTGCACAGTGGCGCTGTTGCTACACGTTCCTATGGACAGCTCTGGTCCCAGGACCATAAATCTCCATAGGATGGTGTAGCAACAGCGCCACTGTACAATTTCAGGCCACTTTGATATTGCACCTAAAAAATTCAACTTTGAAAATTAATAACTTTTGAATGAAACACCTCTCAGCAGTGGGAGTACTCTTGTTTTACTCAGGGGGATAAACCCTACAACATTTTTTTTTTTTACATTTTAAGTATTACTATCCCTTTAAGGAGCGGGGTACAAGCCATTCATCTATCATCTGCTAATGTTTATTTAGTACATCTGCAGCTTTGTAGGATTGTCTCTCAAAGCTCTATATGCATAAAGTGGCATGGCAATGGTATAGGCTACCCTGCAGCTGGCTTTTACTACTAATACCAGAGCAAGAAGAAACATTGGTGATAACCTGCTGCCAATGCTGCTGCCCACAGTTGTAAAAGATACTCAGAGAATAGTGACAATCATATAGTCTGTACTCTGGCTACTTGTTTCCATATCTATGGTCAGGTGAACTTTCTTGCCGTATGATGTTTCAAGCCTTTCGCTGACCACTAGTGTTGAGCGAGCATGCTCGGCCGATGCTCGGATCGGCTCGAGCATCGCTCTGCTCGGCACATGGCGGTACTCGTACGAGTACCGCCATGTGCTCGCCCGCCATGTTCGGGTGGCAGGGATCTGTGCCGAAGGAGGCACAGATCTTACAGACGCTCCGCTGGACCACCAGGGACTGGAGGTAGGGGACATGTGGAGATGGAAGGGGGCATTGCGGAGATGAAGGGGGACATTGTGGAAGGGGGACATTGTGGAAGGGGGACATTGTGGAAGGGGGGCATTGCGGAGATGAAGGGGGCATTGCGGAGATGAAGGGGAACATTGTGGAAGGGGGACATTGTGGAAGGGGGGCATTGCGGAGATGAAGGGGGCATTGCGGAGATGAAGGGGGACATTGTGGAAGGGGGACATTGTGGAAGGGGGGCATTGCGGAGATGAAGGGGGCATTGCGGAGATGAAGGGGGACATTGTGGAAGGGGGACATTGTGGAAGGGGGGCATTGCGGAGATGAAGGGGGCATTGCGGAGATGAAGGGGGACATTGTGGAAGGGGGACATTGTGGAAGGGGGGCATTGCGGAGATGAAGGGGGCCATTGTGGAAGGGGGACATTGTGGAAGAGGGGCATTGTGGAGATGAAGGGGGACATTGCGGAGATGAAGGGGGACATTGCGGAGATGAAGGGGGGCATTGACCAGGCACCCTCCCCTCATCAGAGCAGGGGGTGCCTGGTGTAATGCTCGAGTCCTCCCATTCAATTCAATGGGGCTCGGGTGCTCGGCCGAGCACTCGAGCCTCCGGGGGTGCTCGGTCAGAGCACCCGAACACCCGAGCATCGGGGTGCTCGCTCAACACTACCGACCACATTAATCACCTGCTTGTACAACTCTGGCATAGCTGTCCCTGAAAAATAGCTCCAACGTGGAATAAGTCAGCAGAATGTGACACATGACATCGGTCCTTTAAAACATCTGTTTTCAACAAAAGAATAAGGTAGTATGCAAACTCCCCAAATTTGGGCAAGTTTACCACTTCACAGGCATACTTTTAGATTATTTTGTGCAATTGTATGCCTCTTTTAAAGGGATAGTAATGTTTATAACAAAAGCAGCTCTAATTAATCATCATAGTGTTTGGACTATGGAGAGTGTTATTTCAATTCTGTCAGAGTTGTAGTTCAAGAGTAATTCAATGACAAAGTATCCCCCTCCCACCCCTTTTACTGATGTAACACTGCTCAGCCAGATCAGAAGGGAGGTGCCCAGGTAGACAGCAGAGAGGGACAATCTTCAATTAAGATAAGGGAAAAACCTGAAAAACTTGTCAAGGGGGGCAGGGCTTTCATTGTTCTCATAGGAAGAAGATTGTCCCCTTCTGTTATCTGTCTGGTCTATGGACTGCATTCCACATCTGAGAAGAGATGGCTTACACTAGGGAAAAGGGGCGGGAGGGGAAACTTTGCTTGTGAATATCTCTCAAACCATAAAGGTTTGAGAGATAATACTTATATTGTTCTTCATGTTTTTTTAATGCCTACAAAATAAAATAAAGATAAAACTAAGTATTACTATCCCTTTAAGAGCACAGTAAGTGTGAGTGGGTGGCACACAGAATAACAGTGTAACTTAATTGTTTTAAAAACATGACTAGTGGTGGTGACGGTGTTGGTGGTGGGAGTGTTGAGACTCTGTGATTCTTGTCACCTCCAAGCAAGAGTAATCCCCCTCTATGCTTTGTATTTCCAGAACAGCAATAGGAGACATGTGTTTTTATTACTGAAGAAAATGTTGTCCCACTCACTGACACATCTACAACACTAATATTTGGAGCACAAGCCCCATGCTCTTTTTGGAATGCTTCTACTGAAGCTAGTTGTTGTGCATCTCACATACTGCTGCTTTGTCTCCCAATCAGACCTGTGGTTGTGCTTCAGGTGAGATCTCAGTGATGATGTCTCTAGACTCTATTCTACTTTCCCCTGCTGTCATGTTTATTAGAGACTACAGATAGCAACATGTTTAGCTTTTGGCTAGTGAGTGAAGTATCACAATACTGTAGATTTCATAGACTGTGGGCTCTTGATAGATGACTACTAGTGAGGCTAAATTATACAGTAGTATTATCCATAGGGGTCAGCTGCACTGCACTTCAACAGCAGTAGAATCACTCATAGCCATGTTTGTGGATGTTAATGACTCGTGGTATTGTTTAGCCAAAAATAGTGCAGGTTTACAGGAGTAGTTGAGCTTGGAAGTGGAGACACTGATGATGACGAGTGACATGAAGACTGTATATTTTTAGGCATGTTTACTTATCCACAGACATACTCTCCAGTTGATGGAAGACAGCCTTTCATTTCAGCTAATTTTTTGCCATAACATTATCTCTCTCACACTCTATTTAATCTGTATCATCAAAAGGGGGTGGTGGTGGTAGAGAGACATATTCTAAACAAACATCATCATTAATAATTAGGTCATCATTCACAGAATCATCAGCATCATCCACTTCCACCTCATTACTTTCATGTTCATCTAGGTTTTTTAAAGTCTGAAAAAGTTTATTTTTACTTTTCTCCTCTGGAGAAGAAGCATCATCATCATTCATTTCACAAACTGCAGCAACCATGAACTCAGTCAGTTTTTGTAGTACAACTTTACTGTCACGCCAATGCGTCCTTGCACTCCTACTTCTCCTTTCCCCTTGCCCCTGCCCCTACCCCTAGCACATTTGTTAAACATAATGACAGTAATGGTGATTTTTATTGTAAAGTACATAACAGAACTTTTACAGTGTGCAATGTCTTGTGATTCTGAATATAATGTACGATGTATGTCTCTGTCACATATCAGTAAAAAGTGTTGTTTTTAACTGTCCCTGTCTGTCACTGTCTAGAAAGAAATCACAGTCACACTCCCTGCAACCACTACTCCTTCTCTCCTTCTTTGCCTGTCTGCATCTACATGTAGCTAGTGTCAAGATATCAGCAGAAGCTTTTTATTTCTATCCTAACATGACTGCAGTCTTTATTTTTACATCACAATACAGGATGAGGATAGACCTATTTTAGCTTCAGAATCAGCACCTAGCACCTAGCTGGTACTGCTATCGCATCTCAGTACAGGCTTGTCCTTCTTGTTCTTGCATATGTAGGAGTGAGTGTGTGTTTAAGTGTACACAGTATGGCAAGATGCGCATGTCTGTTTGTCTTGAATGTGTGATGTATTTATGTCTGTCTGCAAAGTATCTTTTACTCACTCAGCCTCAGCATAATGTGTTGAGTTAAGATTACCATGCTCAGTGGATAGAGTTTATGTCCTGTGGTCCTGCTACCAACTGTCACGTCCTACTGTATATACATCACATCAAGGAGTAATTGAAGATGTTATCTACTGAACAAAAGGCACAAGGGCAAAATTCATAGGGGCCATTAGGGTTTTCTGGTCATAGTAAGGTAAATTGGAAGATTATTATTCAAAAATGTTACTTCCACTTTAATTTTTGCTTTATAGCAGATATCCTTAAATAACTTTGCTAGCTTGCTATTCTTAAGAACTGCAAAAAATAAAACAGCTCCTGTAAGACATGTGAGATAATAAACGTGACATTAAGCAGCGCTCTATTCTTGGGTTTTATGACACTTCACAGCATCTCGGTATATTTGTCAGTGAAATTGCCGAGTGGGGCTGGTTCTGTTATGATGTGTAAAGAACAGACATTAGGGAACCACGCAGATTTGTAACAAAGACCTTGAATGAGACAATGAGGATCTCATTATAGATGCAATGATTTTCTGGGTATTTTTATCTGCAATCTTTGGCAAGAGCGGAATCTGAAACTCGTTATTATGACTATTAATTTATTCATGCAAATGTTCCCTGCTGTTCTGTGAAATATAAAAAGATTTAACCCATTGGATGTTAGAGGCATATCTCATGCATTGCCAAACAGTGCACTGGTGATGCCTTTAGCATCCAAGGGGTTAAAGACGAGGGAACTTTACATACAGGAATATGTGACTCACTGAAGCTGATGTACTAGGAAAAGCTGGAGCCGTTCTGAACCTAATCAGCTGAATCAGAGGGGACATAAACACTTTTACATTTAGCCCATTGAGTCCTTCTCAGCAAAGTATTGGAGATCTCTCTAGCATTCAAGGGGTTAAGAATGGCATTTAATTCAATGGGAATTTTGGGAAACTTTATTATTCTCTATAGTGCAGTAGATGTGCTAGGACCGTCATCTGTAAACTTTCCTAAAGGGCCAATGATGGTCCTACAGCATCACGTATGCTGGTCATTAAAGGGATAGTAATACTTACTATATAAATATCAGTGTCCTGAAACTGAGCAGTGGCGCTGTTGCTACACCATCCTCTGGAGATTTATGGTCAACTGACCAAACTTGTCCATAGGAGGGTGTAGCAACAGCGCCACGGTAACATTTCAGGCCACTGTGATACTGCACCTAAAAAATTCAAGTTTGAGCTGTAAGAGCTTTTGAAGAAAACACCATTCAGCAGTTAGAGTACCCTTGTTTTATTCAGGGGGGTAAACCGTACTACATTTTTTTTATTTTTTTACATTTTAAGTATTACTCTCTCTTTAAGGGGCTAATACTACTTATTTGTGGTCCATAGTGTTAAAATTGACAGGAGCTGACACATAACTACGTCCCTGGGGAAGTGTAACTCACCTCCAAGACACGTGTTGGTCAAATGTTTCCCCCCCACACCTGTAACATACCGGCACTTCCATTTGTGACTCTGTTCCCCCCACACCTCACTGTGAAAACCCACCCCTGCTGTTATTCTGTCTAAATGGCATCTCTTCCACACACGGAACAGGAGAACATTCGCTTGTCAGGATACACCTTCCCTATGAGAGACTATTAAAGTGCGTTCATCAGTTCATTGTTAAAGGGATAGTAATGTTTCACAATAAAAGCAGCTCCAATTAATCTTCATAGTATTTGGGACATGGAGAGTGTTATTTCAATACTGTCAGAGTTGTAGTTCAAGAGTAATTGAATGATAAAGTATCCCCCTCCTGCCCCTTTTACCTAGTGTAAGCCACCTCTCCTCAAATGTGGAATCTGGTCTCTTGACCAGACAGGTCACAGCAAGGGACAATCTTCTTACTGTGATCATAAGGAAAACCCTGCCCCTCTTGACAGGTTTTTCCCTATGATCACTGAAGATTGTCCCTCTCTGCGATCCATCCGGACAGTCTTGCTACTCTGAGGTGAGCAGTGTTACATCAGCAAAAGGGGTGGGAGGGGGATACTTTATCATTCAATTACTCTTGAACTACAACTCTGACAGTACTGAAATAACACTCTCCACGACCCAAATTCTATGAAGATTAATTGGAGCTGCTTTTATTGTGAAACATTACTATCCCTTTAATGATGGATGATGCAGAGTAGGAGAACTGGATCCAGAGAGGACATCGTGGTGGACACAGCACATTGGCTTTAAGGGGAAGAGACCCCAGTGACACCCTAAACTGAAGATGTGTCACATGTGAGTGCATTTCTTAAAGAGGTATTACTTGTCTAATTTTATTATATTCTGTTCTAATAAACTTACTACACTGAGACAGTTTGCCCTGCTTTCTTTTTGATTTTCATCTCTTAGTTTTCTGCACTTACTGGACAAGGCCTCTTCAGATTAAGTAGCTTGGGAAGCAGGACTTCTTTATTCACTAATATCATCACTACTTTCCAATTTTGTATCCAACTAGTTAATAGTTCGACCATTTCATCATCCTATTGAACATATTTGTCATCTTGGAAGAAGTAACTACTTAGCAGGTAGGCTGCCTTCCTTGACCCTGCTGGGCATAGGGTTGCCACCTTTTCTTCAAAAATATACCGGCCATGGCAATCCCTCCATAGACTTAACATTGGATAGAAGACAATTTTTTACCGGCCTGCCGGTAAAATACCGGCTGGGTGGCAACCCTAGCTGGGCACATCTCCAACCCATTGGGAAAATATTTTGGTTTTGTTCCCTGTCTATTGGGACTCCAGGTGTGGTAGGTGGTTGCCAGTGGCGTAACAATAGTGGTCACAGGGGTCACTCCAGGGGCCCGGCCACCCCCTGCTACCATCGCCACTGCCAGCATTAAAAAAGCTTTGCCGGTGGGAAAACACGCTGATCTCCTCACTGGCAAGCTGTACGCAGCTTCCTCTAGGTCCTTGGCCGTCTTGTAATGGAGTGAGCTGGGAGATTACATCATCTCCCAGCGCTCTGCATTACTGGAGGACCGCGCGGGATCTTCATATAGAGGTCTGTGCAGAAGGCAACACAGACCTCTCCTGTTATGCCGCCGGACAACCAGGGATGATGAGGCTCGCTCCTCCTAAGACAGGTAGGAGGTGGACATTGGCACATTTGTGGAAGTGGACAGTGGGGTCAACATGGTGGTGGGGGCCCATAGCAAATTTTGCACCAGGATCCGGCAGCCTCTAGTTACACCTCTGTTGGTTGCCTCTTCATGTTTATAAATAATTCCCCATGGGGATGCTGCCTCTTGACTTCCTGTCTTCGTGCCAGCAGCCTCATGAAGACAGGAAGTCAAGAGGCAGCAACCTCCTGGAGATCATTTCAATTTGTTCCACCCTCAAGCCCCTTCCCTTTTGTTTCTTTGTGTCACAGCAGAGGTAGGTGGTGGCGGTAATGGTCCTCGCCAGTGGTTAACAAACTGTTATCTTGCCCATCTTGCCCTTTACAGGCTTTGGGGAGTTAGTCCTTTATCTGTTGGCTAACAGCGCTGGTGAGGTTGAAGACTCTGGTAATTTGTGTGTACTATTGTGCAACCCGGGCCAGCCCAGAATGCAGCATATCATTCTTGTTTATTTAATTGTTAATAAATACTGTGGCCTTTTCTTACCCAAAACTGGTTGTTGTGTCATCTATTGGGTGGGAGAAGGTCTATTAGTGTTGGATTATGTGCCACCATGAACAGTCATCTTATTTCAGCTCTGTTCTATTAGACTTCCATCATCCTTTTTGGATATTTTTCTTTCAGTTGGTTTATTTACTTTAAAGGGATAGTAATACTTTGTTTTATCTTTATTTCATTTTGTAGGCATTAAAAAACATGAAGAAAGATATGTCTTATCTCTCAAACCTTTATGGTTTGAGAGATATTCACAAGCAAAGTTTCCCCTCCAGCCCCTTTTACCTAGTGTAAGGCATCTCTTCTCAGATGTGGAATCCAGTCCATAGACCAGACAGATAACAGCAGGGGACAATCTTCTTCCTATGAGAACAATGAAAGCCCTGCCCCCCTTGACAAGTTTTTCAGGTTTTTCCCTTATCTTAATTGATGATTGTCCCTCTCTGCTATCTACCTGGGCACTTCCCTTCTGATCTGGCTGAGCAGTGTTACATCAGTAAAAGGGGCGGGAGGGGGATACTTTGTCATTCAATTACTCTTGTATTACAACTCTGACAGAATTGAAATAACACTCTCCAAAGTCCACATACTATGATGATTAATTAGAGTTGCTTTTATTATGAAACATTACTATCTCTTTAACCCTTTGAGTGCCACAGGGGTATTGCTTTGGATACCCTTCTAGCACTCAAAGGGTTAACTTTTTTACTTTATTTTACCAAGACCATTTCTTGACATTTATTGATGGGGGTTTTTTTTTATAGATTTTACTGTTCCGGTCATCCATTATTCATTATTATTTTTTATTACCATTATTCTGTACAATTGGTATTTATATACATAGATTTATTCAGTATTATTTACAGGAATCATCTATGCATATATATTTTACCACTGACCTTTGGAAATTTAAAGAGATTTTAGGTCCCCTGTACTTTGATTTGTGTCAGAATTCTTCCAAATTGTAATTATTTTTTTTAAATCCCTAAGGCTGGGGTTACATTACACTGGGGGTGTACATGAGAAACAAAATTACCAGAAAAAAATCCACATTAGGGAGATTTTTATGATTCCAACCATCACACCACAGCTGCTCACGCTCAGAGTCTTTGGAGCTTACTTTGAGGTTTATCAAAGTTGAATAAAAACACCATTCGATTCAGAGGGTGAAGTGTCATAGACCCACCATCCAATAGGTTTTAGTTATCTCCATACGTTTCAGCCTTCAGGTCTAAGCCACCCAAGTGACGCAATAAGTGTCATAATGTGGGTCAGACTAAACCAGGACAGGCAGGATTGGGAGACTGAAGGGTGTGGTTTATCCTGAAATGGGCAGGGAAGTGGGTGGAACAGGGCAGTATCAATGTCTGAGAGAGACTAGGGGAGAAGGGAATTCCCAGTAGGAGCACAATTCGAGTCTTAATACCGAGACCTAAGGAGATGAAGAGTTCAGATTCAGGATTTGAAGGAAGTCGACCAAGATCGACAAACCGGGCTAGAAGAGGAGCGTCGACCTCAAACAGGCTACTCGTTGAATCTTCGACTATCACTGCCCTCAACTAGTCGGAAAGCCCGGACGATTCGGTCATAAAGGTTTGACTACAACGCCCTTGACTAGTTGGACAGGCAGGAGGCAGGGAGTCATAGGCCATCGACCATCCACACCACAGCAGGAGTCTCAGAGAGGCGACAGCTGAAGGGACACTTGTTGAGCAGCAGACAGCAGGATAAGAGTCGTATTCGAAGAAGAGCGGTCAAAGAATAGCCAAGGTCGGAGCCAGACAGGAGACAAAGGTACCTGGGGATGAGACGGAGTCGTAGTCTAGGAGGATGCCGAGTCGAAATTCGTAGACAGATGGATGCGGTAATCAGAAGGCTGAAGACAAGGTCAGGAGACAAGCCAAAGATCAGTACATAGAAAAATACTTGAATCAGGAACTCTGGAACACTACAGCAAGGACTCTCAGGTACTTGGCACGAAAATCAAGCAAGTGTTGGAGGCTGAATCAGGTAGATACAGTGGCCAATAGAATAGTGGTAGGAGGAGTAACCAGAAGGAACGGGACAGGCATGAAGTAGGTGGAACAGGACAGGAGTGGGCAGGGTTACTAGTTAATTCCAGAAACTAGAGTGTCAGCTTCTGTCCCCGTAGTGTAGTGGGCCCCCAAAAAATGTTTATACAGGGGCCCTCCAATGACTTGTTACACCACTGATTCAACATGAACAGAAACTGCAAAGTCCACAAATTTCACCACAGGTGGCAGAAATTTCCGATATCCCCTTGGCTTCCAATCACCCGCACATTGCTTTGCTATATTAATAAATAATTTTTTGCCTTCAGAAAGTAAATTATCTTGCTTGCATTTATTACTTTTATACCGATGAGACATCTCTAGCATTCAAGGGGTTAAAAGTCCCATTTAAAGGGATAGTAATGTTTCATAAAAACAGCAGCTCCAATTAATCATCATAGTATTTGGGCCATGGAGAGTGTTATTTCACTACTGTCAGAGTTGTAGTTCAAGAGAAATTGAATGATAAAGTTTCCCTTCCCGCCCCTTTTACCTAGTGTAAGCCATCTCTTCTCAGATGTGGAATCCAGTCCATAGACCAGACAAATAACAGAAGGGGACAATCTTCTTCCTATGAGAACAATGAAGGCTATGCCCCCCTTGACAAGTGTTTCAGGTTTTTCCCTTATCTTAATTGAAGATTGTCCCCCTCTGCAGTCTACCTGGGTACCTCCCTTCTGCTCTGGCTGAGCAGTGTTTCATCAGTAAAAGGGGCGGGAGGGGGATACTTTGTCATTGAATTACTCTTGAACTACAACTCTGACAGAATTGAAATAACACTCTCCAAGGTCCAAATACTATGATGATTAATTAGAGCTGCTTTTATTATGAAACATTACTATCCCTTTCAATCAAGGAATTTGGTACAATTTGGTTTGCCCCAGAATCCCTCTTTGGGCACTTTAAGGTAAATCATAAATTATTTATTTGCTGTCCTAATTTGTCTTCAAGCAACTCCAAGATTATATATGGACTGCGCCCTCAAAAAAAAAACTATTTGAGTTATTTACTTGTCACGAGTTCAATTCAGAAACGATGAAACCAGACGGAGATCCAGCCACAAAGACCCTTCAGTGATTGTGTCCTGATCACAGTCACTGTGCGGGGCAGACATAATGATTCTTTATGTGCCATTCCTGTACATGGTCTGTGAGCACATCAATCAGTTCCTATCACAGTGACAGGAGTAAACATGTAAGGAGGAATCTGTGAAATGTGAGTATATTCCTTGTGCCCATCGTGACCGACTGCACGTCATACTGCTCCCGGCGGCCATCACGTACCCAGCTGACTCTGTGTGCCACTCATTTCTTGAAGGAAAAAAACAAATATGTTAATGCATTACTCATCTATTTGTCCTTATTTGGGGTCACTGGTCTGGGTGAATTCATGTCTGTGACGTGTCCAATAGTCTACGTTTAGGATGCTGTTAACTTACAGGGACACTTAACCCTTAGGGTGCTCACTACCCTATAATAACCCCCCCCCATTTTCCTTGCTATGGCTAGAGAATCCTAACAGCCCCTATAAATGTACCTTTTTTGTGTCTTTAAGAAATAACATCTTATACCGGTCTGGGATCTCATGACAGTAAATGGCAGCTTTTTGCAAAAACTGAAGCAGAGTGCTAGAGACACTTAACCATTTAAGGACCAGGGGCAAAGCAATGTGTGGCATTTTACACACCCCTCTGGTCCTTAAACCCTTAAGGACTGGCTGCGCATTCAGCAGTTAAGGATCACGGGGCATTTTGTTTTCCCACTAATAGATTCAGGGCCCCCCGAATGTTGTGCAGCCGCGTGGGGAGCCCTTAATTTCATGATGTGCTAGGACCGGCACTGGTCAGGGGCGTAACTAGAAGCCATGGGGCCCTGGTGCAAGAATTGCCACGGGCCCCCCGACCACATTGGCCACCTCCATATTGCCCCCCATCTCCACATTGTCCCTCAATCTCCACACTCCCCCCCACCTCCACACTTCCCCCCCATCTCCACATTGTCCCTCAATCTCCACACTTCCCCCCATCTCCACATTGCCCCCCATCTCCACATTGCCCATCAATCTCCACATTGCCCTTTCCACATTGCCCCATCTCCACATTGCTCCTTCCACAATGGCCCCATCTCCACAATGCCCCCCAATCTCCACATTGCCCCTTCCACAATGCCCCTCAATCTCCACAATGCCCCTTCCACACTGCCCCTAAATCTCCTACCTCCCTGGCGGTACCCTTCAGTAATGCAGTAATGAGATGATGTCATCTCCCAGTGCTCTGCATTACGAGAGTGCCGGTCTGCCGGAGGGAATACTGATCTCCTTCTGGCAGACCGGCACTCTCGTAATACAGAGCCCCAGTGGTCTGCATTTCTTAATTGCGGGTGTCAGGAGAGGGGGTCACAGGGGGCGGCCGGGCCCCTGGAGTGACGGTCCCGGTCGCAGGAGCGACCCCTGTGACCCCTATAGTTACGCCACTGTCACTGGTCCTTAATTGCAGGACAACTGTGATGGTCTGGGCATGTCGTTGGTCCTTAAGGGGTTAAAGGGTTAAGATTACCATGTGCAGTGATGGCGTTTGTGTCCTGTGGTCCTGGCAATAACTGTTATGTCTGCCTCCATGGATAACATCCCAGGACTGACTGAACAAAGACACGAGTAAAATTCATTGGGGCCATTAGTTTTTCTGCCATAGTAATGGAAGGTTGGGGGGTTTATTAGGCTATTTATTTATAATTTAGAGTGCGGCATTTCTTAGAGGAGAGAAGAACCCAGGCCTCTCTAGGACGTGCAGGTAAGGAATCCGGAGCAGGAGGTGTAAACCCAATCGGATTCAACACCATGGTGGGGAATTGAAGAGCAGCACACAGATCATTGACTTCCTCAGCCCTCCGAATAGTGTAGGTGCCCCTCATTCGATAGGATCAGGGAAAATGGGAAGCCCCAGCAATACGGAATTTTCCTGATCCGTAGCTCATCTGTGAGCAGTTTTAGCTGTCGCCCTTGTTGAAAGGTGTAGAGAGACAGGTCATTAAAAAGAGAAACTTGGGCTTCCTCATGTAGAATCATATTCGATTCACGCGCTCGGAGCATATTACGTTCCTTCTGAGTGTAGGAGTGCACACAACAAATCACTTTACAGGGCCTATCGCCCATTTGCCTCCTCAGTCTAAGGGCCCGATGAGCCCGCTCTAATTCTATAACAGCAGGCGAAAGATCCAGGAGTTTCCCAAACATCACTTGCAGGGTAGGAACCAAGTCCTTGATAGCAACTGATTCGGGGAGACCCCAAACCCAAATATTTGAATGGCGACTCCTATTTTCTAAGTCGTCTAATTGGGACCAGAGAGGATCAATTGTCTCGTCCTGAAGCTCCAGATGCTTCTGCATATTATCCTGAATAGCAACTACCGATTCATGACAGTCTTCCAGGTCTTTGACTCAGGATCCCAAGCTGCGGAGGTTCTCCCTGAGGCCCGCAATATCGCTTTTGATGGAATCTCTCATGGCGGTAATAGCTCCATATCCACTCGAGTGGGTAGATCACCCCATGCCGCAGCGTTCAAAGATCCACCCCTCCAGTCGCCATTGTGGAGGAGATAGCAGACACCTTGGGAGTAGCAGTCACACTATGCTGCGTATCCAGGTCATGCGTTTTGGCGGGCTTCCTCAGTCCAGCCGTACTGGCCCCAAAATACTTCCCGATCGGCGTCAGTTTTTTGTTTTTTCCAGGCATCAAAGCAACAAAGTGGCCAGAACACTAACAGCCAACAATGTGTCCAGTTTTAAGGCTGTAGAAGCAAGTTAGAGTGTACTAAAACTGGCATAAGTCAGGAGCTCACAGATCACATGTCCACCATGCTCAAGCTCCAGGAATGCCCCCCCCCCCGCAGGCTATTTCTAATTTAAAGCAGGAAGCCTTCCATCTGTTGTTGGATTACATTTATTTCATCGCAAGCCAACTGATGGATGGCTGAGGATGATGGAAATATAGTACAATTAGAGCTAGGGGTTCACAGTTTGCCCATCCCTGGCATATCCTCTCTTGGTGCCAACAACATTTCCAAAGAATTCAGAAAATCCCCAATTGAAATCAATGGGAATTTGGGAATTTCAATTTGTTCCTGTGTTGCAAATGGCTTTCCCCAGAATTGATCCAGTTCCTATAAGTGTATCAGTCTCTAATGCAATGGTCCTCAGCCAGGCAGCTGTGAGAACCCACTTAGATGGTCACTTTTTTTCCTATGAGGAATGACATTGTTATGCAATACTTGTTCTTTATTCTCATCCTGAAAAAGGGACCCAAGAATTATACAGTTTTCTCCCCTTTATCTCCCTAAAGGAAGTGTAACAGGCATGTTCTCTTTGTGAGTAGAGTAGGGATGGGCAATGTGACCCCCAGCTGCTTCCATACTATAGCTCCCATGATCCTCCTCTAGCCAAAGGCAGGGACGTGAAAGGAACAGAGTGGTAGTTTGTGGAATAAGTGGGAAAGTGGGCAGGGTTACCACTGAGCTCACAAAGCCAGAGAATCAGCCTGTGCCCGGAGACCCAGTAATTCATTCTGAAAACTGGATTCTGCAGGGCAGATCTGAAGAGTTCGAGGAATGATAATGCTGATGAGACCCACTAAAGGTTTTCCTGTTTTTTTTGTGCAGAGAATATTAGCCTGTCATTTCGGTGCTGGACTGCCTGTGGGTAGAACCAGACTGATATGAATATGGAAATGTCTTCTCTGTAATGGCACAGGGGAGTGGAAAGGTGACTGAACAGCACTTGAGGGGACACCAGTCCCAAGAATAAACTACTACATTTTATCTGTTCTCAACATGGAACTTATCACACAGCGTCCACTTTTCAGTCTGCATTTAACCCTTTGAGTGCCAGACAGGCAACTCAAGAATTGAGTTGCAATGCATCGATACCTCTCTGGCATCCAAAGGATTAATATGCCCTTGACAAAGCCTATAAGATGGTAGGAGTTCCCTGAAAATTCCACACAGTGTGTGAGGGGCCTCGTCAGCAGACAAAAATGAGAACCACTGCTCTGAGGGGTGTATCCATAAAACAGTCATTGTCTGAAGGTGATGAATGATTTCCTTGTGCGTTCTTCATTTGCCAGTGCATCAATGGGCTGATCAACCTGGTTCTCATCATTGAGTGTGTACCTGGTACATCCACCATCCCCATCCCACAGGTTCAGGCTGGCAAACCTCATAGAAATCTATATACTGTATGTGTCTGTGTCAAAGGAATGGTGGAATTATCTCCATATTTTTATTGTATCTCTGTGACTCCCATACACAAGACAGGGACGGATGATCGATCATTGACATACCAGAGAACTTGTTTCTTGTCTCAAATCCCCGGGGGAAACACTGTAGAGTGGCGTATGGGAATGTCCAAATGATGCGTTTTCTTCAGGGGAGCGCTGGCAACGTTTGGTCTGGGGGTCAAATGCATTGATGTGGCTCTGCAATGCATTGCGTACCCCTCTGACACTCAAACTGTTAAAATCCCCAATTTAAATCAATTTGGGGAATTATTTTTTTCCCCTGTAGATCAGTTGGTTTGCTCTACAGTTTAATTACTTCTTATTAACTCTCTAAGTGCCAGAGTGGTGTCCAACGCATTGCGGCGCACTCAAAGGGCTAAATTAGCCCCTTGGACTTTATTTCAACGTGGAAAACTGCAAAAAAAATTGACAATTTTTCATTTTTAAAGGGAAACTTATGTCCCATAAATGTTTTTTCTTGCATTGTAGATTACAAAAAAATAAAGTATGTGTCACAAATCCTATCTCTCAAACCTTTATGGTTTGAGAGATATTCGCCTGTAAAGTTCCCCCCTCCCTCCCCTTCTCCTGACATCAGCGCTCTACTGACAGCAGGAGATTCCAGCTGGCGGCTCTGCAGAATAGCCGAAATAGCTTTCCTGGAAAATAATTACTTCATTGGAAAGGTCTACAATGTGTGTCTGGTTTGCAAGCACACTTTGTAGACTGTTCCAATAAAGAAATTCTTTTTAAATAAAGCAATTTCGGCTCTGCTGCAGAGTCTCCTTGAGTCGGCCGACACAGATCTCCTGCTGTCAGCTTTACAGCTGACATCAGGGGAGGGGGAACTTTAAATGCGAATACCGTACAATCTTGCGTATAATACGCACAGTTTTGCCCCTCTTCACCTTATGTAAAGTGGGGGGTGCATATTATACACGAGACAATAATTATAAAAAAAAAATCCCATTGCCACAGCTTTCCTCCCTCCAGGCTTACCCATCTCCTCTTCCGAAGTCCCTCCACTTGCCTCAGCCTGACAGGGTGCCAGCGGGCGGCATGCTTGCCTCTGCCGCCCGCTTCCTGCATGGTTCTGTCAGGACCTCTCCTTTGTAGCTAATGGGTAATGTCTTGCGAGGAACGCAAGGTCCTCACAGGTCAATACCATAAATCCTAAGCGCAAGGGTAAGACGGGAGGGAGGTTGGGAGGAAAGCATTGTCAATGGGAATTTTAATTTTGTCTGACAAGCGAAAACAAGGGTGCATATTATACACAGGCACTCTTGTTTTCAACTAAAATCTTGGGTATAATATGCACCTGCGTATTATACACAGGTGCTTATTATACCTGAGATTTTACGGTATCTCTCAAACCATAAAGGTTTGAGAGATAGGATTTGTGCCACATAATCTCTTTTTATAAACACTACACAATAAGAATTGTTTTTATTGGGACAGTACTGTTACTTTAATGTCGCTCACATAACCTTCCATGTGGTTATATGGGAACTGCTGTCTGCTAAATTGTCCTCTTGAGGTCAGAGTTTTTGTTTGTTGTTTTCAAGCCGAATGGCAAATGTTTTTTTTTCTTTTACAGGACGGTGAGTCAGTAGAAAATGAAATAATATAATAACCCTAATTTGATAATTCATCCAATTACGCAAACTGCTCTGTGTTCCTGGTTTGTTCACCGACTCGTATAAAATGGGGTTTTTTTTGTTTTTTTTAACCAAAAAGAGATTTTACTGTAATGTGACTTCCCATGTTGTGATGCGTTATCTAACTTTTACATACAGAAAAATATATTACATAAGAGTCATCCTTTTGGAAAATAAATAAAGCAGTAATTATAGAAGAAGATGAATGTTAAAAAGTATCTTTGTTCTGTGTTGCGCAAGCTTAAAGTAACAGTAAACCTTAAAGGGATAGTAGTGGTTAATTTTAACGTTGTTTAATATTGTAGATACTAGTTTAAAGGGATAGTAATACTTGCAAATTACTAATCCCCATATTGTAGCTTTGTTAAAAAGAAACTTATTGCCCCCAGTGTCATCTCTCAAACCCTTATGGTTTGAGAGATGATAGCGCTCAAAGTTCCCCCTCCCTCCCCCTTCCCTGACTGAACGCTGACTGCATGGATATCCGGTGTTACTTGGATCAGGCGGCTCTGCAGCATTGCCGAGATCGCATTTATAAAAAATAATTATTTCACTAAAACGCTCTTCTACGTGTGCTTGCAAACCAAAAACACGTAGAAGACCATTTCAGTGAAAGAATTCTTTTTTATAAATGCGATCTCGTCTCAGCTGCAGAGCCGCCTGATGCACATTAGACTGTCGTACGACAGCCTTCCCTGCAGTCAGTGTTCAGCATTCAGTCAGGGAAGGGGGAGGGAGGGGGAACTTTGAGCGCTATCATCTCTCAAACCATAAGGGTTTGAGAGATGACACTGAGGGCAATAAGTTTCTTTTAAACAAAGCTACAATATGGGGATTAGTAATTTGCAAGTATTACTATCCCTTTAAAAGCCCATGTACACATGCCACAGTGCCACCCAGCAGCCTCGGCTGGTGCCTGGAGCCTCTCTGCTCACCAAGGGGTCCCGGGAAGGTGCACAGAGAGGACTTTGGTCTGAATTCAGAGCATCTCACTCCGTATCAGCCACGGCACATTCAGGCAGTCTCTATTGCGCATGACGGCTTCTGACAAACATCATGGTGAATTATTATATAGGATTACAAAATGAAATCAATTGATGCCAGTCTGAACTCTCAATCCTTTATAGTTTGAGAGATATACGCTGCTAAAGTTCTCCCTCCATCCCCTTTCACAGAAGTCAGCTCTCCCGGGACCAGCCGACAGCTCTTCAGCAGAGCCGAAATAGAGCTGTCTAGAAAGAAATACTTCATTGGAACGGTCTACAAAGTGTGCTTGCAAACCAGGCACACTTTGTAGACCATTCTAATGAAGTATTTCTTTTTAGATAGCGATATTTCGGCTCTGCTGAAGAGCCGCCGGCCGGTCCTGGGACTAGGATCTTCTGTCAGGTAGAGCGCTGACGTCTGTGAAAGGGGCAGGAGGGGGGAACTTTAGAAGCAAATATCTCTCAAACTATAAAGGATTGAGAGATCAGACTGGCATCAATTGATTTCTTTTTGTAATATCTACAATATTAAACAACTTTAAAGGGATAGTAATACCTAAAATGTAAAAAAAAATATGTTGTAGGGTTTATCCCCCTGAGTAAAACAAGAGTACTCCCACTGCTGAAAGATGTTTCATTCAAAAGTTATTAATTTTCAAAGTTGAATTTTTTAGGTGCAATATCACAGTGGCCTGAAATTGTAGAGTGGCGCTGTTGCTACACCATCCTATGGACAGCTCTGGTCTCAGGACCATAAATCTCCATAGGATGGTGTAGCAACAGCGCCACTCTACAATTTCAGGCCACTGTGATATTGCACCTAAAAAATTCAACTTTGAAAATTAATAACTTTTGAATGAAACACCTCTCAGCAGTAGGAGTACTCTTGTTTTACTCAGGGGGATAAACCCTACAACATATTTTTTTTTACATTTTAGGTATTACTATCCCTTTAAATTTAACCATTACTATCCCTTTAAATCTAAGCTAGAAAGGGCATGGGGAAGATGCAGTAAAGTGTGATTAAGAGGTGATATCACTTCTCCAAGTCCCGTTTTATTCTACGGAGCCAATCCTATATAATAATTCGTTAAATTGTGTGTAACACCGCGACATGCGCAGTACACACTGCTGCGCGTGCTGCAGTCATACGCAGTACAGACTGCCCGCGCCGTGGCTGATACAGAGCTGGGCGCTCTGAAGGAGCGTCCAGCTCTGTATCAGCTGTGGCGCGGGCAGTCTCTACTGCGCGTGACTGCCCCGTGACCAGGTGGCAGTGGCACTGTGGCCCGTGTAACGGTCTGTTCAACTAGTATATATATATATATATATATATATATATATATATATATATACCACATTCCCTGTATATATCTTCTATGAGTTTATATATTAAGGTATCGCCCCTCCGTATACTCATATATCCTGTATATATTGTGTGTATATATGTTTCCCCTCCATATTCCTCAGATACCCTGTATATATATATATATATACATCCCCTCAATATACTCAGGTATCCTGTATGTGGTCTCTGTATATGTACTTATATTCACTGTATGTATCCCTCCATATACTCCTCAGATACCCTGTATGTGTTTTTACTATATAATAATTTGCTAGGATGTTTGTCAGAAGCTGTCATGCTCAGTAGAGACTGCCCGAATGCACAGAATGCTGGGAGTTCTGTGCTGGGGGCATTCTGTGCTCTCGGGCAGTCTCTACAGTGCAGGACTGCGTTGGCGGCAGGACACAGAGCAGGACCAGCCTCTTAACCCTTTGAGTGCCAGGGGGTATGCAACACATTGCACGGGCTTTTACACTAGTGCACTAATATTTCTCCAGCTTTGGACATCTTAATGCATAGGCTCTATAGAATAACATAGGATGTGGGGAAGTGATATATCTGGAGAAGTTTTTCCACTTTATCACCTCTTTATCACTCATTAGTGCATAAACTCCCATGTCTAGAGAAGTCCTCCTCTCTTTCTCTTTGACCAGCAACTGGCAAAATGATGTCTGCAAATGGACAGAGGGGGAGATCTATAAAACTGGAGTTATAAGGAAAGTGTTTGTAAAACTGCCAGAGACATAAAGATTTGTATAAACATCTAGTGACATTTTCTCTACTACTAACTCCAGTCAGTCGGGTTTTTTGAAAAGTGGAGTAGAAATGGTCTTGTCCAAATAAGAATTGTGTCTCAATGTATTTATAAAGACATTCTCTAATTGCATCAAAAATTAAGGCAGTTTTACTGATTAAAGGGATAGTAATGGTTCATAATAAAAGCAGCTCTAATTAATCATCATAGTATGTGGACTTTGGAAAGTGTTATTTCAATTCTGTCAGAGTTGTAGTTCAAGAGTAATTCAATGACAAAGTGTCCCCACTCCCGCCCCTTTTACTGATGTAACACTGTTCACCTCAGAGCAGAAGGGAGGTGCCCAGGTAGACTGCAGAGAGGGACAATCTTCAATTAAGATAAGGGAAAAACCTGAAAAACTTGTCAAGTGGGGCAGGGCTTTCATTGTTCTCATAGGAAGAAGATTGTCCCCTGCTGTTATCTGTCTGGTCTATGGACTGCATTCCACATCTGAGAAGAGATGGCTTACACTAGGTAAAAGGGGCAGGAGGGGGAAACTTTGCTTGTGAATATCTCTCAAACCATAAAGGTTTGAGAGATAAGACTTATATCATTCTTCATGTTTTTTTAATGCCTACAAAATAAAATAAAGATAAAATGAAGTATTACTATCCCTTTAAGGCAGGTTTACTGATTAAGGCCTCTATTCAATTCTGCTTTATAAAAGAAACAGTAGGGCTAAATTGTCTACCGTCTGACATAAAAAAGTCATTATTCAATTGCCCTACCAGCTGAAAGCACAATGGACGTTAGGTCTCAAAAAGGAATTGTGGCCAAACATCCGATTTGTGCTTTAAAGGAGAACTATCACCTTAAATAAAGTCTCCCCTCAACAATTAGCAATCTAGCGATAAGCTTAACCCCTTAATGACAGACGACTTACCTGGTAAGTCCAGGAAGTAATTCGCTATAATGGAAAAAAAAACCCTGTCATTAAGGGGTTAACAATAGTGCTATTAGCCAGCAAAATTACAGTGTTACTTAGATATCCTACTTCTGTCAAGACTTGAAGGACAGGCAACATCGCTTTAGAGGCACTTGCGCGCCTGCTCCATCAGTCCCTTTTGGTACCTAAAGGTACCATGCAACGCCCCCTAGAGGAGACTGGGAAGGAGAGCGCAGGTGTGCAGATGTCTGTAAGCCAAGTTATCTGCACTGTTGCCTGGCAGTCAGTCTCCGCAGAAGTAGAATTTCTGACTAACGCAGTAATTATGCTGGATGATATGACTATTGGTAAGCTTATCACTAGATGGCTAATTGTTGGGGGGAGACTTTATTTGGGGAGATAGTTCCCCTTTAAGTTCCCAAAGCTCACGCTAAGTAGTGTGAATAATGGGGACATCCAAGAAAAAAAGCTAACGATCGCTGCCTGAGATACTTTCAAGCACCGACTGATAGCTCAAATACAGTCACCCTCCCAAACACTAACCTTGCACTATCCCTAACAGTAAAGTGCAACAATAATACCCCTAACACTAGCGTAAAACTCAGTTCTGTGTTACACTCACCTGTCATCCACTGTCCATCTTCTTCTAGCTTCCTTCTTAGCCAATCAGCTTTGAGTGGGGGAGTGACAGAACCTGCACACATCCCAGCCAATAGCTGTGAGTCATTTTGAACATAGACTGCTCATATAAAAAAGGCAGTCTCTGTTCAAAATTCCCTCACACTGAGACGGGCATGAGGTACTAAGGTACAATGCATTGCGTATCCCTCTCACTCAAGGGGTTAAACTATGCACAGATGTCAGAGTTATGTTTGGGGCACACATACATTTAATATATTTTTTTTTTCTTTATTTTACAGGAATGATGGAAGGAACAGAAGACGACGGAACAGAAGAAGATGGAGAGATTTTGAGAAATTCTCCTTTATTTGTTTTCACCACACTCTGGCACTTTGATAATTAATGTACTGAACCTGGTTAACCACACACTGTACTATGAATGAATCTAGATAGAGCCCACACACACTGTGCTATGAATGTATCTAGGCGGAGCCCACACATACTGATATGAATGAACCTAGGCAGAGCCCACCACACACTGTGATATGAATGAATCAAGGCAGAGCCCATACACTGTGATTTGAATTGATCTAAACATAGCCCACACTCACTGGTATGAATGAATCTAGGTGGAGTCCACACACACTGTGCTATGAATAAATCTAGGAGGGCCCACACACTGTGATATGAATTAATCTAGGCAGAGCCCACACATATTGATATGAATTAATCTAGGCAGAGCCCACACACTGTGATATGAATGAATCAAGGCAGAGCCCACACACATACTGATTTGAATTAATCTAGGCAGAGCACACACACTGTGATTTGAATTAATCTAGACAGAGTCCACACACTGTGATTTGAATTAATCTAGACATAGCCAACACTCACTGGTATGAATGAATCTAGGTGGAGTCCACACACTGTGCTATGAATAAATCTAGGCAGAGTCCACACTCACTGGTATGAATAAATCTAGGCAGAGCCCACACACTGTGCTACAAATGAATCTAGGCAGAGCCTGCACAATGTGCTATGAATTAATCTAGGCAGAACCCACACACTGTATTATAATATAATCTAGGTGAAGCTCACACACTGTGATATGAATAAATCTAGGCAGATCCCACACACTTTGCTATGAATAAATCTAGGCAGAGCCACACACTGTGCTATGAATGAATCTAAGTGGAGCCCATCCAGTGTGATTTGAATGGATCGAGGCAGAGCTCACACACTGTGATATGAATGAATCTAGGCATAGCCCACACACCATGATATGACTGGATCTAGGCAGAGCCCACGCACTGTGATATGAATGGATCTAAGCAGAGCCCACACACTGTGCTATGAATGAATCAAAGCGGAGCTCATCCAGTGTGATTTGAATAGATTGAGGCAGAGCCCACACACTGTGAAATGAATGAATCTAGGCAGAATCCACACACTGTGATATGGATGAATCTAGGCAGAGCTCACACACTGTGATATGAATGAATCTAGGCAGAGCCCACACACTGTGATATGAATGGATCTAAGCAGAGCCCACACACTGTGATATGAATGAATCTAGGCAGAGCTCACACACTGTGATATGAATGAATCTAGGCAGAGCCCACACACTGTGATATGAATGGATCTAAGCAGAGCCCACACACTGTGATATGAATGAATCTAGGCAGAGTCCACACACTGTGATATGAATGGATCTAGTCAGAGCCCACACACTGTGTTATGAATGGATCTAGGCAGAGCCCACACACTGTGATATGAATGGATCTAGGCAGAGCCCACACACTGTGTTATGAATGGATCTAGGCAGAGTCTACACACTGTGAAATGAATGGATCTAGGCAGAGTCCACACACTGTGATATGAATGAATCTAGGCAGAGTCCACACACTGTACTATGAATGAATCAAAGTGGAGCTCATCCAGTGTGATTTGAATGGATTGAGGCAAAGCCCACACACTGTGAAATGAATAAATCTAGGCAGAGTCCACACTCTGTGATATGAATGAATCTAGGCAGAGTCCACACTCTGTGATATGAATGAGTCTTGGCAGAGACCACACACTGTGAAATGAACGAATCTAGGCAGAACCCACACACTGGGATATGAATGGATCTAGGCAGAGTCCACACACTGTGATATGAATGAATCTAGGAAGAACCCATACACTGGGATATGAATGGATCTAGGCAGAGTCCACACACACTGATATGAATGAATCTAGACAGAGCTCAAATACTGGGGGCGTGTCTAATAGCACAACTACCACTGAGCAGATCTATTTAGCATACTGTTGAGGGAATTAGCATAAAGTGTCATACTGTGCCATTGAATTCTAAAAGTCAACTCCTCAAAAAAACTATGGGTCAAATTTATCAGAAGAAAAGTAAAGCAATTCTGGAGCAAAACTACTGCATCTTATTTATTAAACAAAACTCTGATTACTTTCAAATGAGGCTTTTTCTTTGATAAATATGGAGAAGTTGTTTTGCTCCAAAATTGTTTCTGATCTGATAAACGTGACCCTATTCATTTCACAGAACAATTGCCAATACAGCATATAGATGGATTTTAATTATTCTGAAACAAACTAAACTTGCCTTAACCCTTTGGTATGCATACCCCTCTGGCACTCAAAGGTTTAAAGTAACTGGTTGATATTAACCCCTTGGAGACTAGCGATAAAATAATCCTGACTTAAAGGGATAGTAATGTTTCACAAAAATAGCAGCTCCAATTAATCTTCATAGTATTTGGTCCATGGAGAGCGTTATTTCAAAACTGTCAGAGTTGTAGTTCAAGAGTAATTGAATGATAAAGTATCCCCCTCCCTCCCCTTTTACCTAGTGTAAGCCTCCTCCCCTCAGATGTGGAATCTGGTCCACAGACCAGACAGATCACAGCGAGGGACAATCTTCTTACTGTGATCAGTAAGATCAGTACTATGACATGTGTTTCAGGTTTTCCCTTATGAACACTGAAGATTGTCCCTCTCTGTGATCCATCTGGACAGTCTTGCTGCTCTGAGGCTCTAAAACTGAAAAGGTTCACCCAAGGCTCTGCAGCTGCTGTGGATTACCATTACGATCATGCCCGATGGGACTGATAGTCCACAACAGCTGTCGGTCCTCGGGTTGCCCACACTTGCAATATAATGTAAGAATCTGCTATGGACTCCTGCTTCTCCGTTCAAAAATTCTATTTGAGATTCCTGTTCCACAGAGCTTACAGTCTAATTCTGCACGCACAGAGATGTACAGATGCTGCAGGAGGTGTACGTCTCACTACTTACATTTCTGTGTCTCTGACAAACACAGCTGCCTTGGAAATCTAATCTTTGTGGGTAATTGACTTTGTAATGTTCCAGCTATCAGAGTAATCTCAGCTGGCTGTGGAAGTGTGGAGCCTGTAGTTATGGGCCCTTATCTAACTCTATCATATGAGGTGAGAATTCTGTTATTATCAAGTGCAGAAGCAATTCACAGAGGTGTTACTTCACTGCGGCATTAACACAATCTTCCTGGTGACTGCAGCAATGTAAATGGAATATATGACTCCCCCTCCCCCTCTGTATCAATCTATCTTTATTGTTCGTCATTTCTTATTAGCGCTCTCTCACCTCCCTTAACCTCTCTGTGTGTCCCCTATCTTTATCCCCTCCCCTCCTCTCTCCCTACCGCTCCTTCTCTCCTTACCTCCCACCCGGTCTCCCTCTTCATCCCTCTTTCCCCTTCTCAATCCTCTCTCCATCACTCTTCCTTCTTCCTTTCTCATTTTCCCCTCCCCCTCTCCTCTCTTAGTTTCTAAATTTCTCTCTATTTCTCCATCTTAGTCTTCTCCTCTCTAGGGTGACCACGGGTCCCGGAACGTCCGGGACTGTCCCTTATTTCAGGGACATGTCCCGCGTCCCGGGTCCCCTTCAACCGGGACAATGAAGTGTCCCGGAATGAAGCCAAGCCGCCCTGAATGTCAGCCTGCAAGCGGTGTGTCACATCATGGACGCCGCTTGCAGGCTGACATCCAGGGCGGCAATGCAGCTTACCTGATCTCCTGGAGGTAAGCGCTCTAGTAATACAGAGCGCTGGGAGATGACATCATCTCCCAGCGCTCTGCATTACTGAGCACAGCGCGCGGGAGCTTCAGCTCTGTGCCGGAGGAGGCACAGAGCTCCCTCTTGGCACGCCGCTAGACCACCAGGGACTCAAGGTAAGGCAATAGGGTGACCACGTCCCGGAATGGCAGAAGGGAAATGTGGTCACCCTACTCCTCTCCCTCCTTCTCTCAATCTCTCCCCCTCTCACTCCTTCTCACAATCTCTCCCACTGTCCCTCCTTCTCTCAATCTCTCCTCCTCTCCCTACTCCTCTCAATCTATCCTACTCTTCCTACTCCTCTCAATCTCTCCCCCTCTCCCTCCTTTTCTCGGTCTCTCCCCTCTCCCTCCTTCTCTCAATCTCCCTCCCCTGCCTCCTTCTCCCAGTCTCTCCACCTCTCCCTCCTCTCAATCACTCCCCCCGCCTCCTTCTCCCAGTCTCTCCCCCTGTCTCATTCTGTCAATCTCTCCCCCTCTCTCTCCTGCTCTCAATCTCTCCCTCCTTCTCTCAATCTCTCCCCCTCTCTCTCCTTCTCTCAATCTCTCCCCCTCTCTCTCCTTCTCTCAATCTCTCCCTCCTTCTCTCAATCTCTCCCCCTCTCTCTCCTTCTCTCAATCTCTCCCTCCTTCTCTCAATCTCTCCCCCTCTCCCTCCTTCTCTCAATCTCTCCCCCTCCCCCTCTCCCTCCTTCTCTCAATCTCTCCCCCTCCCCCTCTCCCTCCTTCTCTCAATCTCTCCCCCTCTCCCTCTTTCTCTCAATCTCTCCCCCTCTCCCTCTCCCTCCTTCTCTCAATCTCTCCCCCTCTCCCTCTTTCTCTCAGTCTCTCCCTCTGCCTCTTTCTCTCAACCTCTCCCCCTCTCCCTCCTTCTCTTAATTTCTCCTCATCCCCCTTTTTCTCTCCATCGCTCCCTCTCTCTCTACTTCTATTAATTTCTCTCCTCTCCCTTCTTCTCTCGTTCTTTCTCTTCTCCTCACTCTTAGAAATGTTCCATATCTTCTCACAAGTCCATCAGCTTCTCTCCCCCACCTTTCTCTCCCACCCTACTCCCTCTTTAGCTCTCTATCGCTCTCCCTACCCCTACTCTCTCTTTCTCACTTTACCTCTCTATCACTCTCCCGTCCCCACCCCCATTTTTTATCTTGCTCCCCCCTCTCTCTGTTTCCCACACAGTGTTTCTCTCTCTGCAAACCCCACTCTTTCCCACTCTCTTCCACCCTCACTCGTTATCTCTCTCTCCCATACCCACTTATTTGGAGGGACTTGATGCAAACATTTGGGACCCCTAACACAAACTATTGTCACGGAGGCAAAAGTAAAACTTATTTTGCCTTGAGGCTAATGACTCCCCTTGGATGTTTGGCCATCAGCACAACTGCACTCTCTCATCCCTGTGGTTACACCTCTCCCCCCTCTCACACTGTTTCTCACCACCACTTTCTATAGCCCCCTCCCTCTCTATCACTACTGGGTCTGTTTATCAAACAGTGAAATACTAGATACCCAAGACAATGGGTCCTATGTATAACACCAACGTGGAGCAATTCTGGTCCAAACCACCTGATCATAAGGGACAAATAATCCTGAAATTGGATTTTTTTCACCCCTTGCATGCCAGAGAGGTCATCACACATTTCTTTGCAATGCATGGAGACTATTCTTATATTTAGGGGGGTTACAATCTCCATTTGAATTGAGGCAAATGGTATTGTCCCCTATGGTGCAGTTGGTTTGCTCCAGTATTGCTCTGCTATGATACATAAGGCCCAACGTGTTTATTTTCCTGTATTTCGGCCTTTTTCTGTTGTTCAGAGGGTGAATTTGTGCATTGTCTCTCACTTATCTCTGAGCACATAATGATTCTTTACTGAAACATGCAATTTCCATTCTCCATGTTGTGGCTGGCGCATCCCATAATAGCCAAGAGAAGAACAGACTAGTACACACAGTTTGCACACATAGATATCTCTTCTGTACATGTGGGGGTCTGTATGAACAATGATACATACTCACATACATATATTTCTTCTTAATATGTACAGCTCTATGCAAATAAAGATACCTACATATACATACACATACCTTTTCTGCACATGTACGGCTCTATATAAATACAGATACACACACATACATACATACCTCTTCTGTACATGTACAGCTCTATATAAATAAATATACATACATATACATACATACCCCTTCTGTACACATACAGCTCAATATAAATACAGATACATACATATACACATACATACCTCTTCTGTATATGTACAGCTCTATATAAATATACATACACACACATACATACACATACCTCTTCTGTATAAATACAGCTCAATATAAATAAAGCTACATACATATACACACACATACCTCTTCTGTACATGTACAGCTCTATATAAATACACATACATATACATATACACACACACACATACCTCTTCTGTACATGTACAGCTCTATATAAATAAAGATACACACATACATACCTCTTCTTTACATGTACAGCTCTATATAAATAAAGATACACACATACATACATACCTCTTCTGTACATGTACAGCTCTGTATAAATAAAGATACACACATACATACATACCTCTTCTGTACATGTACAGCTCTATATAAAGATACACACACATACATACCTCTTCTGTACATGTACAGCTCTATATAAATAAAGATACACACACACATATATACCTCTTCTGTACATGTACAGCTCTATATAAAGATACACACACATACATACCTCTTCTGTACATGTACAGCTCTATATAAATAAAGATATACACATACACATACCTCTTCTGTACATATACAGCTCTATATAAATAAAGATACATACACACACATACATACCTCTTCCGTACATGTACAGCTCTATATAAATAAAGATACACACACACACATACATACCTCTTCTGTACATGTGCAGCTCTATATAAATAAATACACACACACACACACACATACCTCTTCTGTACATGTACAGCTCTATATAAATAAAGATACACACATACATACCTCTTCTGTACACATACAGCTCTATATAAATAAATATACATACACACACACACATACATACCTCTTCTGTACATGTACGACTCTATATAAATAAATATACATATACCCATACATACCTCTTCTGTACGTACACGGCTCTATATAAATACAGATACATACTTATAGTCCCCTCTCATGTTGCATGTGGAACTGCAGTTCCACAGATCATGACGCTATGTCCAAAAGAAAATTGGGTGAATTCTACGTCAGAGCAACAGCATTATAGGGGACAAATAATAATAATAATAATAATATGGTCAAAGTATTTTATCAGAAAGGATACACTGAGATTATCTCTCATTTTCCACTATGTCTTGTGGACATCATCGCGCAGTTTAATGGTACTCATTTTATCTTCCTCAAACGGATGAAAGGCTGCACTCACACTGCCGGGACTAGAACCCGCGAACCTGAGGTTTCAACAGATTCTACAGCTGGTGAATTAACCCTTTGAGTGCCAGGTAATGTGATCACATATCCCTTTAAATCTGCAAACGCACAGGAATCAATACAACCCTGCAGTGTGTGTGTGTGTGTGTGTGTGTGTGTGTAATTTACAAGGGTCCCTGATTTAAAGGGATATGTGGTCACCTTAGAGGGGGTACACAACACATTGCTTTCCGATACTTACCGTACCCTCCTCTGGCACTCAAAGGGTTAAGCAACTGAGCTAACCCACTTCAGTGCTATAGAGGACAACACATTTAAAGCAGTGGGAATTTGAGGATTTTTTATGGAGCAAAAATAAGTATGCCCCCCCCTCCACGGACATGAAATCCAGAATAAATTAACCTTTTCGGTGCCAGAGGGGTTCCCCTCTGGCACTGAAACTGTTAAAGATTAATTTTGTGGAACAATCCCCCCCAGAATTGATTTTTATGCTCAGATTTAGGAAAAGTGCAAGGTTATTCACAGGTGTTAGTGTTCCTTTAAGAATGATTGCCCTGAGACTATATCACTGGGACAGAGAGCAGCTTTGCAAATACAGTAGGGGGTAGAGGAAGGAGGTCACTACCGTAAATACAAGTCAGAAATTGCTTCTGCATTTTTCCTCATTTAGTTACAACCAACTCATCATTTACTCATATTAACAGTATGTGTTGCTTATACCAACATGCTCTTTACTCATGATTGCAAAACTAAGTGATCAAACCAGTGATTGGTTAAAAGGGTTCTACATGGCTTCTTCATGATTTCACTAGTATTGACGTTAGTGAATCACCCAAAGTTGCATGTACAGAGGAGGAAAGATTGACCCGTAAACTTTTGAGTGCCAGAGGGGGTACAGAATGCATTGCAAAGCAATTGCCCTCTGGCACTCAAAGGGTTAAAATAAAACCTGATTTGAAATTTTAAACATTTGACTGCCATTTTTAACCCCTTAGTGCGTCACCTTAACATGCGGCTAACATTTTTTTTTTCTAAGTGATTCTGGAGTCCCCGAACGGCGTGCAGCTGCCAGGTACGTGACAGTTTTTGCCGGACGTACCTGGTAAATCCATTGTCGGGAAGGGGATCATTTTCTTTTTTTTTTTTTTAACAATGTTATGTCCCTGAAATTAAAAGTGGATGTGTCACCTATGTATAACACAGCATAAATAGTTAGGCTACCTAGAGAATACTACTAAAAAGTCTACATTTTTTTAAAGTTTTATTTTGTGTAAATTTAACTTATAAACTCTGCCCTGCAGCTACTTCCTCATAGACTGAGGTTACCTGCTCTGTAACCGCAGTCAGTCGCTCCGCCTCTGCTCTCCTCCCTCCTCCAATGACGGAGGCTTCTGTCTGTAAGCTGGAGCGATCTCATTGGCAGAGATCGATAGCTAGCCAATGAGAACGCTCCAGCTTACAGACAGCAGCCTTCGTCATCGGTGGAAGGAAGAGATCTGAGGCAGAGCGACAGACTGCAGTCTACTTTATAAGTTAAATTTACACTAAATAAAACTTAAAAAAAAATGAAGACCTTTTTAGTAGTATTCGATATGTAGCCTAACTATTTATGCTATGTTATACATAGGCGACACATCCACTTTAAGCTTAATCAGAGACAGTGAAGGCAAATATATATGTATACAATGTTGCAGTCTCCCCTCACTGCAGAGCTGATTGATCTATATGCTGTGGAGGGGCTTTTCTACATTGTTTCACTGGCTTTTAAATTGCATCCTTCTTGCATTGTTGCACTCTCTGCTCTCACAGTCACAGACAGAATGGTCTTTGAAAACTCAGAAATCTCTTTGACACAGACTTAACAGCATCACAGATAGGTGACGATGAAAAAAACTTACAATACAAAGTATAGGAAATTTGACATTAAAAATGATGCACTTGAGAAATATGTAAAGTCAAGGAGGAGGTTGACTGTCATTTGTAGTCTCACAGTTCAATTTTCTGTCCTGCATCACAGGTTCCCATATAGACCCTCTTTATTGGGCCTGAAAGCTCAACACATCAGGTGTATGGGAGCTGTACATGCAACTCATAATGTGTAAGGCCAAGGTTTGGGACCCCGATCAGCTGGTAAGAGACGTTTGGAGACTTTACAATGGAGCCCATGAATTTTAACTCCATAGGAGCAGACTCAATAAAACGTGATACTTGCACTTCAAAGCAGAACCAGTCAACTATTGAATGTACAGCTGCTGAGAACTGCAACTCCCATCAACCCCCACCAGCCAACAGGAGTAGTAGTCCCCAACACCTGGAGGTCAACAGTTGACTGTCTCTGGGCTAAAAAGGTAATAAAGGGTCAGGGTAAAGGGCTTTTTAATTATAAGTAGTTACAAGAAAGCTATGGGAACTTAAAACTCCCCCATTCTTTCTCCATTTTCCCTTCGGATCTCCAGGAACTGCAGGGTCGGTTATTATTAACTCTTCACTCAGAGCTTATGGGAGATTTATGTCCTCTCCTTTCAAACCCATTGGTATCAAATTCACAGACACAGAACTTCAGATGAGAGGATAACAATGTTGTTCCTTACTTTTTTTTTTTTCTAAATATATTTTATTAACAGATCAATCCATACACATACAAGGAAAGAAATACATATAAAATCTTACAGATACAGCAAGATTATGTAAACATTCATAACAATAAAAAGAACAGATGCATATGAATAAGGCGTATGGGGTCGATCTGAGGTTTGTTTTTTTTTATAAGAATACAACCCAAACTCCGAACATCCAACCTTTCTAAATTAAACCTACAATGCCCGATCCCAGTTCCTCTCTCCTCCGAGCCCGCAGCGCACCCCAACCCCACCCACCAGCCAAAGATTCCACAAAAACCTGATACGTACAGGAGTCATACACAAAGATACACACCAAATACACATCACCACCAGCCACACAAGAAGCGGATATGAGCACAATAGGTTGCACATCATCGGGAGGTACAGTAGCATTCGCTCTAGCTGTCCACCAAGTTTGCCATCTCCCCCAGATCTTATCAAATTTGGCCGAATTACCTCGGTGTAGATAAACCAATTTATAATGTGGAAAACACTGTGTAACCAGATTTATCCACGCTCTATAGTTGGGAGCTCTGTTTGACATCCAGTGCAAGGCCACCACCTTCCTCGCCATCACCAATAGCTCACTCAAGAGAGTCCTGTCATTTGCATCCTCAATCTCATCAGGGAAAACAGACAACAGACAGATCTTTGGGGTCACAGGAACAGGTCTTCCCAATACCAAGGCCATAGTGCGCACTACCTCATTCCAAAACCCCCTCACCCCAGGGCATTCCCAGATCATATGCAAGTATGTACCTTGAACAGTATCGCACCGAAGACAACGATCGGATCCAGAACCTCTCATTTTAAACAGTCTGACCGGTGTGTAATAGATTCTATGTAAAATATTCAACTGAATCATTTGATGTCTAGTCGATGTGTTGTTCCTTACCTTTAAACACTGAGTGAATGACTAATGTCACCCAACCCTGCAGGTCAAGGAGATCTGCAGGGCAAATGGAGAGTTTAAGTCTATGAGAAATCGGATCCCAAAGTTGTCAGATAACTACCTAAAGATAGATGGTGCGCCTTTCCGTTACCCTTTACTGCTCCGTTAAAAGGACATTCAAGGGATAGTAATACTTAGATAAAAGTAACTTTAATGTTGTAGGTATTAAAGAACTAAATCAATTGCACCCAGTCCTATCTCTCAAATCTCTATGGTTTGAGAGATATAAGCTTTCAAACTTCCCCCTTCCCTCCCCGTGCGCTGATGTCAGCTTTCTGTGTTAGAGAATGAGATCCCGTTCATCAGACCATCCTGCGCTCTTCAGCAGAGTCGTAATCACGCTAGTCAGGTAGAAGTACTTCATTTGAATGGTCTACAACGTGTGCTTGCAAACCAGGCACATTTTGTAGACCGTTCAAATTAAGTATTTCTGCCTAACTATCGTGATTACGGCTCTGCTGAAGGGCGCAGGACGGTCTGATGAACAAGATCTCCTTCCTCCTGCATAGAGATGACATCCACTACTAATTAAAGGTTCTTTTTGATAACCAGGCAATATTTGTTCATAATAGTCATTAGGATTTCCTGCCAAGATTAACCCTATGAGTGCCAGAGGGGCTTTGCAATGCGTTCCTTACTCCTCTGGCACTCAAAGGGTTAAGGTAAGTGCAGGATTATTATAAGAAGGTGGCAATGTTTCTTTAAGAATAACATTTCCTGAAATTATCTTCAGTGGAAACCATCAGATGTAAGGCATTTGCCTAGGGCTAAAATGTTGATTTAATGATTCATCAGAGTGACTTTCTGCAATGTAACCCTCTGTGCCCCAGCATATATCTGATAAGGCTCACCATCTGTACCTACAAGTCCAGGCACATGTCAGAAATGGGTTGGCATTTCCCCTCCACACCGCTGTTTTGATTATTTTTATTCAGAACACATTTGTGGGGTATCACGACCCTCCTGAAGCTCCCCCTCTTTGTACTGATCACCTATCCAATTGTTATATGCAATCAATACAGGTAATTTTAAGTCAACTACATCCGTCTTCTCTCCATGCAGACTCAGCATTCCGCAGACTGGGAAACCCACCTACATCAACTGACATCAGCGATAACTTGCAAGCTTCCCAGATCCTCTCACATAACATCAGTGAACACAGGCTGTGTTTGGTGGAGAAAAGGAAGACAGAATGTAGAAGATTCATATCAGGAGTGAACTGAAATAAATTATATATATAAATATATATATATATATATGTGTGTAAAAAAATAGTGTGCACTCCCAAATGAAACTAATAACTTAAAGCAATTGCTCGGTGCTGCTTGTACGAATATATGTATAGACTATGTTTGGTAAGAATACCAGCCAACAAGCGCACACTAGGGTCTTAGATAAAAATAAAAGATGCTTTTTATTGTGTTATATCAGACGTTTTGGCCCCCTCAGAGTCTTGGGGAAGGCCCTGAGGGGGCCGAAACGTTGATGATATAACACAATAAAAAGCATCTTTTATTTTTATCTAAGACCCTAGTGTGCGCTTGTTGTCTGGTATTCTTACCAAACATCGTCTATACATATATATACTAGCAACATGGGACGGCGTTGCCCGTCATGTTATGACCATTGGGCGCACGTGTTTGAAATGCAGACACACTGATAAACACAGACATATGCAGCATACAGGCAGACACATACCATACATCCCAAGTGTCCCTCTTTAGGAGGGACAGTCCCTCTTTGAGGGCCAAATCCCTCTGTCCCTCTTTCCCACCCTGTTGTCCCTCTTTTTAGGAGGTCAGACTGTGTGCAGGGCCGGCTCCACCTATAGGCGAGGTAGGCGCCGGCCTAGGGCGCACACGTACTGGGGACGCGGGCATGCAGCGGAGAAGAGCTGCGCCCACACACCACGCCAGGAACCACAACACAGTCAGGTCTGTGTTGCTACAGCGCTTCCTCATGTGGTCGGATCTTTAGTAATGCAGAGCGCGCTGGGAGTCATGATGTGGGGCAAAGTGGAGATGATGGGGGCAAGTTGGAGCTGTTAGGGGAAAGCTGGAGCTGAGGGGGCATAGTGGAGCTGGTGGTGGCAAGTTGGAGATGATGGGGGCAAGTTGGAGCTGATGAGGGTCAAAGTGGAGCTGATGAGGGTCAAAGTGGAGCTGATGAGGGTCAAAGTGGAGCTGAGGGGGGGCAAGTTGGAGCTGAGGGGGGGCAAGTGGAGCTGAGGGGGGGCAAAGTGGAGCTGGTGGGGCAAGTTGGAGCGGATAGGGGGGCAAGTTGGAGCGGATGGGGGCAAGTTGGAGCTGCTGGGGGCATAGTGGAGCTGATAGTGGAAAGTTGGAGCTGACAGGGCATAGTGGAGCTGGTGGGGGCAAGTTGGAGCGGATGGGGGCAAGTTGGAGCGGATGGGGGGCAAAGTGGAGCTGATGGGGGTAAGTTGGAGAGGATGGGGGGCAAAGTGGAGCTGATGGGGGTAAGTTGGAGCTGAGGGGGTAAAGTGAAGCTGAGGGGGCAAAATGGAGCTGGTGGGGGCACGTTGGAGCTGATGGGGGCAAGTTGGAGCTGATGGGGGCAAAGTGGAGCTGGTGGGCCAAAGTGAAGCTGATAAGGGGCAAGTTGGAGCTGGTGGGGGGCATCTCTTACAGGCATCTCCAGAACAGGGGCAGAGTGGCTCAGGGGGCAGAGAGAGGACAATCATGAAAAGAGGTTGGGTATAAGTAGGCAGGGTATAAAGGGGTGGGACACAAGGGGCGGAGCGAAATGGGCGGCAAAATTAGGTTTTGCCTAGGGTGGCAAAAATCCTTGCACCAGCCCTGACTGTGTGGTGTGTATTACTTTGCTCTACAGCAATAAAGCAATAAACTTCAGTATATGTGTGTATACATTAGTCTGTGCAAATAAAATACTTTGGTCTTGAACTAAATCATTTATTCAGTTACATAAATAGCTAGTAATAGGTCATGAAATAACCTAAAAATTCTTACTAATGCCCCGCCCACCAGCCACACCCCCAATAATATTACCTAAAACTAACATGTCCCTCTTTGGCCCTGTGAAATGTTGGGAGGTATGCACATACACACAGTGAGCGGCAGAAACATGCAAAAGACATGTACACACAGACACACTGGAGATGCACATATGGACACACATATGTAACAGAGATGTACACACACAGACACGCAACATATATGAGCAGAAACACATGTGCTCATGAGTTGTGTACCCCTCTGGCACTCAAAGGGTTAAGGTATAGAGAGGCATGTCAGAGTTAAATAGCAGTGGGAAGTGTGTTCATACCTGGGAACACTGACTTGTGAAGTCCCTAGAGGGGACTGATGTGGTGCTGATGTGGAGAAACAAATGGGGCAATCTGGGTTAAAAGTGGGTGGGGCTTAATCGCGAGTAGGGGGCGGGGCTTAACATAAATGTGAAAAAGTGTTAGTAATAGGCTGGGGAAGGAGGAGAAGTGGGAGGGGAATGCAAGTTTACAGTGTGAGGGGTTTGAACACACTCCATGAGGGGTAAAACTTGATACAGAACCCTGTGGCAGTCAGTGGGTTAAGTGTGAATCTGATGGCTGTCTGTCCTGTGTCTTGCATGGCAAATGGTGACAGTGAAGAAGTAATTCAGCAATGAGGGCCTACCTTAACCCTTTGAGTGCCATTTTGTTCCCCTGCTGATGCAGCACCATTCAGTGGCTTTACTACAGGTCCTGCTGAGGCCACTGGGAGTCAAGGTGAGTGACTGTGTGTCAGCCATCTTTCTTTCTGGCTTTGTGTGTGTGTATGGGTATATGGTGCTGTGTGAGTGAGGCATGTATGTGTTATACCTGGGAATTTTTACTTGTGGAGTCCCTCATGTGGTGCTGATGTGGAGAGAGCAATGGGGCAATCTGGGTTAAAAGGGGGCGGGGCTTAATCGCGAGTAGGGGGCGGGGCTTAACATAACTATGGAAAAGTGTTAGTAATAGGCTGGGGAAGGAGGAGAAGTGGGAGAGAAATGCAAGTTTACAGTGTGAGGAGTTTGAACACACTCCCTGAGGGGTAAAACTTGATACACAACCCAGTGGCAGTCAGTGGGTTAAGTGTGAATCTGATGGCTGTCTGTCCTGTGTCTTGCATAGCAAATGATGACAGTGAAGAAATAATTGAGCAATGAGGACCTACCTTAACCCTTTGAGTGCAATTTTGTTCCTCTGGTGCTGCACTACAGGTCCTGCTGAGGCCTCTGGGAGTCAGGGTGAGTGACTGTGTGTGTGTGTCAGCCATATGTATTTCTGGCTTTGTGTGTGTATGTGGTGCTGTGTGTGTGAGTGGGGGCATGTCTGCTTGGTGCTGTGTGAGTGGGGCATGTGTGTGTGTTTGTGTGGTGCTGTGTGAGTGGGGCATGTGTGTGTGTTTGTGTGGTGCTGTGTGAGTGGGGCATGTGTGTTTGTCTGTGGTGTAGGAGCAAGTGGCGGCCATATTGTTTTTTTCTGACTTTGATAGTGGTGGGTGGGCTGCATAGTGGGGGCGGGCCAACTCCCTGCATGATTGAATCACCCAATGGGAACAGTAACTCCTCCTTAATACCACCCCTGGGTGTGTTTTGGCAGGCACAAAGTCTTCTTTTATATATATAGATATATATATATATATATATATACATATATATATATATACAGTTCTGTGGTTGTAGACACGGCACTCACAGGATCTTGTTAAACTGTAGACAAATCACATTTATTTGAATCGACGTTTCGGCTGTATATACACACACACACACAAAGTTTGTGGAGCACTTACTGGTTTAGAAGTACAACTTGCCTGGGTGCCGGCCTTGAATTGAATGTAGATATTGGATGAAGAAAAACGCACTCACAGGACTTCTTGGTGAGATAATGTGCCGATTTATTGAAATCGATAATATATTTCATATTGACACCAAAATCGTGAGTGCATGCATTTTTCTTTTTTTGTTTTTATATATATATATATATATATATATATATATATATAAAAGAAGACTTTGTGCCTGCCAAAACACACCCAGGGGTGGTATTAAGGAGGAGTTACTGTTCCCATTGGGTGATTCAATCATGCAGGGAGTTGGCCCGCCCCCACTATGCAGCCCACCCACCACTATCAAAGTCAGAAAAAAACAATATGGCCGCCACTTGCTCCTACACCACAGACAAACACACATGCCCCACTCACACAGCACCACACAAACACACACACATGCCCCACTCACACAGCACCACACAAACACACACACATGCCCCACTCACACAGCACCAAGCAGACATGCCCCCACTCACACACACAGCACCACATACACACACAAAGCCAGAAATACATATGGCTGACACACACACACAGTCACTCACCCTGACTCCCAGAGGCCTCAGCAGGACCTGTAGTGCAGCACCAGAGGAACAAAATTGCACTCAAAGGGTTAAGGTAGGTCCTCATTGCTCAATTATTTCTTCACTGTCATCATTTGCTATGCAAGACACAGGACAGACAGCCATCAGATTCACACTTAACCCACTGACTGCCACTGGGTTGTGTATCAAGTTTTACCCCTCAGGGAGTGTGTTCAAACTCCTCACACTGTAAACTTGCATTTCTCTCCCACTTCTCCTCCTTCCCCAGCCTATTACTAACACTTTTCCATAGTTATGTTAAGCCCCGCCCCCTACTCGCGATTAAGCCCCGCCCCCTTTTAACCCAGATTGCCCCATTGCTCTCTCCACATCAGCACCACATGAGGGACTCCACAAGTAAAAATTCCCAGGTATAACACATACATGCCTCACTCACACAGCACCATATACCCATACACACACACAAAGCCAGAAAGAAAGATGGCTGACACACAGTCACTCACCTTGACTCCCAGTGGCCTCAGCAGGACCTGTAGTAAAGCCACTGAATGGTGCTGCATCAGCAGGGGAACAAAATGGCACTCAAAGGGTTAAGGTAGGCCCTCATTGCTGAATTACTTCTTCACTGTCACCATTTGCCATGCAAGACACAGGACAGACAGCCATCAGATTCACACTTAACCCACTGACTGCCACAGGGTTCTGTATCAAGTTTTACCCCTCATGGAGTGTGTTCAAACCCCTCACACTGTAAACTTGCATTCCCCTCCCACTTCTCCTCCTTCCCCAGCCTATTACTAACACTTTTTCACATTTATGTTAAGCCCCGCCCCCTACTCGCGATTAAGCCCCACCCACTTTTAACCCAGATTGCCCCATTTGTTTCTCCACATCAGCACCACATCAGTCCCCTCTAGGGACTTCACAAGTCAGTGTTCCCAGGTATGAACACACTTCCCACTGCTATTTAACTCTGACATGCCTCTCTATACCTTAACCCTTTGAGTGCCAGAGGGGTACACAACTCATGAGCACATGTGTTTCTGCTCATATATGTTGCGTGTCTGTGTGTGTACATCTCTGTTACATATGTGTGTCCATATGTGCATCTCCAGTGTGTCTGTGTGTACATGTCTTTTGCATGTTTCTGCCGCTCACTGTGTGTATGTGCATACCTCCCAACATTTCACAGGGCCAAAGAGGGACATGTTAGTTTTAGGTAATATTATTGGGGGTGTGGCTGGTGGGCGGGGCATTAGTAAGAATTTTTAGGTTATTTCATGACCTATTACTAGCTATTTATGTAACTGAATAAATGATTTAGTTCAAGACCAAAGTATTTTATTTGCACAGACTAATGTATACACACATATACTGAAGTTTATTGCTTTATTGCTGTAGAGCAAAGTAATACACACCACACAGTCAGGGCTGGTGCAAGGATTTTTGCCACCCTAGGCAAAACCTAATTTTGCCGCCCATTTCGCTCCGCCCCTTGTGTCCCACCCCTTTATACCCTGCCTACTTATACCCAACCTCTTTTCATGATTGTCCTCTCTCTGCCCCCTGAGCCACTCTGCCCCTGTTCTGGAGATGCCTGTAAGAGATGCCCCCCACCAGCTCCAACTTGCCCCTTATCAGCTTCACTTTGGCCCACCAGCTCCACTTTGCCCCCATCAGCTCCAACTTGCCCCCATCAGCTCCAACATGCCCCCACCAGCTCCATTTTGCCCCCTCAGCTTCACTTTACCCCCTCAGCTCCAACTTACCCCCATCAGCTCCACTTTGCCCCCCATCCTCTCCAACTTACCCCCATCAGCTCCACTTTGCCCCCCATCCGCTCCAACTTGCCCCCATCCGCTCCAACTTGCCCCCACCAGCTCCACTATGCCCTGTCAGCTCCAACTTTCCACTATCAGCTCCACTATGCCCCCAGCAGCTCCAACTTGCCCCCATCCGCTCCAACTTGCCCCCCTATCCGCTCCAACTTGCCCCACCAGCTCCACTTTGCCCCCCCTCAGCTCCACTTGCCCCCCCTCAGCTCCAACTTGCCCCCCCTCAGCTCCACTTTGACCCTCATCAGCTCCACTTTGACCCTCATCAGCTCCACTTTGACCCTCATCAGCTCCAACTTGCCCCCATCATCTCCAACTTGCCACCACCAGCTCCACTATGCCCCCTCAGCTCCAGCTTTCCCCTAACAGCTCCAACTTGCCCCCATCATCTCCACTTTGCCCCACATCATGACTCCCAGCGCGCTCTGCATTACTAAAGATCCGACCACATGAGGAAGCGCTGTAGCAACACAGACCTGACTGTGTTGTGGTTCCTGGCGTGGTGTGTGGGCGCAGCTCTTCTCCGCTGCATGCCCGCGTCCCCAGTACGTGTGCGCCCTAGGCCGGCGCCTACCTCGCCTATAGGTGGAGCCGGCCCTGCACACAGTCTGACCTCCTAAAAAGAGGGACAACAGGGTGGGAAAGAGGGACAGAGGGATTTGGCCCTCAAAGAGGGACTGTCCCTCCTAAAGAGGGACACTTGGGATGTATGGTATGTGTCTGCCTGTATGCTGCATATGTCTGTGTTTATCAGTGTGTCTGCATTTCAAACACGTGCGCCCAATGGTCATAACATGACGGGCAACGCCGTCCCATGTTGCTAGTATATATATAGTTTTCCATGCATATGTTGTATGTTAACCAAAGGAATCATACCTAAGCAGATGGACGTACCAATGTACGCCTTCTCTCTAACGCCCATCCACACCCACCTCTGATTAAGCCCCTCCCACAATATGGACACTCCCAACCTCAGCTCTACAGTGTTTCTCCAGGGGACATTGGACAAGACTTTCCCAGGTTTGCAGATGAACAGCAAAATGCTGAAAATGTACCTGAATTTCAAGGTACTAAAAATGGCTCAAGCTTTTGGCACACATCGAGGTCTACGTAGACAAGCATGATAAGAAAGCAGTGCAAATGTAATAGCATTATAGCATCAGTCCTTTAAAGAAAATTATATGTAATTAATGGGGACGTAGTGTGTAGGAGTAAAGATGCAGACAGTCACTGCCGTTCCTGCATTGTCTGATGCTGACATGTGCTGAGGCTTCTTGCCGACCCTTCAACCAGGCATCACGTTGCGTCACTTTGAAATGGCCCATTCTGCGGAATGAAACAATGTGATATCTGGCTGAGGGGGTGAGGCAGGAAGCCAGCGAGGCTGATTTATCAAGAAAAAGTGGTGTATTACTTTGTTTCGGAATTAATCCACTTTTACTTGGTACATTGCTCCACTTTTCTTGGTAGATCATCCTCGCTGAACAGTTCAGTGGACAGAGAGCGACTACCTGCATCTTTACTAGCATGAATCTGATCAGTGACCTGTGCCCTGAAAGACTGAGTTTGGATACCTGCTGGAAAAATACAATAAGTATATTGTGTGTGGTGTAGTGTGGTAAGGAAGAGGTTAAAAAACAAATCTTTGGGTTTTGTTTTCCCTCTCTTTGCTGTGAGACAAGCAAATAATTGAAGTCTGGTGTGGTGGGAGTGACTAATTGCTGTGTTTGTAATTGGTGGATTCCTGGATTAAATAGCAGATACATAGTGAATACTTGAACGTGTGAATCTTGCATCCGTGTGTAAGTGCAGAAGGGTGGTAAGTGTGGGAATTTAAAACAGGGGGAATTCAAGTGCAGAAGTGTGGTAAGTGCGGGAATTTAAAACAGGGGGAATTCAAGTGCAGAAGTGTGGTAAGTGCGGGAATTTAAAACAGGGGGAATTCAAGTGCAGAAGGGTGGTAAGTGCGGGAATTTAAAACAGGGGGAATTCAAAGACAGGGGACTGCCATTACAAGGGACTGGTTCCAAGGGAAGAGTTAGAAGGAATCTGGTTAAGTACATAAGAGTGTGTTTGGTGTTTTATTGGTATTTTATTAAGGTTTAAAAAAAAAAAAAAAAAATTGTGTGGGTATTGCAAGAGTTAAAAAAACTGTTTATTGGGTTTTTCCAGGTGAAGAGTTAGAAGGAATCTGGTAACTATCATTTCAAAGGATTTATTGCATTTAAGGTTGGTTACTTACCATATAGTGAGCATTAGAGGATAATATAAAGCTATTTGAATTGTAAAACCAAGCATGAGTGATAGCAGGTTAGCCAATCTCACGCAGTGCACATCTTGTCACATGTTTGAACACTTGGAGCAATCGTTCCAGGGGTCATACCACTGTGCCAAGTGTGAGCATATTTTCTCTTTAGAGTCTAAGATATTGGATTTGGAGAGAAATATTGCAACATTGCGAGACATTGGAAACCTGGAAAGGAGTTTAGAACTCACAGAGCAGGTAGTATGTGGGGTTAGTGGTGAAGAGGGTGGAGTTGTAGATGAGGAGCGACAGGTAGGCAGCTGGGTAACAGTAAGGAGGGGAGGTAGTGGGCAGAGGAAGAGGAAGGCCAGTTCTGAGTTGACTCAGTCCAACAGATTTGCAAGATTGTGTGAAGATGTTGATGAGAATTGCTCAGAATTGGCAACACTGGAGAGGGTTGATTCCTCTAGCAGCCAGGGGAACAGTCCTCCTTCCAGGCTAGATGGGATGCAGAGCAGGCAGAAACCAAGGCAGGTGGTGGTAATAAGGGACTCTATTATTAGGAGGGTAGATAGGGTAATCTGCCGCCAGGAACGTGAATGCCGAACAGTATGCTGTCTCCTGGGTGCTCAGGTTCGGCATGTTGCGGACAGGGTTGACAGATTATTGGGAGGGGCTGGAAGTGATCCAGCTGTCTTGGTACATATTGGAACCAATGACAAAATAGGAGGAAGATGGAGGTCCCTAAAGAATGATTTCAGGGATTTAGGGTGCAAGCTTAAGGCAAGGACCTCTAAGGTAGTGTTTTCTGAAATACTACCTGTGCCATGCGCCAGTGCAGGTAGGCAGAGGGAGCTCAGGGAGCTTAATGCATGGCTCAAGCAATGGTGTAGGAAGGAGGGTTTTGGGTTTTTAGAACACTGGGCAGACTTTGCTCTTGGGTACAATCTATATGGAAGAGATGGATTGCACCTAAATGGTAGAGGAGCCTCTGTGTTAGGGGAGAGAATGCTACGAAGCTTGGAGGAGCTTTTAAACTAGGAAAGGGGGGGTGGGTATAGATAGCAAAAATAGGGTAGATAGAGCAGATAGGAACTGGGTCCAAGTAAATGACCAGGGGGGTGGAGAAAGGGTGGGGAGAAATTTAGTCAGTAGGGAGGAACTCCTAGTAAATGAAGGTGAAGAAAAAAGGCATGTAGGGATTAATATATGTAAAGACTTCAAAATCAATTGTATGCTAGCAGATGCAAGAAGTATGGTAGATAAAATAGGAGAACTAGAAATGCTGGCGGTTAATGAGCAATTGGAATAACAGAAACATGGTGGAACGATGCACATGACTGGACTGTAAATATAGAGGGCTATTCCCTGTTTAGAAGAGACAGAATTAATACAAAAGGTGGAGGTGTGTGCTTATATTTGAATCAGAGCTAAATCCAGTTTTGCGAGGTGATATTAGTGAGGAAACTGGCCAAACTGTGGAGTCCATGTGGGTAGAAATCGAGACTAAATGTGGTGTGAAAGGTAAAAAGAAGTTGTTGGTGGGCATATGCTACAAACCACCAAATATCGATGACAATGATGAGGCCCAACTGCTATTGCAAATGAGGAAAGCTGCCCAGTTTGGGCATACTATAATTATGGGAGATTTTAATTATCCAGATATCAACTGGAAAAATGAGACCTGTCAGAGTGCTAAGGGTGGCAGGTTTTTGAACACTCTTCATGAAAGCTACATGTCACAAATGGTGGGAGCGCCGACAAGAAATAACAATGTATTGGACCTAGTGATCACTAATAACACAGAAATGGTATCCAATATTAAGGTAAGAGAACATTTGGGAAACAGTGATCACAACATGGTTACATTTGAGATCTGTCTGTCAAAGCAAAAATGTATAGGTTCAACCAAAACTCTTAATTTTAAAAAGCGAACTTCAAATTGTTAAGGGCCTCAATGCAACACATAGACTGGGATATTTTATTTAAAGGCAAAAATACTGAGGAAAAATGGTCAGAATTCAAATTTAGTTTGCAGAAATGTACCCAACAGTATATACCAATGGGGAACAAGTGCAAAAGAAGTAAGTCACAGCCAATGTGGTTAACTGCACATGTAAAGAAGGAAATGGCAAGGAAAAAAAAAGCATTCAAATTATTTAAGTCAGAAGGAACTGAACAATCTTTCTTAAAATACAGGGAGTGCAACAAAGATTGCAAAAAGGCAATTAGGGTAGCAAAAATAGATAATGAAACTCGAATTGCAAGGGAAAGCAAGACTAATCCAAAAAAGTTTTTTAAATATATAAATAGCAAAAAACTTAAGAGGGAGTGCATTGGACCATTCAAAAATGAGATGGGTGAGTTGGTTAGTGAGGATAAGGAAAAGGCCGATGTTTTAAACACTTTCTTTGCATCAGTATATACAAGGGAGCAAGGAATGGTAGAAGAGCCTCCGCAAGTAACAAATAAAACAATACAATTAATAGATATTGGGTTAACTCAAGGAGATGTCATGGGAAGACTGAACAAAATTAAGACCGACAAAGCACCGGGTCCTGATGGTATACATCCAAGGGTTCTTCAGGAACTCAGTGCAGTGTTAGCAAAACCCCTATATTTACTCTTTAAAGATTCTATTACCACAGGCTCAGTGCCACAGGATTGGCGAAGAGCTAACATAGTGCCTCTATTTAAGAAGGGAACTAAAACAGAACCTGGGAATTATAGACCAGTGAGTTTGACCTCTGTAGTGGGAAAACTATTAGAAGGCATAATAAGGGACTATATTCAGGATTACAACACAAAAAATAAGATCATTAGCACGAATCAACATGGTTTTATGAAGAATAGATCATGCCAAACTAATCTTTTCAGCTTCTATGGGGAGGTAAGCAGCAACCTTGACAATGGCAAGGCAGTAGATGTAGTATATCTAGACTTTGCAAAGGCATTTGATACAGTACCACACAGAAGGCTGGTGTATAAAATAAGGAAATTGGGGCTAGGAGATAACCTTTGCAATTGGATACAAAACTGGCTGAAGGATAGGGAACAGTGTGTGGTTGTAAATGGAAAATTCTCCAGTACAGTTAAAGTGGAGAGTGGAGTACCTCAGGGTTCAGTATTGGGTCCGCTGCTTTTTAACATGTTTATAAATGACCTGGAAATAGATATAGAAAGCAAAATATCAATATTTGCAGATGATACTAAATTATGCAAAGTCATTAATTCAGAACAGGATATTTTCTCTCTACAGAGGGACTTACATACAATGTCAGATTGGGCAAACATGTGGAATATGAAGTTTAATGTGGGGAAGTGTAAAGTCATGCATTTGGGAGGAAACAATCCCAAGGCTACTTATAAACTTAATGGAATAATTTTAGGTGACTCGTTGCTAGAAAAAGACCTGGGTATCCTTGTCAACTACAAACTTGGAAACAGTGACCAGTGTCAAACAGCAGTAGCAAAGGCAAACAAAGTCCTGTCTTGCATAAAAAGAGGTATTGAAGCGAGAGTGGATAACATTATTTTGCCATTATACAAATCATTGAAGACCTCACCTTGAGTATGCAGTGCACTTTTGGGCACCGGTTCTGAAAAAGAATATACTAGAACTAGAGAGGGTACAGCAGAGAGCAACAAAATTAATTAAGGGAATGGAGGACTTGACATATGAGGAACGACTAAACAAACTTGGTTTATTTACTCTAGAGAAAAGACGACTAAGAGGAGACCTTATCACATTGTACAAGTATATGAGAGGTCAATACAAGGATCTCTGCGGTGAGCTATTTATTCCAAGGCCTGATCAGGTGACCAGGGGACACCCCTTGAGATTAGAGGAAAGGAGGTTTAAACTTCAGCAGAGGAAGGGTTTTTTTACGGTAAGGTCTGTCAAATTGTGGAATTCATTGCCCAGGGAGGTAGTTATGGCAGATATAATGGATACATTTAAGAGAAGATTAGATACATTTCTTTCAAAAGGGAACATACAGAGTTATACTGTTTATCAGTAGGCTGATCAGGAAGGTCTGATAAAGACTAATTTAATTGGTAGCAGGAAAGCTATAAAATTCTCAGTTACTGAGGTATGAGGCGAAGGCTGAACTTGATGGACTTGTGTCTTTTTTCAACCTAATTTACTATGTTACTATGCTTAAACAACAGATTGTTTTTAAAGGCCTTGCACTATTGTGTTAATGAATTAAGCACAGCGGGTCATTTCTTCTGTGCTTTTATTGCGTTACTTTATTATATAGACCACATAAGGTTAAAACTGAATTATTATTATTATTTTTAACTTCAAATTCTTATTATTAGAATGGATTTGAAAGCGAGCGTGCCAGGCGCATTTGAGGGTTCAGTGGACAAGGACAATAGGGCAAAAGACTGGCGCACACAGGACATTCGTAGGCAGGAGATATAGATTTTGTTTTTATTTTTGAAGGTCAGTGTGTTGGCTGTGACATAAGCCTTTCTCTTGGCTAAACTGGCAGCTTTCAATAAATCTATATCTGCGCATGCACAGTCCAGTGAAGGGCAGCCCTGTTCAATCTACACCCACAGATCTGAATGAAGCAGTAAATGGTTTTATCAGTCGAGTGTCAGTGCTTCTGTCAAACTGATTGACCTTCCTCTGGACTAGAGGGCAACCAATCAATCTGACAGATACCTAATCCACTGACTCACTGTTAAAGGAACAGTAAATGTGCAATTCAATAACTAAAAGGCAGGGACGTACACAAAATTCCCAAATTCCCATTGGTTTAGAGCAATTCATTGGAGATTTATATAGAACATTGGTCAGGACTGAGGTTTAGTGTAATAATTTTCAAAATGTATCGATTTCTGCTCTTTATGCTAATTCATATGGATCGTGTATATATCGCAAGCTGGAATAGTGATGGTGAATGTTGCAACGTGGCTATTGAACTCTGTGCTTGTGATATGAAAGAAAGATCCAATGTTAATTGAGTACCACCAGAATCTTCAAATTGTGATGTAATAGTGCTGTGCTATTAAAGGGATAGTAATACTTCGTTTTAACTTTATTTTATTTTGTAGGCATTAAAAAAACATGAAGAACGATATAAGTCTTATCTCTCAGACCTTTATGATTTGAGAGATATTCACAAGCAAAGTTTCCCCTCCCGCCCCTTTTACCTAGTGTAAGCCATCTCTTCTCAGATGTGGAATGCAGTCCATAGACCAGACAGATAATAGCAGGGGACAATCTTCTTCCTATGAGAACAATGAAAGCCCTGCCCCCCTTGACAAGTTTTTCAGGTTTTTCCCTTATCTTAATTGAAGATTGTCCGTCTCTGCAGTCTACCTGGGCACCTCCCTTCTGATTTGGCTGAGCAGTGTTACATCAGTAAAAGGGGCGGGAGGGGGATACTTTGTCATTGACTTACTCTTGAACTACAACTCTGACAGAATTGAAATAACACTCTCCAAAGTCCAAATACTATGATGACTTTTGTTTTTACAGCACTGCAGTTCTAGGTTTGGTATAAGAGGCTTGCCGTAGTAGTTAGAAGGACGATATGGTGATCTAGGATTTGGCATACAAATTAAAGGGATAGTAATACATCATTTAAACTTTATCTCCGAGTATTAAGTACAAGGTTTTTTTTAACATATAGCGCTATGAATATTTACTCACAGATTTGCAGTTCAAAAACAATTAAAAAGGAAAGGATCCCCCGCCCGCCCCTTCTGGCCGCCTCCCATTAGAGCTGCAATCTGATCCCGGGACCGGACAGATGCAGCAAGGGACAAACTTAATCAGTAAGCAAAAGGAAAAACCTGACAGAGAGGATCAGTGATCCGGCTACAGGGGGAGGGAGGGGGATCTTTTCCACTTCAATTGCTTTTGAGCTACAGATCTGTGAGTAAATCTAAAAAGTGCAATATGTTAAAAAAAAAACTTGCGCTCAGCCCTTTCAGTGCCAGAGGGGTACGCAGCGCATTGCTTTGCAATGCGTTGCATAACCCTCTGGCATACAAAGGGTTAATACTCGGAATGAAAGTTTAAATTATATATTACTATCCCTTTACCACACGGCTGCCTTCAGTCTGAACGGATGAGGGTTTTGATGTAAATGGCTCATTTAAATCAATTTGGGGTAATTGATTGGTTTATCCAAACAAAGGGAACGTTTGTATCAACGATACATATACTAAGGGTAAGTGCATGTTTGATTTGTTCTATGAATAAGTGATAGATTCACAAAACGCGTTAGGTGGCTAATGTGTATTGCATATAACTGCTCCTATGTGTCTGTTTTAATCCGTATATAATAAAATGGATTTTTATTGAAACTTGTTGCACTGTGTGGCTGTTGGAGACTAGCAGGTCCGTTGAAGCACCCCCCTCCTGTTTCTACTTATATCTGCATGTGCACAGTCCAGTGAAGGGCAGCCCTGTTCAATCTACACCCACAGATCTGAATGAAGCAGTAAATGGTTTTATTAGTCGAGTGTCAATGCTTCTGTCAAACTGATTGACCTTCCTCTGGACTAGAGGGCAAACAATCAATCTGACAGCTACCTAATCCACTGACTCACTGTTAAAGGAACAGTAAATGTGCAATTCAGTAACTAAAAGAGGTGCAATTCTGGAGCTCTCCAATTGCACCCTGGGAACGTATACAAATTTACCAAATTCTCATTGGTTTAGCCTTTAAGAGGTTCAATCAGCGTGAATTTCCATTTCTTCCCTATGGTGCAGATGGTTTGCTCCTGAACTGCAACTTTTTCGTTTATTGAATTGCACATTAAAGGGGCAGTATACACTAATTATGAAAAAATAGAAAACAAATATTGTAGCTATTTTCAAATACAGTAAAACAAGGGTAATCTCAATGACTGGAGATGTTAATAATAAAAAGATAACTTTACAATTTACTGATGACTTGATTTCAAGGTGCAGCCAGGTGGCACTGTTGGTATTACTTACTGCAAAAAGTGGAGTGTCACAGACACAAGCTTCCTATTGATGGAAGTAGGAACAGCGCCACCTGGCAGGAAAACATCTTAAACTCAAGTTATTCATAAAATGCCAAGTTATCTTTTTAATAACTCTGAAAGAATCCTGTCCAAGGCTTGGGAGTACCCTCGTTTTACTCTATATGAACAGCCCTGCAATGTATGTTATAATAATTAGGATGCACTGCTGCATTAAGGACCTTATTCACAAAAGAAAAGAGGGGCAGTGCTGAAGCATATCAGCTGCCCCATGGCGGGGGAACAATGAAAATTCCTGTAGATTTAAATGGGACTAAAACCACATGACGCTCGATAGGTTTATAATACATTGATTTGCAATATGCTGGACACCCCTCTTGCATTCAAGTGATACATACTACATTTAATCCTCTGAGCAGGGCTGAATTTCCCAAAAGGCAGAGTAGGCAACTGCCTAGAGCTCCAGATTTTGAGTGGCAAGGGGCGGTGCCTCAGGTGTGCTGGCCACACCCACATTCTGAATCGTGGGTGTGGCCAGGGCAATTGTGTCCCTGCAAGTCCCTACTTTATGTGTTGTTCAGAGGCGTAACTAGAAGCCTCTGGGTACTGGTGCAAGAAGTGCCATGGGCCCCCACCACCACCACATTGGCCCCCCTCGACCACACTGACCCCCTCTACAATGCCCCTCAATCTTCACAATGCCCCCATCTCCTACCTCCCTGGAGCTCCCGCGCAGTCCTCTTAGTAATGCAGAGCGCTGGGAGATGATGTAATCTCCCAGCGCTCTGCATTACTAGAGCACCGGAGGGAGATTGCAGGAGCTAGGTGGAGGAGTCGCAGGGGGCGGCCGGGCCCCTGGAGTGACGGGCCCGGTCGCAGGTGCGACCCCTATAGTTACGCCACAGGTATTGTTTAATAAAACTTTACTGGTCATTTAAGAGTAGATTTTAGGCCTTATACTGTATTTTTACAGAGATAGCTTGGTGTACAGGTTATTTTAACGTGTGGGGACCAGAAAGGTATTCAGCTCATTGCATTGCAGTGCATTGGATAACTATCTGGCACTTGAAGGGTTAAGCTGCATTTCAGCCATAGCACAAGGTGAGCAGCCTTTGCTCTCCACCTGTTACTGGACTACAACTTTATTCGTCCTGTCCAGCTGAGAATGATGGGAATGTGCAGTCCAGCAACAGATGGAGGACTGCATCTTACCTACCTGTGATCAGGGATAAATGTGTGACACAGCCAGCGTACCAACGTGGAGGGTGATGCACTAAGAAAGACGGAGAAATTCTGGGGCAAACCTAGGGTGGCCACATTTCCATTCTGCCATTCAGGGACACTGCAGAGATGAGAACAGTAGAGTACGTATCCTCGGCTCTAGTGCAGCTACGTGGGAGGGGTCACTATACTTCATTGGACATCAGTGGGCAAACCTCTGTTTCCATTTTCCATTACACTGCAACAAAATTGCACTGCAGCTGTTTGATGTCAGGATCAAGGCTCTCTTTCTCTCTAGTGTGTAGAGCTCTGCCTGGAAGCCATTTCCTTGTAGTCCAGCAGAGTCAGTACTTCCTGTCAGAGTAGGCAATGGGCAGTTCTCTTAGTGATTAGAACTTTGTGGTCTGGAATCTAAATTCAGGGACATTGTATTGTCCCTGAAGGAGGCTGCCAGGGACAAGGGACACATATTTGAAATCAGGGACTGTCCCTGACAATCAGGGACACGTGGTCACCCTAGGCAAACCGATCACAACATAGGTGAGTAATAAACATTCCTGTTGATTTAAACAAAACATTAACCCTTTGTATGCCACAGAAGTGTGCAAGATGTTGCAAAGCAATTCATTAAATACGCCTCTGGGATTCAAACGGTTATATGCCTTGAATACAACCATACCTGGGAACTCTCCGGTTTTGCCCCAGAGACTCCGGATTTCAAAGTGAATTACCGGGTCTCCAGGGCAATGTGTGGATCACCGGGTGGGCAGAGTTTAAGTAGAAACTCTGCCCACTTGTGCTCCATCCTGCCCAGTTCCTCCCACTCCCCGCCCTCTCACCTCCATTTTGCAGGGTTTTTTTTTGCCCCCCCCCCCCCCCCCCGCGACTAAGTCCTGACCCTTTTATGACGTGAATCGCATCATTTTCCTCCCCGGTCGGCACTGACAGGGTTACCCTCCGGTTAGCCCTGCTTCAAAAGTTCCAGATGTAGGCAGTTGTTTGTGAGATAAGAGGCTGCGGGAGTCCGGCTAATATCAAGACTGATACCTCATAACAAGCAGTCAGACCATTTAGGACTACATGGACCTTACTGTGAAGCATTTCACTGCAGAGTACATGGCAACCAATGGGGATTAACCCTTTGAGTACCTCCCTGGCACTCAAAGGGTTAAAAGAGAACTAATACCTCCTTATAATAATCCCTGCCCCACCACCACACCACTCCAGAAAATCCTAATGACCCCTATGAATTATGCTCTTGTACCTTTCTTCAAGGGGTTAAATCTCTAGTTAGTTCCGGATGTCGTGATCATGGAGGTGGACATTACAGTCGCTGGTAGTTTTTTTTTTTTTTTCAAACTGAAGTAGGCAGATCATGATTTTGGTCTCAGCTGTCCATTAACTCCTTAATGAGCAGAGGTACCGGGAAGTAACCTTTCCTTAAGGACCTCTTTGATCGTTGTTGGCACGCCGGCACATGTGACCAGTGACGTGTACCACCGCAAAGAGTGGGGGTCTGAGAGAGTCTGCCCTGGTATTGGAGTAGTCAGTTTCAGACCCCTTTTTGTGCTTACAGCAAAGTATGTGACGTGCCAGGACTGTTACCAGTCCTTAAGGGAAGAAAAACATTGATGGTCCTGGCACGCCTCTGGTCGTTAAGGGGTTAAATGGTATCATCTTTACATCACACTTTGTTACAAAAGTACACTGAATCACGTCTACTCTCCTGGATAACATGGTGCCATCTTTTTTCTCTGGATCAAAATGAAACAAGCAGAGGGCTTGAATCTACTTAACATTTAACCCTTTCAGTGCCACTGGATACCTCTTTGGCAGTCAAAGGGTTAAGGACCAGTGGGTTGTGCATTGTGAAGCAATGTACTGTGCATGTATTTGTTCCTTAACCCCTTAAGGACCGGCTGCACACGCACACTGCCATCTCTTAAGGACCAGGGACCAATTTTTTTTTCAGAATCTGATTCTGGACTCCCCAAACAGCGTACAGCCGCGCGGGGAGCCCAGAATTCCATGACGGTCCAGGACCGTCATGGGTCCTTAAGGGGTTAATAGGTAAAGATTACCATATGCAGTGAGAAGAGTCTGGAGTTCTGGAGTCCTCCTAGTAACTGTCATGTCTGCCTCCATGGACATGCCATGTGGGACTGATTGGAGTTGTAATCTCTTAAAGGGAAAGTAATACTTAAAATATAAAAAAATATATGTTGTAGGGTGTATCCCCCTGAAAAAACCAAATGTACTGCCACTGCTGAGAGGTGATTTATTCAAACGTTATTACAGCTCAAACTTGAATTTTTTAAGGTGCAGGATCTCAGTGGCCTGAGGTTTATGGTCACCTAATCAGAGCTGTCCATAGGATGGTTTAGCAACAGCGCCACTGTGCAATTTCAGGCCACTGAGATACTGCACCTAAAAAAATCAAGTTTGAGCTGCAATAACTTTGAATAAAATAGCATTGGGAAAACCTTTGTTTTACATTAGGATATCTGGACATAATAAAGTAAGAGTTGTTATTAAGTTGATTTTATTCTCCTTTAATGATCAGTCTTTGTTAAAGAGCATATTGTATTAGAGTGCAACTTTAAAGGGATAGTAATGGTTCATATTACACATGGCTCAGAACGTTGAGCATGTATAATAGCTGTATGTTTGTATGTATATCTTTATTTATATGGTGCCACACAATGTACGCAGCTCCTTACAATAGACGTATGTTACAATAAATAAAAGGGGATAAAAGAAGCACCACATTCACAGAAACAATAGGAGAGAGGTCCCTGCCCCAGGGAGCTTACAGTCTAAATGGGTAATAGGAGACAGATAACAGAGGGTGTCAATTGCTAAGGTTGGCTAAAAGTAGTGCATGTTCCTAGTGCTCCGTGATATACATCTGACTCATAACTTGCTACTTACTGTGTAATATAATAGTAACTCTTTGACCGCCAGAGGGGTACGGAATGCATTGCATAGCAAGCCCCCTGGCACACAAATGGTTAAAGATGATCCCTCCCGCCCCTTTTCCCAACATCATGGTTTTTGTCCCAGATCTGATGGCGGATCACTATGGGGGACAATCTTCACGTAGTGTTAGGAAAAACCTGCCCACCTTCGTTAAGGAGGGCATGTTTTTCCTTATACTAAACAAGGGAAGATTGTCCCTCGTACTGATCTGTTCGGCCAAGCGACCGGAGTTCAGACCTGAGGGGAGGTGGCTTCACGTCAGGGAATGTAGTGGGAGGGATCATCTTTAACATTATATTATACAGTAAGTGCAAGTTATGTGACATGTACATCATGGTGCACAACTATTACACATGTTCCACCTTCTGAGCTATGTGTAATATAAATTATTACTATCCCTTTAAATCACCCAAAGAGTAATGTTAGCTGATTTAACCCTGTGAGTGCCAGAGAGGTATCCGATGCATTGCAACACAATGAATTGGATACCTTTCTGGCATTCAAATAACAGTTATTAGTTTTGTGTTGATTTAATCTGGGGGGAGATTCACTAAGCGATGATAAAGACGTGATATAGTGGAGATGACTTCTCCAGTTTGTCACTTCTCCAATTCCTATGTTATTCTATGGAGCCTATGCACTAAGATTTCTTAAAGGGATAGTAATGGTTAATTTTAAGTTAATTTAATATTGTAGCCATTAAAAAAGGTTAACATCGATGTAAGTCTTATCTCTCAAACCTTTATAGTTTGAGAGATATAACTTGCTAAAGTTACCTTTTCCTGGCTGTTTTACTCCAGTCTGCCATCTAGCTGACAGCTGTAGATTCCAGTCATTTGACCAGACAGAGGCTCTTCAGCAGAGCTGAAATCACGCTATGTAGAAATAAATACTTCATTGGAACAGTCTACAAAGTGTGCTTGCAAGCCAGGCACACTTTGTAGACCATTCCAAATTAAGTATTTATCTTTAGATATTGTTATATCAGCACTGCTGAAGAGCCACATCTGGTCAAGCGACCAGAATCTGCTTCTGACAGCTTTACAGCTTGTCAAACAGAAAGGGGAGGGACCAGAGAACTTTATTTTCCTACATCTCTCAAACCATAACGGTTTGAGAGATACAAATATGTGCAAGTACTCTCTTTTAATTGTATCTAACATATAGTTATTACTTTTTTTCTGACATTACTATCCCTTTAAGCTTTGGAGATCTTAGTGAATAGGCTCCATAGAATAACATAGGAATTGGAGGAGTGATAAACTGGAGAAGTCAGCTCTACTTTATCACCTCTTAGTGAATCTCCCACCTGGATATTTTAAGAGCTATGTAATAAAGGTTACATTTTACTGATTAGAAGGTCATTTCTTGGCCCTGTGTGAGCCACTGGTTCCCATTCAGCCGTGTAGTAAGTATTTTTTCTAAATGGCCATCAATGCGAGCTGTCACCTGTGTGAACATAACTTAATTAAGCCTGTCATGTACCTTTATTATTGATCTACAGTCACTTCCTAAATTCGACTGTGTCTCTACTGTACTTCCTCTGTGGGTTGGCCTCTGCTAATCCCAGGCATTCTATTCAGTCCATTATTTTAGTTACAGTGACACCAACTCCCCTGCTGGGCAACTGTTCCATGTGTCTACTGTTTTTTTACTGTCACAGCATGAGACCTTATTGTAGTGTCACTCTACAAAAAAACTCACTTCTCTCTTTGGATTCAATTATTTATGCTAAAAAGCTACTTCCAGACTTGTCAAACGCACAATAGCCAGTGGTATGATATACATAGCTTGCTCTATTGTGTTGGCTACTTCCATGACAGCTACGGTTTGACGGGAGTGATGTACTAAGAATTGGAGTGGTTCTCGTGGAAAACCAACTGAGCGAAAATACAAATACTGAAAGTATGTCATTGATTGAAAGTGTTTTTTAACCCCTTGAAAGCTAGAGATATCTCCAACGCATTTAAAGGGATAGTAATACTTGCAATTTACTAATCCCCATATTGTAGCTTTGTTAAAAAGAAACTTATTGCCTCCAGTGTCATCTCTCAAACCCTTATGGTTTGAGAGATAATAGCGCTCAAAGTTGACCCCTCCCTCCCCCTTCCCTGACTGAACGCTGACTGCAGGGATATCCGGTATTACTTGCATCAGGCGGCTCTGCAGCATTGCCGAGATCGCGTTTATAAAAAAGAAATCTTTCCCTAAAGCGGTCTTCTACGTGTGCTTGCAAACCAAGCACAAACCAAGCACACGTAGAAGACCGTTTCAGTGAAAGAATTATTTTTTATAAACGTGATCTCGGCTCAGCTGCAGAGCCACCTGATGCACATAAGACTGTCATACGACAGCTTCCCCTGCAGTCAGCGTTCACTCAGGGAAGGGGCAGGGAGGTGGGAAGTTTGAGAGCTATCATCATAAGGGTTTGAGAGATGACACTGGGGGCAATAAGTTTCTTTTTAACAAAGCTACAATATGGGGATTAGTAATTTGCAAGTATTACTATCCCTTTAAGGCAATGGTTCACAGCCAGAGTGACGTGGCACTTTGGTGGACTGTGGACATCCTCTTAGTGAGTCTTTCTATGAGGACACAAATTATGTCCATATTTGAGAACGCTAAGGTCCAATGAACTGCTGCTGTTATCTCTAAATTGCTGCCATTTCTACTATAAAGGCAGAAGGAAGAGTCCTGGAGTAAGGAGTAAAGGAAAAGGGCTTAAAGGGATAGTAATACTTCGTTTTATCCTTATTTTATTTTGTAGGCATTAAAAAAACATGAAGAACGATATAAGTGTTATCTCTCAGACCTTTATGGTTTGAGAGATATTCACAAGCAAAGTTTCCCCTCCCGCCCCTTTTACCTAGTGTAGCCATCCATCTCTTCTCAGATGTGGAATACAGTCCATAGACCAGACAGATAACAGCAGGGGACAATCTTCTTCCTATGAGAACAATGAAAGCCCTGCCCTCCTTGACAAGCTTTTCAGGTTTTTCCCTTATCTTAATTGAAGATTGTCCCTCTCTGCAATCTACCTGGTCACCTCCCTTCTGATCTGGCTGAGCAGTGTTACATCAGTAAAAGGGGCAGGAGGGGGATACTTTGTCATTGAATTACTTTTGTACTACAACTCTGACAGAATTGAAATAACACTCTCCAAAGCCCAAATACTATGATGATTAATTGGAGCTGCTTTTATTATGAACCATTACTATCCCTTTAAAGGGTTGGGGACAGGAAATAGGCTGTTGTCTGGAGGAAGAGGGGACAGAGGAAGCATCCCTCCCTCCCTCCCTTTATGGTGTGGTTGTGTGTCTGGATGGGCGGCTAGTACTTGCATGGTTTTCAGAGATCAATAACTGATGTAGTAAAGTTAGGGGATTTTATCCTTGGGCGGAAGCCCTTTAATAGTTTGCCCCAGACTTAGGTTACGGGAGGTGACATTAGAAAATGGTGGCGTCAGCTGTAAGTGCTGAAGAATGATGGAGTCAGCTGTAAGTGCTGAATATGGTGGAGTCAGCGGTAAGTGCTGAAGAATAGTGGAGTCAGCTGGGAGTGCTGACGAACACTGGGATCAGCTGTAGTACTGAAGGATATGGGAATTTTAGCATGAGCCAGTACAATTTGGCTATGCTTGGTTTCAAGGAAAGCAGATTGATAAGGACTGTCAGTTAATGATTGATTATTGTTTAATATTTAAATATTGTTGTGTTTGAATAAGAACAATAATAATAATGTAAGTGAAATAGTTAAATGAAGCTGTGGTCTGTTAACCCCAAAGTAGATGTGTCTGTACTTATTTATGGATCCTACCCTCTCCCTATGACATGTGTTTACACAGTGATATGGCGCACATCTGGTTTAACTCTTTGCATACCCCTCTGGCACTCAAAGGGTTAAAATAATCAGGTACATATCACCTACAGCAGGTACTGTGAGGCTCTCTAGCTGCTGCAGGACTACAATTCCCATCATTCCCTGCCAGCCGTTGGCTGGGCCTCACGTTACCCATCCCTAGCCTAGAATCTACATTCTGGGGAACATTAAGGTTTGATATTCAAAGATCTCAGAGTCAGCTCATATTTAAATTCCCCAGGTGTGATGATGAGATTAAAATGTATATTTATGGAAATTGCTATGCATAATAGGTTTTTCTTACTCTGATTGCTAAGAGCTAAAAGTAAATATATATTTGTGTATATATATACCCTTCATTATGTTCTTGACAAATGACCTATAAAATGTTAGGTGTGCAGAGCCGGATCATCCATGGCAATATGAGGGGCACTGGATGTAAGTGATGGGTCAAAGACAGAGGCTCTGCTGTTGCTGCCACTAACATCTTGTATCAGATGCACTTTTTGTTGGAAGAGACCAGCATCATCCAGTTGCTCCAACTTCCATTAGAGCCACAATGCCAGTATCTGGTAGCAGCACTCCATGTCAGAAGTACCGGATCCAGTGATGTGGGGCCATAAATTGGTACCTTGCCTCTGTAGGTGTGCCCCTGAAAAACCCACACTGTTTGTTGGGTGTGCTTAAATCAATGGAAATGTAACTTCTCCAGTGAGATAAACTCTCCAGTTCCTGTTATTCTGTTGGAGAGATTTAGTTATAGACTACAGGGGAGATGTACTGTGTGATGTGTGAGAAAGAGGAGATAACGTATCCAGTCCCTATGTTATTCTATAGTAGAGCTTTATTCTATGGGAGATCTTTAGTTATACACAGGGGGAGATGTACTAAGATGTGATAAAGAGGAGATAACTTCTCCAGTGATAAACTATCCAGTTCCTATGTTATTCTATGGGAGATCTTTAGTTATAGACTACAGGGGAGATGTACTAAGATGTGATAAAGAGGAGATAACTTCTCCAGTGAGATAAACTCTACAGTTCCTATGTTATTCTATGGGAGAGGTTTAGTTATAGACTACAGGGGAGATGTACTAAGGTGTGATAAAGAGGAGATAACTTCTCCAGTGAAATAAACTCTCCAGTTCCTATGTTATTCTATGGGAGAGATTTAGTTATAGACTACAGGGGGAGATGTACTAAGGTGTGATAAAGAGGAGATAACTTCTCCAGTGAGATAAACTCTCCAGTTCCTATGTTATTCTATGGGAGAGATTTAGTTATAGACTACAGGGGGAGATGTACTAAGGTGTGATAAAGAGGAGATAACTTCTCCAGTGAGATAAACTCTTCAGTTCCTATGTTATTCTATGGGAGATCTTTAGTTATAGACTACAGGGGAGATGTACTAAGGTGTGATAAAGAGGAGATAACTTCTCCAGTGAGATAAACTCTCCAGTTCCTATGTTATTCTATGAGAGAACTTTAGTTATAGACTACAGGGGAGATGTACTAAGGTGTGATAAAGAGGAGATAACTTCTCCAGTGTGATAAACTCTCCAGTTCCTATGTTATTCTATGTAACCTATGTACTAAGATGTTTTAATCTGAAGCAATGTTATTGCATAGGCTCCATAGAATAACATAGGGCCGGAGACTTAGCAACACTGGAGACTTTATGTCCTCTTTATCACACCTTAGTGTAGATCCCACCAGTTCTTCTTAGTACATCAGATTCCGTATCTGTCCTCCTACCTAAAAAGATGTACAGTGACATGTGTGTTAACATGGTACAGATGTCCTAGAACTGCTTCACTTTTTATTTGGTACATACGTCCCACAACGCTGACCTGATGTAAAACAGCAGCTTTTTTGTACATAGTCAATGTGGCGAATGTATGAATAGGGGCATACCTGAAACAGAGGCGTAACTAGAAGCCACCGGGCCCTGGTGCAAGAATTGCCATGGGCCCCCCTGACCACATGGGCCCCCTCATCCACATTGCCCCTTCCACAATGCCCCCTCCATCTCCACATTGCCCCTTCCACAATGCCCCCTTCATCTCCACAATGCCCCCTTCATCTCCACATTGCCCCTTCCACAATGCCCCCTTCATCTCCACAATGCCCCCTTCATCTCCACAATGCCCCCCTTCATCTCCACATTGCCCCTTCCACAATGCCCCCTTCATCTCCACAATACCCCTTCCCCAATGCCCCCATCTTCACATTACCCCTTCATCTGCACATTTCCCTTTTATCTCCACATAGCCCCTACCTCCAGTCCCTGGTGGTCTAGCGGAGTGCCTTGACAGATCCGTGCCTCCTTCGGCACAAATCGCGAGAACTGAAGCTCCCGCGTGACACTCTAGTAATGCAGAGGCTGGGAGATTATATCATCTCCCAGCGCTCTGTATTACTAGAGCGGCGCACTGAGTGGGAGATCAGCTAGGCGACTGCTGCGGGCGAGGGGGTCGCAGGCGGCGGCCGGGCCTCTTGATTGACGGGCCCGGTCTCAGGTGCGACCGCTGCGACCCCTATTGTTACACCACTGCCTGGAAACTCTCCAGATCTGACTCAGGAACTCTGGTTTTATACTTAATTACTAGGTCTCCGCAGACAGAGGCTGATTCTCAGAGCTCAGTCAGTTTCCTTGTAACTCCACCCACATCACTGCCACATCACTTCCTATTCTCCACCCATTTTAAAGGAAAACCTTATCTCCTTTTTCCTGATCCTGCCCAGCCCAGTCAAGCCCCACCCATTTTATGACACAACACATAATTTGGACATTCCCATCTCCAGAAGTTAGTGGATCTCTGGGTACTTGGAACAAGACATTTCCTAGGTATGAATATAGTTCTTCATGAAACAGGCACTTGAGTTGATTCCCTAGAACTACCCTTGTTTTATACCAGTTACTAGAATTCTTATGACAAAACGTCTCCCATTAACGCCTCTTGCACCAATGGGGGGGGATTAATGCGGCTTTCTAGAGACACTTGGGTAGTTCCTTTCCTCTGTGGCTTGTTTAAGACTATGTACTAAACAAGACATGGAGGGAGTGGTGTAACGTTATTCTATTTCCCTGAGGACATGGGCGTCCGCAGAAATTTTTCCAGGGGGGGGCATAATTTTAATGACATCCATACTCTGTCCTTTTCTCACAATGTCATGAAGGGGAGGGGAATAGTCATCACATAAAGCTCAGGCATGCAAAGGGTTGAATGGAGGATGTTCACGGTACTTTCATACTGCACCTTCATACAACCTTTTAATGCCTGGGATGCTAGGTCTACACAGCATGCAAGAGAATAGTATATCAATATCAAATATAGTTGGTACCATCTGTAGGCACAGAAATCTGAAGCCCCCCCCATTGGCCAGCTCCACTGGCCACCTACACAATGCTCCAAATCTCTGCATTACCCCCCACATAACCATAATGCCCTCACGTTGCCCCGCATCAGCTCCGACTTGCCCCCATCAGCTCCAGCTTGCTCTCACATTGCCCCCATCAGCTCCAGCTTGCTCTCACATTGCCCCCATCAGCTTATAACTTGCCCCATCAGCTTCTAATTTGCCCTCACGTGGCCCCCATAAGCTTCACATTGCCCCATAAGCTTCACAAGTACCCCCCCCCCCCCGCGGACGCCCATGACACCATGACCTTCCTTTACCTCCTTGGCTCAGCCTCAGATGATGTGCACCCAGCCTTACCTTGAATGCAGTCCACCAGGTCTCCTCCTGAGCGGGGTCTTTAGCTCTCGCTCGCTCTCTGCAGCACCGCTCCTTCAGCTGCCCACGGCGATCACCTCTCCTCTCCCCTCCGCGACGCCTTCAGCTGCCTGCGGCAATCACCTCTCCCCTACTCGACACGACGCCCATCACGCACAGTTGGCAGCCAATGTGAGAGGGGTATCCAACTCCCCTCTCTCATTGGCTGCCAACTGTGCATGACGGGCATCCCGTCACGGAGGGGGAGAGGAGAGGTGATCGCCGCGGGCAGAAGAAGGAGCGGTGCTTCAGAGTGAGAGCGAGAGCTACAAGTCACGCTCAGGCTCATGTTTTAAATGGCAAGATGAAAATCCAGGGGGGGGCAAGTGCCCCCCCTTGCCCCCCCCTGCGGACGCCCATGCCTGAGGATGCTATGGAGCAGGAGTGAGGGATTTGCTGACCTATTGACAGTAAATGTATATCTGCCGGTAAATACTAACACAATGATGGGCAATCACAAAGCTCTCCAGCTGTTGAGGACTACAGTTCCCATGATGGATGGCCTCAGATTGCCCACCCCCGTACTCATGTGATCATGCACTCCAGTGTAGTGTTTATCGCTCTTCTTTTGCTCAAAGCACTCAGTCTGGAATTCATGGAACCCCACTGATATCTTACAGCTCAGTTGTCAAGGAGAAATGAAGGGTACTACTAATACATAAAATATAGATATATCTAGGTCTCTCTATCAGAAGTACAAACACAAACATATTGTGCATAATACTTACCATAAATATACAATTGAACATTCATATTTTTGTCCACATCTTTATAGAAAAGAAGGGTGACACCATGAGTGGATGTCTACAGTCTCTGTTCTACTACACGCCCTGCAGTGCAGCCTCTGCGGCTGAAGGCTAACTCTGCCCAAGCTGCACTGGTAGATGAGTCAACCAGCACTGGATTTCCCAATAGGCAGAGTCGGCAACTGCCTAGAGCTCCACATTTTGGGCGGTACATTATCTGTGCAGGCCACACCCACATTCTGAACTATGGGTGTGGCCAGAGCAATCGCAATATCCCTGCACCAATTTTATACCCCTTTTACAGGTTATTATTTAACTCCCTGGATGGTAAAGAGCTCTCTGTTGCAAGGTGGAGCAATGCGCTTGAGATCCCTCTAGCCATCATGGCTTAAAGCTCTTTTTGTTCTTGCTTGTTATGGGCCACGGGAATTTTTTATGTCATGTGAGAAGTGGGGGTGTGGCCATGGGTGGAGCTAAGGGCACCTAGTGTCCCTTGCATAGGGGCACCTGGGATGTAAAGCCGGTGGTGGATTCACCCACTCACCCCACTGAGGCTGATGTACTAAGGGGATTTTGACTAATTCTGGAGCACATACTCCACCACAGGGGGGCTCATAAAAATCTGAATGATTTAAAAAGGGCTTTTTAATCCTTGAATGCTTGCAAAGTCTCCAACGCTTTGAGAATCAATGGGAATGTCTTTAGACTTGGTATTTGTCCCACTTGCACAACTAAGAACATCTGTGTGCCAAGCCTCTGGAGGTCCGCTAAGCTCTGGGGGTGGGAGTGTCCAGAAATACATCATATGCATCATAAAGTAGGTGGGGCTTGATTATTGTGGGTGGGATTTGGATGAGGGGGCAGGGACTGCCCTTAAAATGGGCAAAGAGTAGGAAGAATAGGGCGGAGACTGACCTTAACTGGCAGCAAAGAGGTCGGAGTTACAAGGGAACTCACTGAGCACTGAGAATCCTGGTAATTAAAGAAACCGGAGTCTCTGGGTCAGATCCACAGAATTCCCAGGTTTGTCCTTATGGTGCAGCTGGTTTGATCCAGAACTAATCCATTTATTTTTTAGTATATCATTCTCAGTGGGTGTCACAATCTTTATGGAGGCGGCAATTGTTTTGCAGCATGCTTAACCATTTGAGTGCCAGAGGAAAATCAACACATTGGATTTCAAAGGGTTTACTGCTCTTTTAATGGGTATTTTTATGGCAATATATTACTTGCTCTTTTAAAGGCATTATATTAAACTTTTTTATGAAAACCTATATGTTATACAGCTTTTTCTGCTGAGTAAAACAAGGTCACACCCACCACTGTCAGCTGTTTTATTCACAATTTATAACAGTTCAAATAATCAGGAAGTGAATTTACTGTGCGTTTACTTCCTGGAAGTTCTAACTGACAGGAAGTGAATTTACTGTATTTACTTCCTGGAAGTTCTAACTGACAGGAAGTGAATTTACTGTGTTTACTTCCTGATAGTTCTAACTGACAGGAAATGACTCAGCAGTTTCTATCACATTGTATGGAGAACTGTATGTCTCTGACTTATTAGAATGTAACAGAATTGCCAATTGGAATTTGACCACTCCAGGACATTGTAAATGTATAAACACATGGGTTTAAACTGTAATACCCTTGGAAATATGCATCTCTCAGCAGTGGGTGTACACTTATTTTACTCAACAGGAAAAAACCTACAATATATATTTTTTCATAAAAAAAGGTTTACAGCTCATTCAAAGCTCAGTTTTCATTAATCACTGCTGTTCTCTCTGTGAGTTGCATAGGAAACCTCTGTAGCAAACAAGGGGTTAAATGTGCCTTCAAATTAAATGGAATGTTTATTTGTTCCCTATGGTGCAGTTTGATTGCCCCAGAATTGCACTACTTTTGTTCAGTACATAAGACCTACGTAGGGTTGCCACCTTTTCTTAAAAAAATACTGGCCATGGCATACTCTCCATAGACTTAACATTGCACAGAAGCCAATTTTTTACCGGCCTGCCAGTAAAATACCGGCTGGGTGGCAACGCTAGACCTACGGTGCCTTTAAAGGGATAGTAATGTTTCACAATAAAAGCAGCTCCAATTAATCTTCATAGTATTTGCGCCATGGAGAGTGTTATTTCAATACTGTCAGAGTTGTAGTTCAAGAGTAATTGAATGATTACCTTTTACTGATGTAACACTGCTCACCTCAGAGCAGCAAGACTGTCTGGATGGATCACAGAGAGGGACAATCTTCACTGAGCATAAGGAAAAACCTGTCAAGGGGGGCAGGGTTTTCCTTATGATCACATTAAGAAGATTGTCCCTTGCTGTGATTTGTCTGGTCCCAGGACCAGATTCCACATCTGAGGGGAGGAGGCTTACACTAGGTAAAAGGGGACGAAGGGAGATACTTTAGCATTCAATTACTCTTGAACTACAAGTCTGACAGTATTGAAATAACACTCTCTATGGCTCAAATACTATGACGATTAATTGGAGCTGCTGTTTTTGTGAAACATTACTATCCCTTTAAAATAGTATTGCCTTTATACATGTTGTTCTACGATCCAGATGCATTTATATATTGCCTGAACACATGCTCAGTGATATATTGGATTTCTGGCTTTCATCTTTGGTCTTCAGAACTACATGGAGTCACAAGCCCGCGTGGTCTGGCTGTAAATTGGTTAAAAAAAATAATTTATATGTTAATGAGGAATAAGCGGGTTGGAGGCAGACGATTTCATATAGCTAAAAGGAAATGTTTTGCACAATTCTAATTAGGGTCGTCACCTTATCCTTTCAGTACTGGCCAGAGAAGGAAATTATTTCCATTTATAATAGACATACAACCGAGGTGGACGACATATGGCCCTCCAGCTGTTGTTGCACTACAGTTCCCATTATCCTCAGCCAGCCAAAGGAAGGCTGAGGATAGAAACATAGAATATGACGGCAGATAAGACCCATTCAGCCCATCTGGTCTGCCCATTTTCCTACTGTAAAAACCTCAAACCTTATTTAGTCCTTGGTCTTATCTAATGGTTAGGGACAGCCTAATGCCTATCCCATGTATGCTTACATCTCTCACTGTATTAACCTCTACCACTTCTGCAGGTAGGCTATTCCATTTATCTACCACTTCTGCTGGTAGGCTCCAATTAATCATCATAGTATTTGAGCCACAGAGAGTGTTATTTCAATACTGTCAGAGTTGTAGTTCAAGAGTAATTGAATGATAAAGTATCCCCCTCCCACCCCTTTTACCTAGTGTAAGCCATCTCCCCTCAGATGTGGAATCTGTACAGCTCACTGCAAGGGGCAATCTTCTTACTGTGAGAACAATTAAAGCCCTATTCCCCATGACAGGTTTTTCAGGATTTTCCCTTATCTTAATTGAAGATTGTCCCTCTCTGAGATCCACTTTGACACCACCCCTCTGCTCTGAGGTGAGCAGTATTACATTAGTAAAAGGGGTGGAAGGGAGATACTTTATCATTCAATTACTCTTGAACTACATCTCTGACAGTATTGAAATAACACTCTCCATGGCCCAAATACTATGAAGATTAATCTGAGCTGCTTTTATTATGAAACATTACTATCCCTTTAAATCAGCCATGTGAAAAATCTGCATGGTGGCTCCATAGGTCATCATGCAGATCCATTTTACTGCATAGTTACTGCATCAAAACGATGCAGCAATGTGAAGCAACAGTCACCTATGTGAAATGTGAAATTGCAGCCAAACGATTTTATAAACATACCATTGCCACTATATATTACATTTCTGTCATCAGGCAAGGTAACACCGAATCCTATATGAGGCTGTTTAGCCATGTTGACTTTGCCAGAAACAGTAAGTTGACAAAAGACACATGGCCAAACATACAGCACAACACTGGTGCTTGTAGAACCATACACCTGATTTTTATTATATTTTTTGCATTTTAATTAAAGAAAAGGTATCTGTTATAAATTCCTTAAGGATAAATATGTAAGATTAATAGACAAAGATCATCAAATAATCATCAAATATATCCTCATCATAACATCCTAGATCAACTGTAGCGCAGAGGGACACACAGTAAAATATTCTCGTCTCTTACTAACGTCTCTCTGGTTGCCGGATGTTCCAAATTAAACACACCGCTTCTCCATAGCATTAACCATACAGAGGTGGACATACAGCACTCCATGGCCAATGGTCCCACAAATGGACATAATTCAGAACCACATGTACACATTGCTGGATAACAGTTACATTTTTTTTTTATTAAAATTAAAAAAACTAAAACATTTTTAAGTTGTATGATTTACAAGTGGCAAGGTTGGGTTGTACATTTGTTCTTTTAATTTTTGTTCCTGTGGTGGGGGTCTTTGACATGGGCATCATTGCACCACCATAACCTTATTTTGCAAATATGGCCAAACAGCTGTCAGCTACATACAAGAGTGGTTTTCGACCATGTCCTCAGGGGCGACTAACAGGCTGCGTCTTTAGGATTTCCCTGCCTGTGCACAGGTGAGTTAATCGGAGGCTCAGTCATTTCATTATCTCACCTGTGAACAAGCAGGAAATCCTAAACACGTGGCCTATTAGGTTAGGATGACTACATTTCAATTCTGCCATTCAGGGACACACTATGCAGAGGGAAGAATGCACCACAGAGTTCTGAACACTAGAGGGAAAACTGCCCAATGTCTGCAAAGACAAAAAGTGGTTCCTGTGGTGGGCTACAAGATAATGTACATCAAGCCCAAAGCCTTAGATTAGCATTCCCGGACTTTGTATTGTCCCAGATGGTGGCTGCCCGGGACAAGGGACACACATTTAAAATTCAGGACAGTCCCAGGCAATCCGGAACATGTGGTCACTCTATGTTAGGTGCTCCTGATGTTAGGATGGGATACCACTACTGTATACAGGATCCGGTGCTACCTTGCCTGATTATTGTAGTACTAGTGTAAAAGCCCCTGTACACGGGCCAAGGTCCGGGTTATGTTAACCCTTTGAGTGCCAGAGGGGTACGCAATGCGTTGAATACCCTTCTGGTACTCAAAGGATTAAGAGGCTGGTCCTGCCGCCAACGCAGTCATGCACTGTAGAGACTGTCTGAAAGCATAGAATGCTCTCAGCACAGAACTCTCAGCATTCCATGCTCCCAACATTCTGTGCGTTCGGGCAGTCTCTACTGTGCATGACGGCTTCTGACAAACTTCCTAGCGAATTATTATATAGGATACTAAGGCAGACCAGTTTGTGAGGCTCAGGTACTACGAAGAACTGGAGCAATTCTAGAGCAAACCAACTATACCTTAGGTGCAAAACATAAATTAAAAAAATCCTGTTGTTTTACATGAGGTTAACCCTTTGAGTGCCAGAAAGGTATCCAAAGCAATGCAACACAATGTGTTGGATACCTGTCTGGCACTCAAAGGGTAAAAAGACCCCTTAAGATCAATGAGATTTGAGTGAATTTTTTTTTTTTCCCCTGTGGTGTAACTGATTTGCTCTAAAATTGTTCCACTTCCTCTCAGTGCACCAGCCTCTGTGTGTTTTCCTGTTTGCTGAGGTTTTTGTACACTGTGCACCATGATTTTATTAGTTTTATTTCTACTACATTGCAAAATTTAAACAATGTACCTGATGCCACTAGTTTAACCCTTTAAGGACCGGTGGGGTATGAAACCAATTCAGAAGCAATGTGATCCGCACTTCTCTGGTTCTTAAAGGGTTAAACATTTTTAACTGATAATTATCCCCCTTCCCATCCCTTTTCTTGACGTTAGTAGCTTCTCCAGTTGAGGGGACAGATCCACTCTATCAGGTGGTTGCCAAGGCAACCCCCAAAGGATTTGTTCAGACAGAGACATTTATTTCCATTTAATCAGCTTTAGTTAGTGCTCAGGATGCAGTAAAAGTACTCACACAGAGACAAATGTCACTTTGTGAATGAGTGCGGAGTTAGGTTTCCATGGTAACAGGTTGACTGAATATTCATTGCAGAAGGGGCTGACATCAGTAAAACAAGTGTAGGGATGGTGGGTATTAAAGGCAGGGCTCAAAATTTCCACTCGCCACCAGCCAATGGCGAGTGAAAATTTAGCCCTGGCGAGTAGAAATTCAGCCCTGGTGGGTATGTTATGGCTTACAGCGGCGAGTAACTTTTCAGGTCTGGCTAGTAGCAAAAGACTTAAAATTATAAGCCCTGTTAAAGGGTTAGTAATGTTACAGACAGACTGCAGCTAGGATCCCTCCTTACAATGTGTACAATTGCTCCGTTATTTTGTTAATAGTGAAAGAGCTCTATTTCAGATGTTATTACATGTATTAATTCTCCCCCTGCCTGCCCCTTTACAGTGCAGGAGGCCACCTCCCCTCAGATCTGAAGTCAGGTCGCTTGAACAGACAGATCGCAATGAGGGACAAGCTTCCTTCATTCAGTATAAGAGAAAACCTGCCCTCCTTAATGAAGGGGGGCAGGTTTTTCCTTATACCGAATGAAGATTGTCACAATCCTTCTCCAGTGCTGAGGCATGAATAATGTCATCAGCATAAGGGGGGAGAATTAATAATGTAATAACATCTGAAATATAGCTCTTTCTCTATCACCAACATAACAGAGCAATTGTACACATTGTAAGAAAGGATTCTGGCTGCAGTCTTCTGTAACATTATTAACCCTTTAACCCCTTAACGACCCACAGCCAGAAGTTAAGGACCACTGACCTTTTTTTTTTTTTTTTTTTTTTTATTGCTAAATGAATTCAGGGGTCCCCAAGCAGCATGCAGCCACTCAGGGACCCCTGAATTCCACGACGAGCACAGTTTACCCATGAGTGTCCTGGCACATCATGAGTCTTTAAGTGGTTAAACATTTAACATATTTTAAACGAATATGTATGAAAGAACGCAACTAACATCAGTCACGCTATTTATTACTTTCCAATGCATTAGACAAAAATTGTTGTCTCTTTAAAGAAGAAAGATAAAGACAATTTGTATTATATTATTATTATTATCATGTTATTATTAAACTAGTTGAAAAGCCCGGTACACGGGCCACAGTGCCACTGCCAGCTGGTCGCGGGCAGTCATGCGCAGTAGATACTGCCCGTGCCGCGGCTGGTATCAGCCGTGGCGCAGGCAGTCTCTACTGCGCATGACTGCAGCACGCACAGCAGTCTCTACTGCGCATTGCTGCGTCTTTACACACGTTTTAGAGAATTATTATACAGGATCTGACTGCAGTGTCTTGCTATACATTATCTTCTATGTCTTTGAACCTTGTTATAATGTAGTGTGCACGTAATAGGATTAGAGCGTTAAAGACTGATTTAATCAGGAACAGAAAATGTAATAGAGTTTTCTTATTTGTAGTTGCCGGTGTGTTAGCAGGAGGCCCGAGGGCCTGGGTGTAAACACAGATAACAAGACCAGATGACTCATCTCCCACGGTCTGAGTCATCAGCAGGATATGAAAAATGTGACATGGAGCGAGCTGTCACCTGGGAATGCAAAGTGGTGTCAGGCAACGTAAACAAGTCAGCTATCGTAAGTCCGCTTTGTGCCTGGGCGTGCAATTCACATATGGCTGCAAAAATGCAACACGTCCGCAGCAAACCAAATCTACATAATTTCCTAGACACTAACGGTGCAATTCAGTTCTGGAGTAAACCAAACACGTCATAAGGGACAAATATTAATATTTCTAAAAGTCTCAATAATTTAAATTGGGTTTTTTAACCCCATCAATGCTAAATAGGTCTCCTACGCATTGTTTTTTAAACCCTACACATGTAAACACTGAAATATACCTCCCAACACTTCTAATGACCAAAGAGGGACACTTTCTGTTTTAAGCGGTTTTCCTGGGGGTGTGGCTGGTGGGCGGTGACTTACCAAGTGTTTTTAGGTTGTTTCGTGACCTATTACAACCTTTTTGTGTAACTGATGATTTAGAACAAGACCAAAGTATTGTATTTACACAGGCTCAATTATATACACATATACTGTTTATACAAGCATCAATGTGAGTTGTATTGCTGTGGAGCAATGTGATACACTTATATACACACCACACAGTCTGATCTCCTAAACACAGGGACACCAGGGTGATACACTTATATACACACCACACTGTCTGATCTCCTACACACAGGGACACCAGGGTGATACACTTATATACACACCACACCACACAGTCTGATCTCCTAAGCACAGGGACACCAGGGTGATACACTTATATACACACCACACAGTCTGATCTCCTAAACACAGGGACACCAGGGTGATACACTTATATACACACCACACAGTCTGATCTCCTAAACACAGGGACACCGGGGTGATACACTTATATACACACCACACAGTCTGATCTCCTAAACACAGGGACACCAGGGTGATACAGTTATATACACACCACACTGTCTGATCTCCTACACACAGGGACACCAGGGTGATACACTTATATACACACCACACTGTCTGATCTCCTACACACAGGGACACCAGGGTGATACACTTCTATACACACCACACAGTCTGATCTCCTAAACACAGGGGCACCAGGGTGATACAGTTATATACACACAACACAGTCTAATCTCCTAAACACAGGGACACCAGGGTGATACACTTATATACACACCACACTGTCTGATCTCCTACACACAGGGACACCAGGGTGATACACTTATATACACACCACACAGTCTGATCTCCTAAACACAGGGACACCAGGGTAGGGTTGCCACCTTTTCTTAAAAAAAAATACCGGCCATGGCATTCCCTCCATAGACTTAACATTGGACAGAAGCCAATTTTTTACCGGCCTGCCGGTAAAATACCGGCAGGGTGGCAACCCTACACCAGGGTGATACACTTATATACACATCACACAGTGTGATCTAAACACAGGGACACCAGGGAGATACAATTATATATACACCACACAGTCTGATCTCCTAAACACAGGGACACCAAGGTGATGATACACTTATTTACACATCACACAGTGTGATCTCCTAAACACAGGGACACCAGGGCGATACACTTATATACACACCACACAGTCTGATCTCCTAAACACAGGGACACCAGGGTGATACACTTATATAGATACCACACAGTCGAATCTCCTAAACACAGGGACACCAGGGTGATACACTTATATACACACCATACAGTCTGATCTCCTAAACACAGGGACACCATGGTGATACACTTATATAGATACCACACAGTCGGATCTCCTAAACACAGGGACACCAGGGTGATACACTTATATACACACCACACAGTCTGATCTCCTAAACACAGGGATACCAGGGTGATACACTTCTATACACACCACACAGTCTGATCTCCTAAACACAGGGACACCAGGGTGATATACTTATATAGATACCACACAGTAGGATCTCCTAAACACAGGGACACCAGGGTGATACACTTATATACACACCACACAGTCTGATCTCCTAAACACAGGGACACCAGGGTGATACACTTCTATACACACCACACAGTCTGATCTCCTAAACACAGGGACACCAGGGTGTTACACTTATATACACACCACACAGTCTGATCTCATAAACACAGGGACACCAGGGTGATACACTTATATACACACACCACACAGTCTGATCTCCTAAACACAGGGACACCAGGGTGATACACTTCTATACACACCACACAGTCTGATCTCCTAATCACAGGAACACCAGGGTGATACACTTATATACACACCACACAGTCTGATCTCCTAAACACAGGGGCACCAGGGTGATACACTTCTATACACACCACACAGTCTGATCTCCTAAACACAGGGGCACCAGGGTGATACACTTATATACACACCACACAGTCTGATCTCCTAAACACAGGGGCACCAGGGTGATACACTTATATACACACCACACAGTCTGATCTCCTAAACACAGGGGCACCAGGGTGATACACTTATATACACACCACACAGTCTGATCTCCTAAACACAGGGACACCAGGGTGATACACTTATATACACACCACACAGTCTGATCTCCTAAACACAGGGGCACCAGGGTGATACACTTATATACACACACCACACAGTCTGATCTCCTAAACACAGGGACACCAGGGTGATACACTTATATACACACACCACACAGTTTGATCTCCTAAACACAGGGACACCAGGGTGATACACTTATATACACACCACACAGTCTGATCTCCTAAACACAGGGACACCAGGAAAGAGGAACAGAGGGATTGGGGTCTGAAAATGGGACACTTGGGAGGTGTGCTGAAATACTAGTGTATAATGTCACAGTAAGTGCTTTCCCAGACAGCCAAGGCCCTTTCTGACCAAACTGCACAGTCAAAAAAATTGCTGACCAAACTGCACCTGGCAAAAAAATTGCAAATGGCATGTGGAGTGATATATACCTGTCATTAAAATGGCCACACCACTTGGTATGCACTAAGAATTAGGTGCATATGGAGTAGTTGAGACTCACGACATAAATCATGGCACGTTACCACCATGTGTTTGGAGTGTAAGCACAATTGCGATGTAAATGCTGCATAAATCAATTGCAGTTGCAGATACAATGTAATTGCAGTGGGACAATATCATGCTATGTGTGTGTGCCTCCTATATTATTATTATTATTATTCTTTATTTATATAGCGCCAACTAATTCCGCAGCGCTGTACAATTGGGAATAGACATACAGAGGTATTAAATAGTACAATCAGATGTGGAGAACAGGAGGATCAGAGGGCCCTGCTCGTGAGAGCTTACATGATGTCAGATTCAGAGAAGAGGAGAATGAGGTTGTCATGAACATTATAAGGAACAATTTTGATAAGCTATATAGCAGGTGGGTAACGAACAACTCATATTACTATATGTACTCAATGGTCTCATATATTGTCAGATGTTAAACTATGGTACTTGTTGTAATATGTGCAAATATAATTTTGAGCACTCAGTGGAGAACTCGATTGGTTGTCCACGCAGGTGACGAGGATCATTAATGTTGTAGTCCAGCAACAGATGGATTCCCTTCCATTACACAGGTCATATACAGATTTCATCATGTAAATTGTCAGGTAGGAGGACATCTAACTCTGAGAAACAGTGCCATCTGGAGGCGCATCGATAGCTCTGCTCATGCTGTGCCTGCACATCCCAGGAAAGCACTCACTGACATCATAGGGAAAGATGGATGGGAACATTATCAAAGAATAGGAGGGGAAAAGGTGGCAGATAGACTGTAACCCCTAAAGTACCAGTGGGTGCATAATGCATTGTGAAACAATGTCTTGCATACCCATCTGGTCTATAAGGGGTTAAATATCCCCTCCAGCCCTTATGAAAGGGTGATGGAGGCAATAATATCTCATGTGCTTGTTGGTGGGATTCCAGACTCCGGAACTGTAGGATCACAAAGGCAAGGTGAATATATGATTACACTTAGGTTTCCTAAGTATGTTACTATATACCGTGTTAGATTCATGGGCAGGTTGTTCAGGACCTGAATGTTTGTACACATGAGACATAGATTATTATTACTAATAAATATTTATTCTAGGAAAATCATCTGATCCGGAGGTGGAACACGAGTCAACAACAGTGTCGGAAGAGGTGGAGGATACTCCCACGGAAACTGTGATCATGACGACTGATCAGGTGATGGAGTCACAGCAGTCAGAGGTCCGGGACATCACCGCTCAACAAGCACAGTGCAGTGGTGGCAACCACACTGATCTCATTCTATTTGTGCAAAAGCCTTTCCAGAGGAGCCTGACCAGGGGGTTCCATTCCATGCAGCAGGCGCTCAGTCTGTACCAGGGAACGAGTGAGGAATGTTTGTTGGAGATGAGCGTACATAATGCCCACGTCCTCAAGCACAACATGTTGCTGGAACAAGTGGCCAATAACCTGGAAGCAGTTGCACAAGAGCAAAGTCAGCTCCTTCGGTGCTTCCTATTCAATCAGCTTCACACACTGAAGACAAACCTGTAAAGTGCAGGCTGCTCTCTCAAAATAAAGTCCGAAATCAGTGACGTTATTGCTCATGATTTATATCATTTGCCTATTATTGTGGGTACAGCTGTGCTGGTCTTATGTTGTATAAACAATAAATTATGCTTACATAACTTCCAGCCCATTCCCTTCAACCTCTTCCTCCTGTGGTAGGGGCTCCATCTCCTCCTCTCTAGCTCTACAGCAGTATTGTCCAAGTTTGGTCCTCAAGAGCTACCAACAGTCCAGGATGTAAGGATTTTCCTGTTTGAGCTCAGGTGGGCCAATCAAAATGAATGAGCCACTGACTAACTCACCTGTGATTAATCAGGGAAATGCTTACATCCTGGCCTGTTGGTGACCCTTGAGGACAGAACTGATCTACAGTACTGTTGGCAGGTATTAAGTTGTAATGTAAGATTGTGACAAATGCTGCATACAATTATAATATCTTACACTTTGGTTATACCTTGGCACACCATCACAGATGTCTAAACATCTGAACCTACTTTTAGCTCTTTGAGTGCCAAAGAGGTATCCAAGGCATTGGAAAAACCTACCCACCTTCATCAAGAGGGGGGCAGGGTCTTCCTTATACTGATGGACATAAGATTGTCCCTCGTTGCGATCCATCCGGTGAAGCGCCCGGCTTTAAGATCTGAGGGAAATCAGCGTGATGTAGGGTAAAAGGGCGGTAGAGGGACACTAAAATGAAATAATTAAAATAAAAGAGTACAACAGTATGGACACTTAGAAAGTTCCAGTACGTTGCAAAAAAAGTATATTGAATAATGAAATTTAACATCAGTGCCTGCTGGTAGAACTCTGTGTCACAATCGCTGGGTCAAGAGATGTGGGGTCCCATATTGGTACCTTTCCTAGGGCACTATGGAGCCTTAATCCGTCTCTGTTAGTATACCAGCTTTGTTATCGCTTAACCCTTTGAGTACCAGAAGGGTTACGGAATGCATTGCAAAGCAATGCATTCCGTACCCCTCTGGCACTCAAAGGGTTAATAAACCTTTGAGCGCCTGAGAGGTACACAACGCATTGCATTGGATAGCTCTTTGACACTCAAAGGGTTAAACAAAGTCACAAGGACAAACTTCATAGAGGCCATGTTATTTTAATCCCTTAATGTACATTAGACTTCTCTAGCTTCCAAGGGGTTAATCCAATACTGAACATACTGACATTTTTTTAAAGTTCATGCTGTGTATTTACGTAAGAAGAGCTGTCAGTCTTCTTTGTTGTGGATTACCCTATGGCACCAGAGAGTAGGCCGCAGCTCTCAAGCTCTGAAAAGCGCAACCTCCAGATACATTCTCACTATTTACTGAAACGGTTAAACCGCAGATGTCAGGAAGTGGAGTCTGAGTAACAACAAGAGGTTTGGGTTGTACAGAGGAGAGGATTACGGTGTCTGTGAAAGCTGGTCGTGGCAGTTCCTGCAGTGCCAGTAATTATGGTGCACTACAGTGTATTATTAGGTCCTACCCACGCACGAGGATGGGGGGAGCCTTTTGTGTAACACACAGGATGTCCCAGGGTAAAACATAGTGTGTGGGCTGCAGATCTTACTACTCAGAACTTTAAAGCTGTGCTTGTGTTCATACACACACACACACACACAAACCCAAACACAGATATAGCTGTCCTTAAAGGGATAGTAATACTGAATATGTAAAAAATACATTGTGTAGTGTTTAGTCTCCTGAGTAAAACAAGGGTGCTCCCACTGCTAAAAGCTGCTTAATTATAAAGTTATTAAAGTTAAAACATTATTTTTTAGATGTAGTATCACAGTGGCCTGAAATTGTACAGTGGCGCTGTTGCTACATCATCCTGTGGACAGCTCTGGTCAGCTGACCATAAACCTAAATAGGATGGTGTAGCAACAGTGCCACTGTACAATTTCAGGTCACTGGGATACTGCACCTAAAACATTCAGGTTTGAGCTGTAATAACTTTTGAATAAAACACCTTTCAGCAGTGGCAGTACACATGTTTTACTTGTGTATAATATATATATACATACAGTACTGATGTTAACCCTTTGAGTGCCAGAGTGGTACGGAATGCACTGCAATGCATTCCGTACCACTCTGGCACTCAAAGGGTTAATAGTTTATTTTTATCAATTAAGAAAATGCATAGTGAGTGAACAGAAGAAAAATCTAAATCAAATCAATATTTGGTGTGACCACCCTTTGCATTCAAAACAGTATCAGTTCTTCTAGGTACACTTGTAAAAAATTCAGGTATTTTGTAGGGATATAGTCAAGTGTATGATTAAACAATTATACCAAACAAATGCTGTGTAGGAGGAATAAAACTGGCTGAAGAACAGCCAAACTCAGCTAATAAGGTGTGGTTGCTGAAGACAGTTTAATGTCAAAAGTCATACACAATGGCAAGACTGAGCACAGAAACAAGACAAAAAGTAGTCATACTGTATCAGCAAGGTCTCTCCCAAGCAGAAATTTCAAGGCAGACAAGGGTTTCCAGATGTGCTGTTCAAGCTCTTTTGAAGAAGCACAAAGAAAAGGGCAACGCTGAGGACCGCAGATGCAGTGGTCGGCCAAGGAAACTTAGTGCAGCAGATGAAAGACACATCATGCTTACTTCCCTTCACAATCAGAAGATGTCCACTAGTGCCATCAGCTCAGAATTGGGAGAAAGCAGTGGGATCCTTGTACACCCATCTACTGTCTGGAGAAGTCTGGTCAGGACTGATCTTCATGGAAGACTTGTGGCCAAAAAGCCATACCTCTGACATGGAAAAAAGGACAAGCGACTCAACTATGCATGAAAACACAGGCACTGCGGTGCAAAAAAATGGCAGCAGGTGCTTTGTACTGAGTCAAAATTTTATTTGGCTGTAGCAGGAGGCAGTTTGTTCTCCAAAGGGCTGGAGTGTGATTGTCTGTAGGAAACAGTGAAGCGTGGTGGAGGTTCCTTGAAAGTTTGGGGCTGCATTTCTGCAAATGGAGTTGGGAATTTGGTCAGAATTAATGGTACAGGCAGATACATCATGCATTACCATCAGGTAAGAACTATCTTCAGTGTAAAGAAGAACAATGAGTCCTGGAAGTGATAGTATGGCCCCCATAGAGCCCTGATCTCAACATCATCCAGTCTGTCTGGGATTACATGAAGAGAGAGAAGCAACTGAGGTGCCTAAATCCACAGAACGGTGGTTAGTTCTCCAAAATGTTTGGAAAACCTACCTGCCAAGTAGGGTTGCCACCCAGCCGGTATTTTACCGGCAGGCCGGTAAAAAATTGGCTTCTGTCCAATGTTAAGTCTATGGAGGGAATGCCATGGCCGGTATTTATTTGAAGAAAAGGTGGCAACCCTACTGCCAAGTTCCTTAACAAACTGTGTACAAGTGTACCTAGAAGAATTGATACTATTTTGAAGGCAAAGGGTGGTCACACCAAATATTGATTTGATTTAGATTTTTCTTTTGTTCACTCACTTTGCAGTTTGTTAATTGACAAAGATAAACTATTAACATCATCATAATTAACAGCATTTTTTCACACCTGCCTAAGACTTTTGCACAGTACTGTACATCAATAGGAATGTTCAAAATTGTTTTTTTGTTCCCTATGATACAGTTTACTCCAGAATTGCATCAATATTTTGTTGCCTATAAGGTCATCCCTATTCTCTGACTTCACTTTTTACATTATAATTATTTGTAAATAATAACATACACACATAAATGGCATAGAAAAACACAGAAAGTGATTTATCACAATAGTTCAATCAGTATTTTAGTAAAGCCCTGTGTTTAATATATAAATATGATAATATACTATTTAATTTACTAGGATAATTTCACTTCACTCTCTACAATGTCTTTGCAGTGCCACCACATGGTCACAGCATGTAATTACCAAATAAAGAAAACCAGTCATGTTACAATGATATGTCTATATACGGTAATTTATAGATACAACTAAAGTATGTAAGAATTTACATTTTATAGACTACAAACCAGTATTTGGATGAATGCAAAATAGGAGATTTGTAATACTGATACTGATGTAGCTTTACTATTGCCATCTCACTCAGTGCCTGGTGATGTCACCAGTCATATGATGCAATGATGACATCAATGACTGATCAGCTAGATTATGATGTTATGATATGATCGATGACTGATTAACTAGATGTGTTCACTATAAAAAAATGTATGAAGATTGTTTTTAAGGAAATACTATTAACATGTCATACTCCCCTCTGGCACAATAAGGGTTATTGACTGTTCCAGATTAATAATTACACAGAGTTCTCTGAGCTATAATTACATATTGTGGGTGGGCAAGAGCAACATTGAGAGCTGACGTGTACTAACAGATCATCGACTTACGCAGACGGCCTTACTCATCAAACTAAAGGGGTTAAGTTCTTCACCCTAGGGGGAAATAAGACTTCCCCGAATTCCCGTTGATTTGAATGTGGCTTTTAAACTCTAGAATGATAGTGTGATTTCCATCGCATTGCAGAACAATGCACTGGAGATCTTGCTAGCTTTCAAGGGGTTAAAATCCCCAGTTAAATCAATGGGAATTTTAATTTGCCCTTATGATGCTGGTGGTTTGCGCCTAAATTGCAGGATGATGAATACAGACCTGTGTGATGATTTGTGCATCTGGATCTGGAGTATTGGGAGAAGATCCACAAGTGTGCTTATCTCTTTAAGGACCAAAGGGGTGTGCAACGAATTGCCTCTTGAAGAACTGCGCACACCTCTCATCCTTAACCGCTTAAGGACCGGCCACGAGCACACATGGCCAGCACTTAAGGACCACGGACTTTTTTTTTTTTTTTTTTTTTAGATTTACAGTTCCGGACTCCCCGAACGGTGTGCAGCCGCGAGGGAAGGGGGGGGCGGGAGCCCGGAATTCCACTTCATGGGTCCTTGGGGTTAAACGTGCAAGCACACGTTGTAGACCGCTCAAATGGAGTATTTCTGCCTAACTAGCGTGATCACGACTCTGCTGAAGAGCCGCAGGACGGTCTGCTGAACGGGACCTCCTTCTCTAACACAGAAAGCTGACGTACGTGCAAGGGGAGGGAAATGGGGACTTTGACAGCTAATATCTCTCAAACCATAAAGGGATAGGACTTGGAGCATGTTATTTAGTTTTTTAATACCTATAGAATTAAATATACTTGTTTCAAAGTATTACTATCCCTTTAACCCTTTGAGTGCAATACAGGTGTCCAATGCATTGCAACGCAATGCATTGGATACCTCTCTGGCACTCAAAGGGTTACATTTGTGGTGAGCCTGAGGCACTAAAAAGAACTGGAGTAGATAAATAGTCCAAAATAACTATCCCTATTGATTTAAATGAGTATTTTAACCCCTTGAGCTCTGGATATCTCTCTAGCACTCACCTTTAAATCAATGTGATATTTTGGAATTCTTATCTGTCCCTTATGGTCAAGGCTGGATTTACAATCCCAGGCAATCCCCTAGGCGAGGCACTCTAGGCCCCCTTAGCTGGGCCCATGACCACACCTCCCATTCCACACATGGCCCCGACCCAGTACCTTCCACTGTTTCCTGGCACAGAAAATACCATTCGTCTATAACAGATAAGAATGAAAAAACGTTTACGTCTTGGTTGCAAGAGAGATTTCCAATGCATTGTGAATCAAAGCGTTGCAGATCTCTAACATCCAAGGAGTTAAAGGGATAGTAATACTTCGTTTTATCTTTATTTTATTTTGTAGGCATTAAAAAAACATGAAGAACAATATAAGTCTTATCTCTCAAACCTTTATGGTTTGAGAGATATTCACAAGCAAAGTTTCCCCTCCCTCCCCTTTTACCTAGTGTAAGCCATCTCTTCTCAGATGTGGAATGCAGTCCATAGACCAGACAGATAACAGAAGGGGACAATCTTCTTCCTATGAGAACAATGAAAGCCCTTCCCCCCTTGAGAAGCTTTTCAGCTTTTTCCCTTATCTTAATTGAAGATTGTCCCTCTCTGCAATCTACCTGGGCACCTCCCTTCTGATCTGGCTGAACAGGGGGGGGATACTTTGCTTGTGAATATCTCTTAAACCATAAAGGTTTGAGAGATATGACTTATATCGTTCTTCATGTTTTTTTAATGCCTACAAAATAAAATAAAGATAAAATGAAGTATTACTTACTATCCCTTTAAATAAAAACATGTAAAGGGGTATGAAACTAGTGCAGGGATATTGAGATTGCTGTGGCCACACCCACGTTTCAGAATGTGGGTGTGGCCTGCACAGCTGAGACATCACCCCTCATAAGTTGAAGCTCCAGGCAGTTGCCTTCTCTTCCTACTGAGAAATCCAGCCCTGCTTATAGTACAGTTGGTTTGCCCCAGAATTGGTCCTGTTCTGCTTAGTACATCAGCCTCAGTGAGTAACAGCTCTCTCACTACTCTGTTTCTATGGAGTTGTCCTCTACTTTTAACAGAAGCAGGTCACCAGTGGCGCTCCAGCTGATGGATTAAACGTTCAGCATCTGGCTGAGTTGGAGGACCACTGGTTGCCCATTTCATCTCTATATTAACACTATAATTTTACAGCATTGTGGAGGAGATTTTTAAAAACATTCTTATAGTCATAATTATAAAGCAGCATTTATAAATATACAAATGAGAATTCTTTTATCACTTGCACTCTCTATCATTTAACTTCCAATAAGAATGAGATATGTTAAGATTTAACCTCTAAATCTGCCTTTATTTTTTGGCATAACTAGTGAATGTCTTTAACCCCTTGAGTGCAGAGAGGTACGGAACACATTGCAAAGCAGGCACACTTTGTAGACCATTCCAGTGAAGTATTTCTTTCTATATCACGCTATTTTGGCTCTGCTGAAGAGCCGCAGGACGGTCCCAGGACCAGAATCTGCATGTCTCAGCTAGATGGCAGACTTCTGTGATACCGGAAATTTAGATGCTTCGATCTCTCAAACTATGAAAGTTTGAGAGATGGGACATACCTCATTTTATTCATATTTTTAAAGGGGCTCTCTCACCCCTTCATAAGTTATGCTCATTAGTTAAAGTATTTAGAGAATTATGTTAAAACTTTTTTTATTTTTTAAAACAAAAACGCTATTTGTGCAAAATTGAAGGTTTAAAGAGTGCCCTGCACCCTACTTCCAGTCAGACTGCTCTTGCCGCTCTGCCTCTGCTCCCTTCCCACTACCCAGCATCCTTCGATGACAGAGGCTTTCTGTCTCTAAGCTGGAGCGATCTCATTGGCAGAGATCGATATCTAGCCAATGAGACTGCTCCAGATTAGAGAGAGAAAGCCTCTGTCATCGGAGGATGCTGGGTAGTGGGAAGGGAGCAGAGGCAGACCGGAAAACAGCGGCAAGAGCAGTCTTCCTGGAAGTTGGGTGCAGTGCAGCCTTTAAACCTTCAATTTTGCGCAAATAAAGTTTTTTGGAAAAAAAAATTATGTTTTAACATAATTCAGTAAATGCTCTAACTAATGAGCATATCTTGTAAAGGGGTGAGAGATCCCCTTTAATCTCTACAATATTACAATATTAAAATTACTTAAATATAAGCAATGGATGGATCGGGCTTAACCAGTACAGAGCTGGGAAGTGGGAGGAACAGGGTGGGAAGGAGGAGAAGTGGGAGGAAAGTGGAAGGAACAGGGCGAGAATTGGGCTGAAAGTGGGAGGAGCAGGGTGGGAAGGAGGAGAAGTGGAAGGAACAGGGTTTGAAGGAGGAGAAGTGGGCGGGAAGTAGGAGGAACAGGGTGGGAAGGAGGAGAAGTGGGCTGGAAGTGGGAGGAGCAGGGTGGGAAGGAGGAGAAGTGGGAGGAACAGGGTTGGAAGGAGGAGAAGTGGGCTGGAAGTGGGAGGAGCAGGGTGGGAAGGAGGAGAAGTGGGAGGAACAGGGTGGGAAGGAGGAAAAGTGGGCGGGAAGTAGGAGGAACAGGGTGGGAAGGAGGAGAAGTGGGTAGAAAGTGGGAAGGACAGGGTGGGAAGGAGGAGAAGTGGGCGGGAAATGGGAGGAACAGGGTGAGAAGAAGAAGTGGTGAGAGTTTCTCAGGAGACTCACCACTACAGGAGAATCAGCCTCTGTCCCCAGGGAGACCCAGTAATTAACACTAAAAAACAGAGTCTACGGGACATAACGCACCCCCATTTTGACTTCTATAAACCTTGGCACTAAATTATAATATTCATCTGCAATAGATATTTGATTACTGTATTTTAAAGACATCAGTACATTACATATCCTTCCCTATTCCAAAGAGATTTCTACAAACCAATAAAGGTTCCCCGCCAAACATACACGGATCACAAGCACAAACACAGCAGACTCTGCTGTTCACAAGTCTTCTTTGAACTCAGCTTCCCAAACGCCCAGCTGTAATCGTAGCTCAGCAACACAGACATTGTTATGCTGCATAGCAATGTGGATGTTTGATGATTAACCCTTTGAGTGCTAGAGGGGTATTCAAAGAATTGCAAAGCAATACCCCTCTGGCACTCAAAGGGCTAAACAAATCTTCATGGACCTCCTGAAAGTGCCTTATGAACCCCTCTTCAGTCTGGGAATCACTGCTTTAAAGGAGATCTACCCCCTCTAATATTAACCACCCACTTACCTTACATTGGCCAGAACATCCTTATGGCTCCTTTGAATTTTGGCTTTGGGCCTGTGTTCAGGAGATAACATCATCAATCAGTCCTGAACGTCATGTCTAAGGAGGAGGACATGATAGCTGCTTGCAAGACCACAGGACCCCAAACTCTTCTCACTGCACATCATAATCTTAACCTTTTAATAACCAGAAGAGTGTGTAAAGCATTTATTCTCATTACATTTTGTACCCATCCAGTACTTAAAGGGTTACGTAGGCTCATGCACTCTGTCTGCTTCAGTTTTAAAAAATTGACAGAAACTGTCATGTCCGCCTCTTTGACACCAAAATACCTCTGTCCCTCTTTCCCACCCGGTGTCCCTGTATTTAGGAGATCAGACTGTGTGGTGTGTATAGAAGTGTATCACCCTGGTGTCCCTGTGTTTAGGAGATCAGACTGTGTGGTGTGTATAGAAGTGTATCACCCTGGTGCCCCTGTGTTTAGGAGATCAGACTGTGTGGTGTGTATATCAGTGTATCACCCTGGTGTCCCTGTGTTTAGGAGATCAGACTGTGTGGTGTGTATAGAAGTGTATCACCCTGGTGTCCCTGTGTTAAGGAGATCCGACTGTGTGGTGCGTATAGAAGTGTATCACCCTGGTGTCCCTGTGTTTAGGAGATCCGACTGTGTGGTGCGTATAGAAGTGTATCACCCTGGTGTCCCTGTGTTTAGGAGATCAGACTGTGTGGTGCGTATAGAAGTGTATCACCCTGGTGTCCCTGTGTTTAGGAGATCAGACTGTGTGGTGCGTACAGAAGTGTATCACCCTGGTGTCCCTGTGTTTAGGAGATCAGACTGTGTGGTGCGTATAGAAGTGTATCACCCTGGTGTCCCTGTGTTTAGGAGATCAGACTGTGTGGTGCGTATAGAAGTGTATCACCCTGGTGTCCCTGTGTTTAGGAGATCAGACTGTGTGGTGCGTATAGCAGTGTATCACCCTGGTGTCCCTGTGTTTAGGAGATTAGACTATGTGGTGTGTATATAAGTGTATCACTCTGGTGTCCCTGTGTTTAGGAGATCAGACTGTTTGTTGTGTATATAAGGGTATCACCCTGGTGTCCCTGTGTTTAGGAGATCAGACTGTGTGGTGTGTATATAAGTGTATCACCCTGGTGTACCTGTGTTTAGGAGATCAGACTGTGTGGTGTGTATAGAAGTGTATCACCCTGGTGTCCCTGTGTTTAGGAGATCAGACTGTGTGGGTGTATATAAATGTATCACCCTGATATCCCTGTGTTTAGGAGATCAGACTGTGTGGTGTGTGTATATAAGTGTATCACATTGATCCACAGCAATAAAACTCACATTAATGTTTGTTTCATTTTCAATTTATGGGTTTATAAAATAGTCTGTGTAAATAAAGTAAATACTTGGTTCTTCTAAATCATTTAGTCAGTTGCACACAGAGGTGTCCATGGGTCATGAAATAACCAAAAAATTCTCTGTAATGTCCCGCCCACAACCCACGTCCACAGCAGCGCCCCCTAAAACACAAATGTCAATAAAAATGTCCCTCTTTGGCCATTTGAAATGTTGGTAGGTATGCAGCTGCCACATAGGTCACTATGCCTGCTGACACCAAACTGTTCTGTGTACTGAATGCAAGGAAGTTGCAGCTTGTGTTCATATGTATTAAAGCAACCTGGTGTAACTGTGCTGTAAACCCTACATGACAATGAACACTTCCCACTGATTTACACATTGCTTTTAACCCTTTGAGCAATGCATTCCGTACCACTCTGGCACTCAAAGGGTTAATTCCATGAATGCTTGAGACGTGATGTGTTATAGACCCTCTAGCATTCAAGGGGTTAAAATAGCCATGTAAATCAATGGGAATTTTGGGAATGTTTATTTTCCCAAACTATTTTTTTTTCAAGAATTTAGCTTTTTTCTTTTATAGAAAAGCTCTGTTGTCTTTGATTTTCTCTTTTCCTTGAAGGACCCCTTGTGGTCCGCTCTGGAACTTCACTGACTAAACCAGGACTGTACATTCCAGGGGTGGGTAACCTATGGCTCACCAGCTGATGATCAACTACAAAGCCTGCTCTCCTTAGCAAGTCAAGGGGATTCTGTAAGTGCGTCCCATGTGTTGAGCATGTCTAGAGAAAACAGAGCGATCCCCTTTAGACCTTCCCCTCAAAAAACCACACAAATGTAATACAAAAATATTAATCAGCAAAATCTTTTAAAGGATTAATAAAGAAAATAGAAACAATTCAAGAAAGAACTGTAGTTCAGATTATCATTGAGACCTGTCTTGTAGTGCCAAATATATAAATATATTGTGGTATACTGATCTTCAAAACAGTTTTAGGAACCAGTGGCAGATACCAATCAGTAAGGTGACTGGGGGGGGGGGGGAAGGAAGATGCACTAAGATGAGAAGAGGAGATAACTTCCCCAGTGAGATAAACTCTCCAGTTCCTGTGTTATTCTATGGGGAAGATTTAGTTATAGACTACAGGGGAGATGTACTAAGGTGTGGTAAAGAGGAGATAACTTCTCCAGTGAGATAAACTCTCCAGTTCCTATGTTATTCTATGGGAGATATTTAGGTATAGACTACAGGGGAGATGTACTAAGGTGTGATAAAGAGGAGATAACTTCTCCAGTGTGATAAACTCTCCAGTTCCTATGTTATTCTATGGGAGATCTTTAGTTATAGACTACAGGGAGAGATGTACTAAGGTGTGATAAAGAGGAGATAACTTCTCCAGTGAGATAAACTCTCCAGTTCCTATGTTATTCTGTGGGAGAGCTTTAGTTATAGACTACAGAGGGGAGATGTAATAAGGTGTGATAAAGAGGAGACAGCTTCTCCAGTGAGATAAACTCTCCAGTTCCTATGTTACTCTATGGGAGATCTTTAGTTTTAGACTACAGGGAGATGTACTAAGGTGTGATAAAGAGGAGATAACTTCTGCAGTGAGATAAACTCTCCAGTTCCTATGTTATTCTATGGGAGAGATTTAGTTATAGACTACAGGGGGAGATGTATTAAGGTGTGATAAAGAGGAGATAACTTCTGCAGTGAGATAAACTCTCCAGTTCCTATGTTATTCTATGGGAGAGATTTAGTTATAGACTACAGGGGAGATGTACTAAGGTTTGATAAAGAAGAGATAACGTCTCCAGTGAGATAAACTCTTCAGTTCCTATGTTATTATACAGGAGAGATTTAGTTATAGACTACAGGGGAGATGTACTAAGGTGTGCTAAAGAGGAGATAACTTCTCCAGTGAGATAAACTCTCCAGTTTCTATGTTATGCTATGGAAGAGATTTAGTTATAGACTACAGGGGAGATGTACTAAGATGTGATAAAGAGAAGATAACTTCTCCAGTGAGATAAGCTCTCCAATTCCTATGAAAACCTGGAAAACACAAAGACAAACGGCGCAGAAGATAACCTCTAAGTGCAGTATTTTAAATGTTCAGTCCATTAAAAACATCACTCAATCTTTTGGAAATGTACTCACATTCTTCTGAGGCTCCAACCAGCCTCCAGGATGAATCGCTTGCACTGGCTCACACCCCAGTATGGTGTCTTACGTCAAAGCTCCAATTGCTCTTGATATTCAATCAATGTGGAAGCGTCAACAAGTACTGTGTATCACAAACCCAGCACTTCCTGCTGACACAACCTAATTGTTATAAATGTACACCATTCTTGACCATAAGTCAGAATAGGGGAAATAAAAAGTGACGCCAGTTATATCAACAGGTCGATTGATATGAATGGATATCGAATTTATTTGTATATAAAAAAATTATTTATAATATAAAAAATATTGGATAAAAACACCAACAACAACTAAAAAATAAATCTACATTCCAATATTTTGGGTTCCTAGCTGATGCATTTCGTGGTTAAATACCACTTCTTCACAAGCCCCAAAACAATATATAGTAAAATCTCTTTCAGTAGAATTTTTTGCAATAAGAGTGGTAGCGAAACGGCTTCCCTTATTAACTTCCTAATCGATCTAAATCAGCTTAATTATTCAAATGTACCAATAGAAATCCACCATAACAGAATGTGGGAGGGGAGACCAATTTGTAACTCACCAGTAGTTCATCAACATTCAACTCCACACCATCCATACTTCGTAACTACAACCGGAACACAACTGCACGTGTCATATTCTGGCGCAGCCACGTAATTAGACTCCACAAGCAAACATCCGGAAAGGTATCTCACCATAGATGCGCTTCTACGCATGTCACGCTTATGCGCAACTCCAATTCCTATGTTATTCTATGGGAGATTTTTAGTTTTAGACTACAGGAGAGATGTATTAAGGTGTGATAAAGAGAAGATAACTTCTCCAGTGAGATAAGCTCTCCAATTCCTATGTTATTCTATGGGAGATTTTTAGTTTTAGACTACAGGAGAGATGTATTAAGGTGTGATAAAGCGAAGATAACTTCTCCAGTGAGATAAGCTCTCCAATTCCTATGTTATTCTATGGGAGATTTTTAGTTTTAGACTATAGGGGAGATTTTTAGTTATAGACTACAGGGGAGATGTACTAAGGTGTGATAAAGAGGGGATAACTTCTCCAGTGTGATAAACTCTCCAGTTCCTATGTGATTCTATGGGAAATCTTTAGTTTTAGACTACATGGGAAGATTGACCAAGGTTTGACAAAGAGGTGTCAAAAACTCATGAAATAACCTAAAAACGCTCGGTAATGCCCCCCCATCAGCGACACCCCCATAAACCAAAAGTGTCCCTCTTTTTTGAAATGTTGAGAAGTATGCCCTGCCTGCCAGTAGCACAGTTCAGGACTAGATGTCTCTTAACTAAGTACCGCCATTTTCATCAACAAATATACCGAACCACATTTATGACTAAAATATACAATTCACCAACTTTTATTAAGAAATATAATGTTGCCCTCGCAATCGAGGCATTTAAGTAAGCGGACCCCCTAAAGGAAAATATAGGCCTCCACTGAACTACGGTTCCACAAAACTAATCTCTAGTCTCCATCTACATGCCCCTTCCCCCTGGTTGTTAGATGTGAAAGAATCGCGAGACTTCAGTCTCTGGTGACGTAAACACTGGAAGTCACGCGAGGCACCACCCCCTGAGTGACGTGATCGAATTCTCGCGAGATTGCCGGGATTCTGGTAGTGTGAGAAACGCAGGACGAGAGCGGTGAGTCCTGGGGGGATGTTGGGGGTAATACGTGCTCTTCACAACAGAGTGAAAGTGGGGTGCGAGTATGGAGGCATGCCGAACCCGTGAGTGTTATGGGCAGACCCGTTTATAGCTGGGACCTACTCAGTGTTTGTTTATTGGACAGTGGCCTAACCGTCCCCTAGATACGGCCTGATCGTGTCTGTCCTGATTCACTAGAGAGGATGGACTGCTTATGGGAACCAAACTTCACCCTTTGCGTGCCAGAGGAGTGTACAACGCATTGCTTTGCTTACCTCTCTGCCATTCAAAGGTGGAAGCTATCTGCTTCTGTGCGGGATTATAGATCTTAATCTGTAATTTCCCCTGACTATATCCTCTTTCCCCAAGGTAATAGTCCTACTCCCCTTTCGTCGTCTTCCCCAGGGTACAGTCCTACTGTCTCCCTCTCCTTCCCCAGGGTACAGTCCTACTGTCTCCCTCTCCTTCCCCAGAGTACAGTCCTACTGCTTCCCTTGCCTTCTTCAGGGAACAGTCCTGCTGCCTCTCCTGCCTTCCCCAGGGTACAGTCCCACTTCCTACTGCCTCCCTCGCCTTCTTCAGGGTACAGTCCTACTGCCTCCCTCGCCTTCTTCAGGGTACAGTCCTACTGCCTCCCTCGCCTTCTTCAGGGTACAGTCCTACTGCCTCCCTCGCCTTCTTCAGGGTACAGTCCTACTGCCTCTCCCCCCTTCTTCAGGGTACAGTCCTACTGCCTCTCCCGCTTTCTTCAGGGTACAGTCCTACTGCCTCCCTCGCCTTCTTCAGGGTACAGTCCTACTGCCTCCCTCGCCTTCTTCAGGTTATAGTCCTACTGCCTCTCCCGCCTTCTTCAGGGTACAGTCCTACTGCCTCTCCCGTCTTCCCCAGGGTACAATCCCACTGCCTCCCTCGCCTTCCCCAGGGTACAGTCCCACTTCCTCCCTCGCCTTCCCCAGAGTACAGTCCCGCTGCCTCCCTCGCCTTCCCCAGAGTACAGTCCCGCTGCCTCCCTCGCCTTCCCCAGAGTACAGTCCCGCTGCCTCCCTCGCCTTCCCCAGAGTACAGTCCCGCTGCCTCCCTCGCCTTCCCCAGAGTACAGTCCCGCTGCCTCCCTCGCCTTCCCCAGAGTACAGTCCCGCTGCCTCCCTCGCCTTCCCCAGAGTACAGTCCCGCTGCCTCCCTCGCCTTCCCCAGAGTACAGTCCCGCTGCCTCCCTCGCCTTCCCCAGAGTACAGTCCCGCTGCCTCCCTCGCCTTCCCCAGAGTACAGTCCCGCTGCCTCCCTCGCCTTCCCCAGAGTACAGTCCCGCTGCCTCCCTCGCCTTCCCCAGAGTACAGTCCCGCTGCCTCCCTCGCCTTCCCCAGAGTACAGTCCCGCTGCCTCCCTCGCCTTCCCCAGAGTACAGTCCCGCTGCCTCCCTCGCCTTCCCCAGAGTACAGTCCCGCTGCCTCCCTCGCCTTCCCCAGAGTACAGTCCCGCTGCCTCCCTCGCCTTCCCCAGAGTACAGTCCCGCTGCCTCCCTCGCCTTCCCCAGAGTACAGTCCCGCTGCCTCCCTCGCCTTCCCCAGAGTACAGTCCCGCTGCCTCCCTCGCCTTCCCCAGAGTACAGTCCCGCTGCCTCCCTCGCCTTCCCCAGAGTACAGTCCCGCTGCCTCCCTCGCCTTCCCCAGAGTACAGTCCCGCTGCCTCCCTCGCCTTCCCCAGAGTACAGTCCCGCTGCCTCCCTCGCCTTCCCCAGAGTACAGTCCCGCTGCCTCCCTCGCCTTCCCCAGAGTACAGTCCCGCTGCCTCCCTCGCCTTCCCCAGAGTACAGTCCCGCTGCCTCCCTCGCCTTCCCCAGAGTACAGTCCCGCTGCCTCCCTCGCCTTCCCCAGAGTACAGTCCCGCTGCCTCCCTCGCCTTCCCCAGAGTACAGTCCCGCTGCCTCCCTCGCCTTCCCCAGAGTACAGTCCCGCTGCCTCCCTCGCCTTCCCCAGAGTACAGTCCCGCTGCCTCCCTCGCCTTCCCCAGAGTACAGTCCCGCTGCCTCCCTCGCCTTCCCCAGAGTACAGTCCCGCTGCCTCCCTCGCCTTCCCCAGAGTACAGTCCCGCTGCCTCCCTCGCCTTCCCCAGAGTACAGTCCCGCTGCCTCCCTCGCCTTCCCCAGAGTACAGTCCCGCTGCCTCCCTCGCCTTCCCCAGAGTACAGTCCCGCTGCCTCCCTGGCCTTCCCCAGAGTACAGTCCCGCTGCCTCCCTGGCCTTCCCCAGAGTACAGTCCCGCTGCCTCCCTGGCCTTCCCCAGAGTACAGTCCCGCTGCCTCCCTGGCCTTCCCCAGAGTACAGTCCCGCTGCCTCCCTGGCCTTCCCCAGAGTACAGTCCCGCTGCCTCCCTGGCCTTCCCCAGAGTACAGTCCCGCTGCCTCCCTGGCCTTCCCCAGAGTACAGTCCCGCTGCCTCCCTGGCCTTCCCCAGAGTACAGTCCCGCTGCCTCCCTGGCCTTCCCCAGAGTACAGTCCCGCTGCCTCCCTGGCCTTCCCCAGAGTACAGTCCCGCTGCCTCCCTGGCCTTCCCCAGAGTACAGTCCCGCTGCCTCCCTGGCCTTCCCCAGAGTACAGTCCCGCTGCCTCCCTGGCCTTCCCCAGAGTACAGTCCCGCTGCCTCCCTGGCCTTCCCCAGAGTACAGTCCCGCTGCCTCCCTGGCCTTCCCCAGAGTACAGTCCCGCTGCCTCCCTGGCCTTCCCCAGAGTACAGTCCCGCTGCCTCCCTGGCCTTCCCCAGAGTACAGTCCCGCTGCCTCCCTGGCCTTCCCCAGAGTACAGTCCCGCTGCCTCCCTGGCCTTCCCCAGAGTACAGTCCCGCTGCCTCCCTGGCCTTCCCCAGAGTACAGTCCCGCTGCCTCCCTGGCCTTCCCCAGAGTACAGTCCCGCTGCCTCCCTGGCCTTCCCCAGAGTACAGTCCCGCTGCCTCCCTGGCCTTCCCCAGAGTACAGTCCCGCTGCCTCCCTGGCCTTCCCCAGGGTAACAGTCCCGCTGCCTCCGTCGCTTGCCTCTGGGTAACAGTCCCACTGCCTCCCTCTCCTTCCCCAGAGTACAGTCCCGCTGCCTCCCTCGCCTTCCCCAGAGTACAGTCCCGCTGCCTCCCTCGCCTTCCCCAGGGTAACAGTCCCGCTGCCTCCCTCGCTTGCCTCTGGGTAACAGTCCCGCTGCCTCCCTCGCTTGCCTCTGGGTAACAGTCCCGCTGCCTCCCTCGCTTGCCTCTGGGTAACAGTCCCGCTGCCTCCCTCGCTTGCCTCTGGGTAACAGTCCCGCTGCCTCCCTCGCTTGCCTCTGGGTAACAGTCCCGCTGCCTCCCTCGCTTGCCTCTGGGTAACAGTCCCGCTGCCTCCCTCGCTTGCCTCTGGGTAACAGTCCCGCTGCCTCCCTCGCTTGCCTCTGGGTAACAGTCCCGCTGCCTCCCTCGCTTGCCTCTGGGTAGCAGTCCCGCTGCCTCCCTCGCTTGCCTCTGGGTAGCAGTCCCGCTGCCTCCCTCGCTTGCCTCTGGGTAGCAGTCCCGCTGCCTCCCTCGCTTGCCACTGGGTAGCAGTCCCTCTGCCTCCCTCGCTTGCCACTGGGTAGCAGTCCCGCTGCCTCCCTCGCTTGCCTCTGGGTAACAGTCCCGCTGCCTCCCTCGCTTGCCTCTGGGTAACAGTCCCGCTGCCTCCCTCGCTTGCCTCTGGGTAACAGTCCCGCTGCCTCCCTCGCTTGCCTCTGGGTAACAGTCCCGCTGCCTCCCTCGCTTGCCTCTGGGTAACAGTCCCGCTGCCTCCCTCGCTTGCCTCTGGGTAACAGTCCCGCTGCCTCCCTCGCTTGCCTCTGGGTAACAGTCCCGCTGCCTCCCTCGCTTGCCTCTGGGTAACAGTCCCGCTGCCTCCCTCGCTTGCCTCTGGGTAACAGTCCCGCTGCCTCCCTCGCTTGCCTCTGGGTAACAGTCCCTCTGCCTCCCTCGCTTGCCCCTGGCTAACAGTCCCTCTGCCTCCCTCGCTTGCCCCTGGCTAACAGTCCTTCTGCCTCCCTCGCTTGCCCCTGGCTAACCCCTGGCTAACAGTCCTTCTGCCTCCCTCGCTTGCCCCTGGCTAACAGTGCCGCTGCCTCCCTTGCTTGCCTCTGGCTAACGGTGCCGCTGCCTCCCTCGCCTGTGCCCCTGGGTAACGGTTCCGCTGCCCCCCTCGCCTGTGCCCCTGGGTAACGGTTCCGCTGCCCCCCTCGCCTGTGCCCCTGGGTAACGGTGCCGCTGCCCCCCTCGCCTGTGCCCCTGGGTAACGGTGCCGCTGCCCCCCTCGCCTGTGCCCCTGGGTAACGGTGCCGCTGCCCCCCTCGCCTGTGCCCCTGGGTAACGGTGCCGCTGCCCCCCTCGCCTGTGCCCCTGGGTAACGGTGCCGCTGCCCCCCTCGCCTGTGCCCCTGGGTAACGGTGCCGCCGCCCCCCTCGCCTGCCCCTGGGTAACTGCCCTGCTCCCTCTCCAAGTATAGAGTGGGAAGTAGTGATTTAATCTGGACCCAGTGCCCCAGGCGGATGTACCCAGGGCACTGGGTCCAGATTAAATTACTGCTTCCCACTCTGTACTTGGTTGCCCCTGATTAAAGGGATAGTGCTAACAGGCATATAGGTGAAGAGCAGTTGAGTCTGAAAGGATCCCTCTTCTGCCCCCTTCCCCTGCGTCACTCTGCCTCTCATGGTGGAGAGCAGCGAGGGAAATCTTCAGTAGACAAGAGGAAAATCCTGCCCTCATTCGTCATGGGGGGCAGGGTTTTCCTTATACTTACTGAGTGAAGATTATCCCTTGTTGCTAGCTGTCTGGTCCCACGACCGGATTCCACCAATGATGGGAGGTGGCCAGAAAGGGAAGGAGGGAGATCCTTTTGGATTCAATTGCGGTTGAACTACAAGCTGCAATTTATTATATGTATTACTAGCACTTTAAATTCCTACTCTCCTGTTACTGCTGTAGATCTGATTCACCTACAGACTTTGCTGGGTTGGAACCTATGGCGCGATGCAAGAAACGTTCGCATCAGATAAAGGCATTTTTGTGCGCAGTTAGGTTTTGAGCATATTCTAATCCAGGAAGCTAAATACTGAATGATTCTTGAGTTGCACGTGAAAAATTCCATTTTACGACAACAGTACACAGACGTATAAATTCATTCACTATAGCAGTTTTTGCATTTAGCGCATTCACTATTACACTCACACAGATTCATTAATCTTAGCCACGCCCACAAAAAAATATATTCAGCTGTTCACTTACCTTGAATTTTCATGCTCAAACCTATTCCCTAGTGGTTTTCACACGGGAAATGGCGATTGCGCACATTTCCTGCATCACGCCACTAGTTTCTTCCTCCATATGTGCCCTTGGTTCATGGCCTACGCTATTCCTCTTTGCCTGTTGGCCTCAGTTTAGTGGCATTTTCACTAACCTGTTTCTGCCTCCTGAATTTAATGTTTCCTCTACGTAACCTTTTGGATGCTAGATGTCTCTATCACTAAGCAAAACAATGCTCTGGCGAGGTCCCTAGCATTCAGGGGTTTAACCCTTTGAATACCAGAGGGGGTATGCAGAACAATGTTTTACTCGTCTGTCACTCAAATGGTTACATTTAGGTCAGGGATCACTGGAATTGTAGAACCTAGCAGGTGGAGGGCCAAAGCTTGCTTACCCTTCACCTAATCTGAACAAAATGGCTGTCTGGTATTTGCTTATTATAGATGCTGACCACCTTATGTTCTGAACACACAAATATTACAAAAACATGGAAGAAAAGAGTGCACTTGCCATATAAACAAGGGTTTTATCTATAAATATACCCATTTGGCCCAGGAGCATAGGGTAAAATAATTCCCAAATACCTCTTAATGTAATTGGGGCATTTAACGGTTCACTTTTGAATGGTCGCATGCAGAAGAGCGTGCGACCATTCAACTCTTTCAGTAGGTCACATGGCTAAGCAGCACAACGTGACAATCTTGCAGTGCATGACAGCGAGAGATTGTCAAGTCGCATAGCCAATTGACGCATGCAGCAGACAAGTTTAGTCTTTTATTTTTTTGCTGTCTTCACATCTTTGAATTGTTTGTGTCCTTCCCCTGGTTCTGAACCCGTTTGTTAAGCACATGGAGGCAGCTGGAGCACCTCCATGTGCTGCAGATAATAATCCATCCTTTTGGCCTTGGGCACCTGTCTTGCACTCAAGGTGTTAAAAGTGAAAAGGAAGTTTTATTACACCCCCATCTCCATTGTAATGTGTATTTGTCCCCTGTGGTGCGTTTTGCTTTCCCATAATTGGTCCAGTTTGATCTTATTTATGAAACCCATAGAGCAGGGGTGGAAATTCCTAACACTTAAGGCTTCTACATTTCTGTAGTATTATATATATATATATATATATATATATATTGTGTGTGTAATCTCATATTTACCTTTTGTATGTGCACCTCTTCATTGGTTAGTAAAGTTACTAGCTGGCTCCTAATTGTATTTCTGCTGGTCAGAAAAGCAACGCCTGGTAACCCAACTGCCTCTCAAAGGGTTACACTTTTATCCACCCCTTCTCTAGAGTAATGTTTGGGTTTTAATGTTCATTTTCAACTACACCCCATATAACCTTTGTGCTTTTATAATTAGCGGCTGTTGTGACCTGAATGCTCTTTGCGCCATGTTTGATATGAACTGCACCATAACCATACGTATATTCATGTCCTAACAGCAACTGGAGCGATAACATGAAATACAATCTACACCATAGGGACGGATACAAATTCTCACTGGTTTAACCCTTTTACTGACAGGAGGTAGCAAACACATTGCAAAGCAAGGAGTGGATACATGCGTGGCACTCAAAGGGTTAAAGTGGACATATCACCCCTAAGAGAGAAATCATTTTAAAGGTCATTAAGACTGTCTGTGCTGTATTTTCCATGTGTTTGTAATAGAGCTTTAGAGAAATGAATCTTTATTTGTGGGTGGGGAATTATGCCAGTCTATCTGCTGGGAAAATGTTACCACACATTGTGTTATAAGTCAGTCTAGACAGAGCCCACACTGGGGGGCATTTCTAATTGCACAGTGAGTGATCAGTTTGACCTGGAACAGAACTAATTGGCATACTGTCCGAGGTATTGGCATAAAGTGCCACAACACAGAAGTGTCAGTTCTCCAAAACTTAATTATTTTACAGAAAAATGGCCAGTAAAACATAACGACAGACTTTAATTCTGATCATCTAAACTAAACTTTTCTTCGGGTGACATGTCAATTTTTACTGGGACTTTTAACGCCTGAATTCTTAAAGGGATAATATTTTGTAAAATAAAGTAGATTTCAGAGTCTTCATTATGGTAGGCATAACAATTTGCGCTGTGTTTATCAACATACTTTGCTGTAGTTTTAAAGCTATTCCATGTAAAAGGATCCCCTCCCACCTCTTCTGGCTGCCTCTCTTTGGAGCAGCAAGTCAGTCGCGGTACTGGATGGACGCAGCGAGGGACAAACTTAAGACCGTAAGTGTAAGAAAAACCCTGCCCCCCTTGACGAAGAAGGACAGGATTTTCTTTTGCTTACTGCAGTTTGTTCCTTTCCTCTCTCTGTCGGGAACATGCTTAGATGAGTGTGAAACGGCCAGAAGGGGTGGGAGGGGGATCTCTTTACATGGCATATCTTTAAAACTATAGCAAAGTAAGTTATTAAACACAGCGCAGATTGTTACGCCTACCGTAATGAAGACTCAGAGATCGACTTTATTTTACATTTCTATCCCAAAAGCTCTACAGTGTTTTTCATCACAAAGCAGTGGTGACCTCTAGTGTTCAACTGGTAAAGTCCCATTTAAGTCAACTGAATTGTAAGTTGGTTTTATTCCTTTTCTTAGTACATCTGCCTCATTGTCTGATTTGGTGTAAAACCTTTTTCATGTGGCGAGCATTAATTTTCTCTTAGAAATTTTTTTGTTCTAAGTACTTAGAGATAGTATCACTTAATATGTAAAAAAATATATATGTTGTGGGGTTTATCCTCCTGAGTAAAGCAAGGGCACTCCTACTGCTGAGGCATGTTGTTCAAAATGTACTGCCGCTCAGACTTGAATTTTTTTAGGTGCAGTGTCCTGATATTGTACAGTGGCGCTGTTGCTACACCATCCTATGGACAGCTCTGGTCAGTTCACCACAAATCTTCATAGGATGATATAACAACAGCGCCACTGTACAATTTTAGGCCATTGAGATTCTGTGCCTAAAGCTTCATTTGAGCTGCAATACATTTTAAATAAAACATGTCTTAGCAGTGGGAGTGCTTTTGTTTTATAAAGGAAACTAAACTTATATATATATTATATATATATATATATATATATATATATATATATATATATATATATATATATATATATATATATATATATATATATATAGTGTGTGTGTGTGTTACTGTCGCTAACTCATCCTTTTTCACTTAGAACTTCCTTTGTATATGGGCCATGTCTGCCCCTAGACATGTGATGTTCAGGGGAATTGGCAATAGTGCTTGATGATGTTTTAAACACTGATCTAATGGCAATTTGTAATTTTTTTTTTTTTTTTTTTTTTTTTTTTTTTTTCTAGATGGCAGAAGAGCTTGCAAAACAGCTGGCGGGTTATAAAGCCCAACTTCAGCAGGTTGAGGCGGCTTTGACAGCCAACGGAGAAAATGAGGATTTACTAAAGCTGAAAAAAGATTTAACGGTGATTATTCCCAAGGCCTCACATCTTTATTGTGTTTAGGTTCTACTTCATTTCTATGGACCAGTGTAAACAGAAGAGATTTATAGAGTCCGGCCTTTCTCTAAAGGCCAAATGCATGTAGCTAATGTGGAGAATTTCTGGGGCAAACTAACTTCACTGTAGGGGAAAAATAAAAATTATCAATGTTGGAAATTGAGCTTTTAACCATTTGAATGCTAGAAATCTCTAAAGCGTTGCTTTATAGTGCTTTATAGACCTCTAGCATTCAGGGGATTTAAAAAAAAAAAAAAAAAACTTTAAAGGAGCAGTAAAAATTTTTTTTTTTTTTTTTTTATGAAAACACATATTTTTCAGAGCATTTACTGATAAATAAAACAAAGTCACTCCCATCGCTGTCAGAGGTTTTATTCAAAATTTATAGCAGTTTAAATAATCAGGAAGTGAATTTACTGTGTTTACTTCCTGATAGTTCTAACTGACAGGAAGTGGATTTACTGTGTTTACTTCCTGATAGTTCTAACTGACAGGAAGTGACAGGCAGTTTCTATCACATTCTATGGAGAACTGTGTCTCTGACTTTTCTGACTTTCCTCTCCATTAGACTCTAACAGGAAATCTAATTAGAATTTGACCACTAGAGGGCACTGCTAGTGTAAAAAAAAGTGTTTAAAGGGATAGTAATACTTCGTTTTAACTTTATTTTATTTTGTAGGCATTAAAAAAACATGAATAATGATATAAGTCTTATCTCCCAAACCTTTATGGTTTAAGAGATATTCACAAGCAAAGTATCCCCCTCCCGCCCCTTTTACTGATGTAACACTTTTCAGCCAGGGCAGAAGGGAGGTGCCCAGGTAGACTGCAGAGAGGGACAATCTTCAATTAAGATAACAGAAAAACCTGAAAAGCTTGTCAAGGGGGGCAGGGATTTCATTGTTTTCAAAGGAATAAGAGTGTCCCCTTCTGTTATCTGTCTGGTCTATGGACTGCATTCCACATCTGAGAAGAGATTGTTTACAGTAGGTAAAAGGGGCGGGAGGGGGAAACTTTGCTTGTGAATATCTCATAAATCATAAAGGTTTGAGAGATAAGACTTATATCATTCTTCATGTTTTTTTAATGCCTACAAAATAAAATAAAGTTAAAACGAAGTATTGTGAAAACGATGTATTTGTTTGACAAATAGTGTATATTTTGTCAAACAAATTTTGTTGGGTTTTTTTGTAAAATATAAGCAGATTCTCAGTGAATTTACTGTGTTTACTTCCTGATAGCTTTAACTGACAGGAAGTGAATTTACTGTGTTTATTTCCTGATAGTTCTAACTGACAGGAAGTGACTCAGCAGTTTCTATCCCATTTTATGGAGAACTGTATGTCTCTGACTTTTCTGACTTTCCTCTCCATTAGAATCTAACAGGAAATCTAATTAGAATTTGACCACTAGAGGGCACTGCTAATGTAAAAAAATGAGTTTAAACTGTAATAACTCTGAAAATATAAATCTCTCGGCAGTGGGAGTACCCTTATTTTACTCAATAGGAAAATCCCTACAATATATATTTTTTCATAAAAAAAAGTTTACTGCTTCTTTAAAGAGTTGAGCTAAGGACACTCCACTTAGTGGTGAGAAAGTGTATGAATCCCTTATGATTGACACACGTTTCACATCTAAAATGTTGTCAGAGTGTAATCTAAGTCCAAATAATTAAACAAGATAATCTAGTTAAACAAATGAGACAAAAACATGATGCTTTGTCAACATTTATTCACAACTGATTCAGTATCCATGTATGAAAAATCTTTGGGTTCAGTTTTGGTGCCACCCCCTCAAGCAACAATGACCTGAAGTCAGAGGTTCGTTTATCTTGGTCAGTCTGTCACATCTATTTTGAGGCATTTTGGCCTAGTCCTTACAGAACTGCTTCAACTCGGTAACATTTGAGATCTTCCTTGCATGCACTGTTCATTTCAGGTCATGCTCCATCATTTTGGTGGGATTTTAGGTCCAGGGTTTGACTAGGCCATTACAAAACATTACATTTTTTTCTTCTGCAGCCATTCCTTTGTAGCTGTGCTTTTGAATGTTTAGGATCATTGTCTTGTTGGATGACCCCCATTGAGATCATCTCACAAGCAGCCTGGAATTCTTCTCTCGAATCTTCCAATACACTGCAGAATACATGACTTTTCTGTAGAGTTGCACCAGTTCAACTTGTTGAATAAGGCTTATAGTCCTGAATGCGACTGGTTTGTAAGCCTTCTAGTATGTTACCTGTTATAACATAGTGGGCTTGCTATTATTGAACTAAGCTCCTTACATGCCCTTGGGTGTATGGAAGCAAGTTCAAGTGCTTTTTTCACCATAATATCTTCCAGTCTTTCTCCACCTGTATTCATTGAATTGATTAATTTTGTTCTGGCAGACCCAATGCAAGGCATTAAAAGGCAACCATCATCTACATATATAAAGGCTAGCCCTGTTTTGTCTGCCTCAAAAGGGTTTCTGGATCCCTGGTAGCCACATCCTGGGGAAGGCTTACTGACATTAACAAGCCAATGTGATGTGGCTGAGCATGGGGGTTGCCCCCTGCCTCTTCAGCCAAATGCACAGTGTACATAGTGCAAGTTATACAGACATCTATACAAAAAATATTTTTAAAGAAACATTCAAGATGGAGGCAGGGCAGAGGCTGCAGTACTGCTACAATAGAAAGTAGTTTCAATCAGAAAGTGTTCTGCCCAAAACACCTGATGATGGCAGGTATGGCAAGAGCCAGAAGGGGTGTTTAGATGGACGTGGTTAAGTTTGCTGTGGCTAACCCCCCCTCCCCAAGACTATCCCTTATCACAGTGATAGTTCCAGATCAGACCTTGTGGTGGGGCATCAGGACCCCTCCAGATGCCCCACAGCTACCAATCTCCCAGCTGGGTGATCAATGAAGGTGACATAGGAGAGCAACATATCTCCCCTGCTTTAATTCTATCCGGGTAGTAGTGGATGGGATCGGTAAACCCTCACATCAATAGATAAAGCCTCCCTCCTTGATGTGAGAGAGTTTGCTGATCCCGCCCACTCCCACCTGGCTCTAGGTAGGATGGAAGCAACCAAATTAGCTGAGAGATCCGTAGCATCAGGAGAGGTCCTGATGCCCCACCACGTGGTGTGACTTTTAATACAATTTAACTCTTTGACTGCCACAGAGGTATCCAATGCATTGCAACGCAATGCATTGTATACCTCTCTGGTGGTCAAAGGGTTAAATAATAAAAACAAAACAAAAAACACTCAAAACTACTAAGGTCTGCCACATGGGTGAAGCTGTGCCACACGCTTGCTAGTGTTTTACAAAGTCTGCTTCTGTGGCAGCAGACCTCCCAGTAAACTTGAGGGTGTAGCTCCTGCTGGCTATTTTAAGGGTCAGAAGACTGACTCATGAAGCTGGCAAATCAGCTGTTTTGAACATGTGGAGCTTGTGACTTAAAGGGATAGTAATACTTCGTTTTATCTTTATTTTATTTTGTAGTCATTAAAAAAACATGAAGAATGATATAAGTCTTATCTCTCAAACCTTTATGGTTTGAGAGATACTCACAAGCAAAGTTTCCCCTTCCTGCCCCTTTTACCTAGTGTAAGCCATCTCTTCTCAGATGTGGAATCCAGTCCATAGACCAGACAGATAACAGCAAGGGACAATCTTCTTCCTATGAGAACAATGAAAGCTCTGCTCCCCTTGACAAGTTTTTCAGGTTTTTCCCTTATCTTAATTGAAGATTGTCCCTCTCTGCAGTCTACCTGGGCACCTCCCTTCTGATCTGGCTGAACAGTGTTACATCAGTAATATGGGCGGGAGGGGGATACTTTATCATTGAATTACTCTTGAATTACAACTCTGACAGAATTGAAATAACACTCTCCATAGTTTAAATACTAAGATGATTAATTAGAGCTTCTTTTATTATGAAACATTACTATCCCTTTAAAGGGATAATAATGTTTGATAATAAAAATAGCTCTACTTAATCATCATTGTATTTGGACTTTGGAGAGTGTTATTTTAATACAGTCAGGGTTGTAATTCAAGAGTAATTCAATGATAAAGTATCCCCCACTGCCCCTTTTACTGATGTAACACTGCTCAGCCAGATCAGAAGGGAGGTGCCCAGGTAGACTGCAGAGAGGGACAATCTTCAATTAAGATAAGGGAAAAACCTGTCAATGGGGGCTGGGCTTTCGTTGTTCTCACAGTAAGAGATTGTCCCTTGCTGTTATCTGTCTGGTCTATGGACTGGATTCCACATCTGAGGGGAGGTGGCTTACACTAGGTAAAAGGGGCGGGAGGGGGATACTTTATCATTCAATTACTCTTGAACTACAACTCTGACAGTATTGAAATAACACTCTATGGACCAAATACTATGAAGATTAATTGGAGCTGCTGTTTTTGTGAAACATTACTATCCCTTTAATCCTCCAGTTCACTTCCTCCATTGTTGACTCAAAGGCAGGAAGGGCTTAATTTATCAAGTTTAAAGTGGGATAATTCTGGGGTAAACAAAATGCATCATAGAAAACATTTGATGTGGGTTTAACCTTCTGAATAGAGTTGCTATAGGTTTTTTTCATGAGATTTAGTCTAATATATTCCCTTTCACACAATTTCCCTTTACTAAACATTGCAGGTATGCACACTGTCCCTCCCCTCTTGTTTTTCAGGAAGTAATAGAATTAACGAAAGACCTTCTTTCCTCACAACCATCTGAGGCCCCAGAGAATGCAGACGACATCACATCTGCCAGTGGAAGCCATTCCTGGAAGGTTGGCGACAGGTGTATGTCGGTCTGGAGTGATGACGGACAGTAAGTGCAGTGCAAACATTTCTTATAGGTAGCATGAAATATTCATTGGGATGGTAAGATTGTATAAGGTTCCAAAACAAAACTGCAAGTTGGGAAGTTCCAAAACTGTCATTTAGCTTCACTCTTTCTGCTTTAAAATGAGTTGTGGTCTGTGACTGCAGATGGCTAGGAAACATATCCTCTCTACACATGGGAGACTTATCCTACAATACAGCACAATTTAAATAGCCTGTTTATACTCTTTCAATCCCCTGCCTTACAGAGGCGGTCTTCTTGCACAGGGGTTTGCCGATGTTGCACCTACCATATATTATTGGCTGGTGAACATGTGGGTTGTCCAGTCATTGGAGGTTGTGAAGGGCATTGCAAACTCTAATGTCCCCTATGTGAACAAACTGCACAGTGGTCCCATAGACTACCATGCAGATCAGGTATGCTGCATTGGCTTGCAAGATGTTCTGTGTAACACTGAATTGCTTGGCTGTGTGAACAGGACTGTACATATTTAAAGGGAGAGTGCATAAGATGTCAGTTTGCTTATTCTTATACAGTTTTCCCCACAACTTTACCTACTTTTTTACACGCTTAGAGCAGATACCTAGAGGTAGACTCATCTGAGTGCCTCTAGTCAGAAAGCAGGGATAGTAGAAAATGTATCATACTCTGTGCTAGGAAAACAGTTGTAGGGCGGGAACTGAAGATGTTCACTCTGTCCAATTCAATGGTACTTGTAGGGGTAAAACTAATCCAGCATCTAAATGTGCTCCTGATTGTTCTATAGTGCAAGATTACTCAATTTTAATTTTGCGCATAAGCCCTTTAAAGGGATAGTAATACCTGAAAATAAGTTTATTTTATATTGTAGCCCTTAAAAAACCATGAAAAATGATAGAAGTCTTATCTCCCAAACCTTTATGGTTTGGGAGATATTCAGAAGTAAAGTTTCCCCTGGAGTGACGTCATTGCTCCACCCTTCAGATTTGGAATCCGGTCGCCCGACCAGCAGTGCCTCTCAAGAAGTGCTGAGATCACCATCTTTAAAAAGAATTTCTTAATTGGAATGGTCTACAAAGTGTGCTTTCAAGCCAGGCACACTTTGTACACAGTTCCAATGAAGTAGTTCTTTTCAAAGATCGTGATCTCGGCACTGCTAAAGAGCTGCCGGTTGCTATGTGGACCGAATTCCAAATCTGTCCACTAGATGGCAGACTTGGCTGAAACAGCAAGGAAAAGTGAACTATACTATATTTTACATATGAATACCTCCCAAACCATAAAGGTTTGGGAGATAAGACTTATATAATCTTTCATGGTTTTTTAAGGGCTACAATATAAAATAAACTTATTTTCAGGTATTACTATCCCTTTAATTATAGTACACCAGTACCTCCTTTCTTCTCAGAGGCCTTCTGGTGCTGTAGCCCAGTAACCTGTACCTTGGCAAGTTGCCTGAAGATCATGAGTGGTAATTTGTTGCTCAGTCCTGTGGCATTTAAAGTGTTAAACAGCTAAATTTGGGCAATTTATATTGGTGTATGTGTTTGGTTTTTTACGTTTCTGCTGACTGCTGCCTTTTCATGCAGCACTAATAAAACGAACATACACATGTTCTTGGCTTCTTGCTGATTTCCTGCAGTCAGGAAACGGCTATCAAGGCGTCTGGTACAAATATATAAAATGCTGAGGTTGTGCTAAGTGAAGATTATTGACCAATAAACTAGGAAATCAAAATACTGCTACAGGCCCCCTGCATACCTTAACATTTTGAGTGCCAGAGAGGTTTCCATAGCAATGCCCTGTATACCACACTGGCACTCAAAGGGTTAGCTCGGGGTGAACTACCTTTGGTTCTCCAGCTATTAAAGAATTATAACTTGTTGTCATCAACGGGCCTTTGGTGGTGTAGAGTTGGAGAGCAACAGGTTTACCACCCATGTTTTTATTAAACATTATCCCAGAGGTAGCCAGTCATTGGACCTCAATTCGTGGGGGACAACAATTCCCATGTTCCCAAACTAGTGGGTGGTTGGACATTGAGTTGGAGTCCCCAACAGCTGTTGGTCCAGTAATTGGGCTTTGGTATTAGACTAATATAAAACTTCAGAAAGGGCGTTTTGTTTTTTTAAAAAAAGCTGTATTTTACAAGGACATAATAACATGCTGTTTATGCAAGTGGAATTACCGAGGGCATTCCAGGACACCACTGTTTTGTACAGGAAGTGTTTCCTCATCCAGTATTTCAGCCTGTGCTGGGACAGGAGTGTTACATCTATAAATACTTTGTGCTGTTACTAGTGTGGTGCTGGCACTTCCCTCCTGTACTTTCTGCAAATATCACACTCAAGCCAAGGCACGTTTGATCATAATCATGGTCCAGATTGGGAAACCACTCTGTTTAGTTGGAAGGTCACATGCCATTTACTCTAAATGTTACTACTAGTACCGTGCAGTGACTAAGATCAAATTGTATAACACCTGCTGAAGAGAGCTTTCTAAAGCACCTATTTGTGTTAGCTACTGTTTTTATTTATTTATATTTCAATCATAAATTTGAAATAGTTCATTTTATTTCACTTCATGCAAGTGTGGTAGTCATGAGCAATGTGGAATGTTAGTATCTGGATGGCAGGGAGTGGTAGGTGGGATGAAGAGCAATGTGGAATGTTAGTATCTGGATGGCAGGGAGTGGTAGGAGGGATGGAGTGCAGTATAGAATGTTAGTATCTGGATGGCAGGGAGTGGTAGGTGGGATGGAGAGCAATGTGGAATGTTAGTATCTGGATGGCAGGGAGTGGTAGGAGGGATGGGGTGCAGTATAGAATGTTAATATCTGGATGGCAGGGAGTGGTAGGAGGGATGGGGAACAGTGTGGAGTGTTAGTATCTGGATGGCAGGGAGTGGTAGGTGGGATGGGGTGCAGTATAGAATGTTAATATCTGGATGGCAGGGTGTGGTAGGTGGGATGGAGAGCAATGTGGAATGTTAGTATCTGGATGGCAGGGAGTGGTAGGAGGGATGGAGTGCAGTATAGAATGTTAGTATCTGGATGGCAGGGAGTGGTAGGTGGGATGGAGAGCAATGTGGAATGTTAGTATCTGGATGGCAGGGAGTGGTAGGAGGGATGGGGTGCAGTATAGAATGTTAATATCTGGATGGCAGGGAGTGGTAGGAGGGATGGGGAACAGTGTGGAGTGTTAGTATCTGGATGGCAGGGAGTGGTAGGTTGGATGGGGTGCAGTATAGAATGTTAATATCTGGATGGCAGGGAGTGGTAGGTGGGATGGGGAACAGTGTGGAGTGTTAGTATCTGGATGGCAGGGAGTGGTAGGTGGGATGGGGTGCAGTATAGAATGTTAGTATCTGTACGGCAGGGAGTGGTAGGTGGGATGGGGAGCAGTATAGAATGTTAGTATCTGGATGGCAGGGAGTGGTAGGGATGGGGTGCAGTATAGAATGTTAGTATCTGGATGGCAGGGAGTGGTAGGTGGGATGGGGTGCAGTATAGAATGTTAGTATCTGGATGGCAGGGAGTGGTAGGAGGGATGGGGTGCAGTATAGAATGTTAGTATCTGGGTGGTAGGTGGGATGGGGTGCAGTATAGAATGTTAGTATCTGGATGGCAGGGAGTGGTAGGAGGGATGGGGTGCAGTATAGAATGTTAGTATCTGGATGGCAGGGAGTGGTAGGTGGGATGGGGTGCAGTATAGAATGTTAGTATCTGGATGGCAGGGAGTGGTAGGTGGGATGGGGAGCAGTATAGAATGTTAGTATCTGGATGGCAGGGAGTGGTAGGTGGGATGGGGTGCAGTATAGAATGTTAATATCTGGATGGCAGGGAGTGGTAGGTGGGATGGGGAACAGTGTGGAGTGTTAGTATCTGGATGGCAGGGAGTGGTAGGTGGGATGGGGTGCAGTATAGAATGTTAGTATCTGTACGGCAGGGAGTGGTAGGTGGGATGGGGAGCAGTATAGAATGTTAGTATCTGGATGGCAGGGAGTGGTAGGGATGGGGTGCAGTATAGAATGTTAGTATCTGGATGGCAGGGAGTGGTAGGTGGGATGGGGTGCAGTATAGAATGTTAGTATCTGGATGGCAGGGAGTGGTAGGGATGGGGTGCAGTATAGAATGTTAGTATCTGGATGGCAGGGAGTGGTAGTTGGGATGGAGTGCAGTATAGAATGTTAGTATCTGGATGGCAGGGAGTGGTAGTTGGGATGGAGTGCAGTATAGAATGTTAGTATCTGGATGGCAGGGAGTGGTAGTTGGGATGGAGTGCAGTATAGAATGTTAGTATCTGGATGGCAGGGAGTGGTAGGTGGGATGGGGTGCAGTATAGAATGTTAGTATCTGGATGGCAGGGAGTGGTAGGAGGGATGGGGTGCAGTATAGAATGTTAGTATCTGGATGGCAGGGAGTGGTAGTTGGGATGGAGTGCAGTATAGAATGTTAGTATCTGGATGGCAGGGAGTGGTAGGGATGGGGTGCAGTATAGAATGTTAGTATCTGGATGGCAGGGAGTGGTAGGGATGGGGTGCAGTATAGAATGTTAGTATCTGGATGGCAGGGAGTGGTAGGTGGGATGAGGTGCAGTATAGAATGTTAGTATCTGGATGGCAGGAAGTGGTAGGTGGGATGGGGAGCAGTGTAGAATGTTAGTATCTGGATGGCAGGGAGTGGTAGGTGGGATGAAGAGCAATGTGGAATGTTAGTATCTGGATGGCAGGGAGTGGTAGGTGGGATGGGGTGCAGTATAGAATGTTAGTATCTGGATGGCAGGGAGTGGTAGGTGGGATGGGGTGCAGTATAGAAAGTTAGTATCTGGATGGCAGGGAGTGGTAGTTGGGATGGGGTTCAGTATAGAATGTTAGTATCTGGATGGCAGGGAGTGGTAGGTGGGATGGGGTGCAGTATAGAATGTTAGTATCTGGATGGCAGGGAGTGGTAGGAGGGATGGGGTGCAGTATAGAATGTTAGTATCTGGATGGCAGGGAGTGGTAGTTGGGATGGGGTGCAGTATAGAATGTTAGTATCTGGATGGCAGGGAGTGGTAGGTGGGATGGGGAGCAGTGTAGAATGTTAGTATCTGGATGGCAGGGAGTGGTAGGTGGGATGGGGTGCAGTATAGAATGTTAGTATCTGGATGGCAGGGAGTGGTAGGAGGGATGGGGTGCAGTATAGAATGTTAGTATCTGGATGGCAGGGAGTGGTAGGTGGGATGGGGTGCAGTATAGAATGTTAGTATCTGTACGGCAGGGAGTGGTAGGTGGGATGGGGAGCAGTGTGGAATGTTAGTATCTGGATGGCAGGGAGTGGTAGGGATGGGGTGCAGTATAGAATGTTAGTATCTGGATGGCAGGGAGTGGTAGGTGGGATGGGGAGCAGTGTAGAATGTTAGTATCTGGATGGCAGGGAGTGGTAGGTGGGATGGGGTGCAGTATAGAATGTTAGTATCTGGATGGCAGGGAGTGGTAGGTGGGATGGGGTGCAGTATAGAAAGTTAGTATCTGGATGGCAGGGAGTGGTAGTTGGGATGGGGTTCAGTATAGAATGTTAGTATCTGGATGGCAGGGAGTGGTAGGTGGGATGGGGTTCAGTATAGAATGTTAGTATCTGGATGGCAGGGAGTGGTAGGTGGGATGGGGTGCAGTATAGAATGTTAGTATCTGGATGGCAGGGAGTGGTAGGTGGGATGGGGTGCAGTATAGAATGTTAGTATCTGGATGGCAGGGAGTGGTAGGTGGGATGGGGAGCAGTATAGAGTGTTACTATCTGGATGGCAGGGAGTGGTAGGTGGGATGGGGTGCAGTATAGAAAGTTAGTATCTGGATGGCAGGGAGTGGTAGTTGGGATGGGGTTCAGTATAGAATGTTAGTATCTGGATGGCAGGGAGTGGTAGGTGGGATGGGGTTCAGTATAGAATGTTAGTATCTGGATGGCAGGGAGTGGTAGGTGGGATGGGGTGCAGTATAGAATGTTAGTATCTGGATGGCAGGGAGTGGTAGGTGGGATGGGGAGCAGTGTAGAATGTTAGTATCTGGATGGCAGGGAGTGGTAGGTGGGATGGGGTGCAGTATAGAATGTTAGTATCTGGATGGCAGGGAGTGGTAGGAGGGATGGGGTGCAGTATAGAATGTTAGTATCTGGATGGCAGGGAGTGGTAGGTGGGATGGAGAGCAGTGTGGAATGTTAGTATCTGGATGGCAGGGAGTGGTAGGGATGGGGTGCAGTATAGAATGTTAGTATCTGGATGGCAGGGAGTGGTAGTTGGGATGGGGTGCAGTATAGAATGTTAGTATCTGGATGGCAGGGAGTGGTAGGTGGGATGGGGTGCAGTATAGAATGTTAGTATCTGGATGGCAGGGAGTGGTAGGTGGGATGGGGTGCAGTATAGAATGTTAGTATCTGGATGGCAGGGAGTGGTAGGAGGGATGGGGTGCAGTATAGAATGTTAGTATCTGGATGGCAGGGAGTGGTAGGTGGGATGGGGTGCAGTATAGAATGTTAGTATCTGGATGGCAGGGAGTGGTAGGTGGGATGGGGAGCAGTGTAGAATGTTAGTATCTGGATGGCAGGGAGTGGTAGGTGGGATGGGGTGCAGTATAGAATGTTAGTATCTGGATGGCAGGGAGTGGTAGGTGGGATGGGGTGCAGTATAGAAAGTTAGTATCTGGATGGCAGGGAGTGGTAGTTGGGATGGGGTTCAGTATAGAATGTTAGTATCTGGATGGCAGGGAGTGGTAGGTGGGATGGGGTGCAGTATAGAATGTTAGTATCTGGATGGCAGGGAGTGGTAGGAGGGATGGGGTGCAGTATAGAATGTTAGTATCTGTACGGCAGGGAGTGGTAGGTGGGATGGGGTGCAGTATAGAATGTTAGTATCTGGATGGCAGGGAGTGGTAGTTGGGATGGGGTGCAGTATAGAATGTTAGTATCTGGATGGCAGGGAGTGGTAGTTGGGATGGGGTGCAGTATAGAATGTTAGTATCTGGATGGCAGGGAGTGGTAGGTGGGATGGGGTGCAGTATAGAATGTTAGTATCTGGATGGCAGGGAGTGGTAGGTGGGATGGGGTGCAGTATAGAATGTTAGTATCTGGATGGCAGGGAGTGGTAGGTGGGATGGGGAGCAGTGTAGAATGTTAGTATCTGGATGGCAGGGAGTGGTAGGTGGGATGGGGTGCAGTATAGAATGTTAGTATCTGGATGGCAGGGAGTGGTAGGAGGGATGGGGTGCAGTATAGAATGTTAGTATCTGGATGGCAGGGAGTGGTAGTTGGGATGGGGTGCAGTATAGAATGTTAGTATCTGGATGGCAGGGAGTGGTAGGTGGGATGGGGTGCAGTATAGAATGTAAGTATCTGGATGGCAGGGAGTGGTAGTTGGGATGGGGTGCAGTATAGAAGGTTAGTATCTGGATGGCAGGGAGTGGTAGGTGGGATGGGGTGCAGTATAGAATGTTAGTATCTGGATGGCAGGGAGTTGCAGGTGGAATGGAGAGCAGTGTGGAATACAGTGGTAAGCCCTATAAATGTTTTTATAATAAATGATTACTATTCTGGCAGGCATGCTAGTCAGTTAGTAACATTACATATATAATATATATATTATATATATTTTACTGCTTTAATTGACAAAGCTAAATATCAAAGTATTGTTTGAAATATAAGGGCTGATATAAATGCAATTGATTTTGAAATCTTTCATCATTGCCCGTTTGTAAAACAGTGACCGTTCCAATATACATTGGTGATGGGCAACAAAAAGGTTCATCCCTGTGGCAATTAGCTGATTTAGCGGCAGCAAACGTATTCATCACCCATTCAAATTATGAAAGGTTTCTTTATCTGCCTATATTGTGTAGTGTTTGTAAACGGGTACATTTTCACCAGATCAACTTGTATAATAACCCTTTTAGTTCAAGAATTGTACAATGAATTGTGACGCAATGTGCTTCAGATCCCTCTGATACTCAGTGGGTAAACACCTTGGCTGTTACTGACACTTTGCAATTCAGTGGAGATTCTTCTAGTAGACAAAGTGTTAAATGTCACTGGAATAGAGATCGTTACAGTGCTGGGGGCAGTTATTTTGCCCTTGCAGCAGTCTCAGAGAGGCAGATAAGTGTGCAGACTAAAGGCTGAATTCAGTTGTAGGCAAGTGACTATTTTATCACTGGTGTTGGCAAATCCCCCCCCCACCATAGACTTCAATAGGAATCTGATGGAGAAAAACAGTGTTGGTAACGTATATCACCTGCAATGGAATTCAGTCCAATCCAGGTTTTATACTGAATATTTCAGAAACCTGGACCATAAATGACAATGGGCAGTGACCTAATTTCCATCCTCTGCAAGGAAATGCAGACATGAAGCATTTTAAGGTAGCCACAAGATGGCTTCTCCCAGCTTCAGCAAGTGATAAAAGAATGCAATTTGTAGAAAACAAAATGTACCAGTTTTTAGATGTTACACTACAGTGCCAGCCAAATGGACTGATCATTTGGAGAAAAAACAAACTCCTGCTTATTAATTAATAATTTAAAGGTTAACTATAGTTCGTAATTTTTTTTTTTTCTTAGATGCAGCTTTCTTTAATTTTAAACTTTAAAAGTTGAACTTGGGGGGACACGTCTGTGTCCAGGATTCTGATATGCCAGGCTCATAAGCTGATTGAAAAGTGTTCTCTCAGTGAACCTGTATATTGAAAGAGTACTTGCAGTACAAGTGTTCAACCAGTAGGTTGTGCTAGGCAATCCGACATGTCAGACTCCTTGGCATTGACATCTGAGAGGTCTTCCAAAGTTGAATTTTTAAATGTTACAAATAAAGAAATGAAGGCAAACCCCAATGTAGTTTACTTATTATTGTTAACTTTGAGAACCAGAGCATTGCGCTAATCATTGCTATACAATGCATTGCACATCCCTTTGGTCCTCAGGGGGGTTAATTTGCAACATTTGTTGACGTCTGCTTTTAACCTCTTGGATGCTAGAATGGTTTCCATCACATTGACCTTTCTTGCATTGAAGAGGTAAGCAACCCTTTCATGACTTGTCTCGATTTCCCCTTTAACTCTTTGAGTGCAAGAGGGGAGCGGAATGCGTTGCAAAGCAGTGCATTCCGTACCCCCTGGCACTCAAAGGGTTAATTAGTATGGGTATTTTATAAGCGATTCAGGTCCTTATGGCACCTTCTGTATTGCTCTGTAAGAGGTTAGCAGCATTTTAGGTTTTCCAGCTGTTCTTTGCCAGGCCTTTACTCACCTGCTTACAGCCATGATATCTTTGCAGGTGGTACGAGGCGGAGATCGAGGAGATAGACGAAGAGAACGGCACAGCGGCCATCACTTTCAGTGGCTACGGAAACGCAGAAGTAACCTCTCTGCTCAACCTGAGGCCTGTGGAGGAGGGGAGGAAGACCAAGGAAGACAGCGGGAGCCTTCCTATGTCAAAGTGAGTCTCTTCCATTCAACAAAAACAGAATCTTCATTTTTCCTTTGTACTCTCGTTCTGTGGCAATGTGTGTTCTGGATCCCACAGGTGGGGGGGGCGTTGTATAAAATTGGTCTAAAGATATGTGAAAAAAAAGTTGCCCAGCTATGAACACAACAGTGTAAATTTATAAAGCTAACTGCACCATTTTTATACATTAGATGTATTTTTTTTACTTTACACTATGCTATGGGGGGTGCAATTTGATGGTGAATATGTGTATATATATATATATATATATATATGTGTATATATATATATATATATATATATATATATATATATATATATATATATATATACAGGTTACTGGTAACTTTGGGTAGGCGATCCGCCCCTTTAAGTAGGCAGGAAGAATTCTAGAAGTGAATGCAGGGGGTGGATTCTACCTTCTCTCCTTGGCTGCTGCTAGACAATCAGCACCAGTAAGATTTGTTCCTTGGTGAAGATACAGACGAGAGCAGTTTTGCTATAGTTTTAGCTGATTTTTTATTTTTCTGTCAGAAATGGAATACCACCATTAGGCGGATTACCATAACTGACAATGCCCTTAGATGTGGAGAGCTCAGTATCCAGGTGCTTTTGTGGACCTTAAGCCCTGGGGGGGAAATCTTGGGTTCAAGTTCTTTCCTCAGGAGTTGCCCATTGAGGATAATCTGAAGACAGAAGATCTGCAGGAAAGGTGAGCAACCCTTTGAGTGCTGCATGTCCACATGTCCCCCACAGTGCCCCTCCGCACAGGGGTTTTCTTTTGGAGTTCCTGTTGCACACTCCTGCACTCACTGGGTTTGTCTGTTGGGTGTTTTGGAGTAAGTTTCTGTAGTAACTTAACCCTTTAGCTGCTGGTTTTGCATCTTTTGGGGGGCGGGTTATTGGCACTTCCCTACTGGGTTCAGTGGTTTTTGGGTTTGCTAACATGTTCTAGTGATGTTTCATGTAATTTTAATTCATAGTTTCAACTTTGCAAAATTTGTAAAGGCGCGCTTTATCGCTTAGACGCCATTGCTCCATTCACTTCTATGGGACTGTACAGTTTGGGACATATCTCTGTGACCATTCAACGTGTAGTGACTTCAGAGATGGCTCATTTTAATTGTCTGCCCTTGCTCTGTCATCCGGTTAACGTTTTATGTGTGTTGGGGGGCTCAGGAGGCTTCAGGCACTGTTGGGGTACTTTTTTCTGGGTAAACTACATTTCCCATGAGCGCTTGCTTTGCACGCTTGTTTCTGATTGGTTCCCGCTGTGGCAGCCATTTTGTGCCTGTACCTGAACGAGTATCCTGCACAGGGCTTGAACTCCCCTTCTCTCCTCTGCAGATTAACCCTACGCCTGCCGGATAAGTGCATTTTAGTGATTTATGGGGTGACCTTTTAATCTCAGTCACTGTATGTGGGTGATTCCTTGTAATTTAAACGTTTTGGCACTGTGAGAATGTCTAATCTGTTAGAGCTTGGTGCCAGTCCTAAGACTAAGGACGGTGAGGTCTCTGTGGCCTCTATTGCTCATTGCTCCTCATGTCATTCAGGGTTACCTAGAGAATTCTCAGGTCATTTATGCCCAGCATGTTCTGATGTCACTGATTCTCTCCCAGGGACCTCCAGCCTTGCATTAGAGCCAGTTTGGGTGCAAGAGTTCAAGGCTGCTACTAGAGACCTCAGGTCTACATTGCAACTCTTTCCATCCCAGTTACAGGGGGTCTTCCACTCCTGGCAAACCCCTTCTTCCGTCAGATCTTCCCTGCCGAATCCGCAGGGAGTACCTGATGTATAAGATTCCTCTGAGGAGGAACTGTTGGTGGATTCGGATATTGAGGAATGTTCTGCTGTGGGCTCCTGTCAGTTTTTTGGGGACCCCCTTTGAGGCTGATCCTGATCCCTTAGCTGAGGGCTTGATCAGAGCCGTCTTAACTACCCTAAACATTCCCTTAGTTCACGAGGTTTCTTCAGATCCCTCTGATGTATTTCAGGAGCCTAAAGGCCCTATACTTGTTTTCCACCTAACCCCACTCTTGACTGCCTTCTGTCTGAGTTGGTCTCCAGACAGAAAACCTTCTGTTTCCAAGAAATTTGCCAAGATTTACCCCTTCTCTGAGGCGGCGCTTGCTCAGTGGGTTCATCCCTCCCAAAGTGGATGCTCCTGTCTCCAGGTTATCTAAGTCCACTGCCTTACCAGTTGCTGTTGCTTCCGCTCTGAAAGACTGGACTGACAAGAAACTTGAGGTCTCCCTCAAGTCCATTTTTGCCACTGCTGGTACTGCCATGTGTCCAGCGTTCTGTGAACCGGGCCATTGCGGTCTGGACTGAACAGCTCACCCTGGCTGTGTCCGTCCATCAGGGTGCTTCTACTTCGAATATGTTAAGGCTTCTGAGGCCCAGCACTATGTTTCTGCTACCTTATTTGATGCCATCCGTTTGGCAAGGGTTTCCACCATGTCTGTGGTTGCCAGATGAGCGCTTTGGCTCTAGATGTGGTCTGCTGACACTGCTTCTAAGAAAGCTTTGCTCTCATTGCCTTTTCAAGGCACCTCTTTGTTTGGGCCAGATCTTAAGGATCTGATTAGTGAGGCCACAGGGGGCAAGAGTACCCTTCTGTCTATGGTCCCCAGGAAGAAGACACCTTTCAAGCGTAATCAGCTTTTTCGTTTCTTTCAGGCTGAGACACATCCGGTGAGCCAGATGGTTCCCTCAGCTCCGCGTTCCTCCTCCAAGCCAAGGTCTCCTCCAAGCCTTCTTTGGCATGATTCACCGAACCCAGGTCCCCACTCGGCTGTGGGTGGCCATCTGCATCACTATCACAGCGTCTTGGATGATTCAGTGGTGGACCTGTGGGTTTTACAGGTGGTGGCAGAAGCGTACAGGATCCCTTTCGCCTCTCTTTCTCCCTTTTGCCTCTCTTTCTCCCTTTTGGTTTTTCCCCTCTCATACACCCCAGGTAGTGGAGAAATGCCGTCTGTTCAATGGAGCTATCTAGGCCCTTCTGGACAAGGATGTTCTGGAACCTGTTCCAATTCGGGACAGAGGTATGGGTTTTTACTCAGACCTCTTTGTGGTCTCCAAGAAGGACGGCGGCTGTCATCCCATTTTGGATTTGAAGGACCTCCATTCCGTTGTGATCAAAACTCATTTTCACCTGGAGTCCCCAAGGACGGTGATTGCTGCTATGTCCCCGGGGGAATTCTTTGCCTCTGGATCTTCAGGACACGTATCTACACATTGCCATTCATCCAGAGAGTTGTCAGTATCTCAGATTTGCCTGCGACCAAGGGCACTTTCATTTTTCAGACTTTGGTCTGACTACAGCTCCTCAAATCTTCAACCGTGTCCTGGGAGCTTTAGTATCCATTCTCCATCGGAGTTAATCCATACATGGACGACCGGCTTCTGAAAGCCCCTTCTGTGGAACTTCTTCATCAGCAAGTTCAGGACTGCATTCGTGCTGTCACCCATTACGGGTGGATCATCAACATGGACAAGTCTGGTCTTCCTGGGCCTTCTCTTCAATACTCAGCAGATCATGGTGTTTCTCACAGACGAGGTGGCTCACCAGATCGCCCACAGGGTTTCTGCTGTTCTAGCTCACGATCAAGTTCCAGCCAAGTAGCTGTCCTCTCTAGTGGGAAAGTTCATTTCCACCACAGAAGTAGCCCTGTTTGCCATGGCTCACACTAGGGAACTCCAGAGGTTTGTGATCCAGGTGTGCAGGGGTCAGTCGGACCTTCTGAAGATGTCAGTATCCCTCCCTCTTCATGTGGAACTGAGTTTGTCGTGGTGGCTGGACCTCGCCAGTCTGACGAAGGGCAAGTCCTTCCTGGTATCCTTCTGGACTACTGTGATGACAGATGCGGTCCTGGCTCGCCCGAGTGCCTAGGGTCGGTGGTCTCCGGAGAAATTTCTCCTTCCCGTCAACATGTTGGAGTTTCTGGCGATATTTCATGCCCTTCGACATTGAACACCCCAGCTGGAAGACTGCCCAGTCCGGGTCCAGTCGGACAACGCCACGCCAGTGGCTTACATCAACAAGCAGGACGGAACAAGAAGTCTCTCCGCTTGGTTAGAGGTTAAGGCTATTTTGTCCTGGGCAGAAGAACATGTTCCTGCCATATCCGCAGTGAACGTTCCTGGCATAGACAACATCATGGAAGACTTCCTCAGTCGACACTTGGTGGATAGCGGAGAGTGGGAACTGCACCCAGAGGTGTTCACCCTCATTGTTCAGAAGTGGGGTCTTCCTTGCATCGACCTGATGGCAGCAAGGCACAACCGGAAGGTTCAGAGGTTCTGCTCTCGCTGGAGGGATCCTCTAGCTCTAGCGGTGGATGCCATGTCCATTCCTTGGTTATTTGCTCTGACTTGCATCTTTCCTACCCTCCCCATGTTGCACAGGGTGTTATGGAAATTGAGACTGGAGCGTTGTCCATCATTCTGATTGCTCCGTACTGGCCTCAACAGGCTTGGTTTCTGGAGCTTCTGGATCTGTCAGTGGCGGAGCCATTCCGGCTCCCTTGCAGTCTGGATCTTCTTCTGCAGGTTTACCTGTGGAGGAGGATGTTCGTTGTCTAGCTTTGACGGCTTGGAAATTGAATCCTCAATACTTAAGAAGAAAAGTTTTTTTTCTGGTGTGGTGGCTATTGTGCTTAGTGCCCGCAAACCTGTTTCTTCTAAGGCCTACCATCATGTCTGGTCGACCTTTCTATCTTAGTGTGCTGATAGGGACCTTTCTCAAGATTTTGATCTGCCTACGGTCCTGGCTTTCTTGCAGGACAGTGTAGATAAGGGCCTCAGTTTGAGTTCCCTTAAGGGTCAGACTTCTGCTCTCTCTGTTTTCTTTCAGAGGCGCATTGCTATCCTTCCTGATGTCAAGGTTTTCTTCCAGGGCATTGCTCATACTCGTCCTGTTTTCAAGACTCCCGCTCGTCAGTGGGATCTTAACTTTTTTTGGGTGCCGGCCTTTGAGTCCTCTGCTACTATTCCTCTACGTCTGCTGACGTGGAAAATGGCCTTTCTCCTGGCGATCTTGTCTGTTTGCCGTGTCGCAGAGTTACATTCTCCGTCTTGTAGACCACCCTTTTTGGTGTTTCACAAAGACAAGGCAGTGCTTTGCACTTCTCAGGAGTTTCTCCCGAAGGTGGCCTCTGAGTTCCACATTAATTAGGAGATTGTGGTGCCTCCTTTCTGCCCTGACCCTACCACTGACAAGGATAGGGATCTCCACTTGTTAGATGTGGTGCATTGTCTCAAGTTTTATGTACATCTCACTGAGTCCATTAGACAGTCTGACGAGCTGTTCATCATTCCTGAGGGCCCCAGGGCAGGGAGACCTGCATCCAAAGTGACTACTGCGTCTTGGATCAAGTCCACTATTTGGAAGGCTTACGAGCTATGGAAGAAGCCTGTTCCCTTTCGGGTCACGGCTCATTCTACTAGATCTATTGGGCTTCGTGGGCTTACAAGAATCAGGCCTCTGCTGATCAGTTGTGGAAGGCTGCCACTACTGTGTTGATGTGCTGGCATCGGCTGACGCCAGTTTTGGGAGTAAGATCCTGGAAGCAGTCTTGCCTGTCTAGGATCTTCTTCGGATCTTTGGTGCTTCCTTCACTTTTGAGCCCTGTTGGCTCTAGTTCAGTGTGCTGTATAACAGTTCCTGGGGTGTTGTTACCCCCTGTTCAGTGTCCGTTGACACTTCCTTGTTTTGTTGGGCTATCTCTGATCTGATGGTTCATATCTGCTCTGGTGACTTTGGGGGCCTTGCGCCTGGTCCTTGCCTTACTTCCCGCCTCTGGGAAACTCAAAGGTTGGACATCCCAAAGTTACCAGTAACCTGTATTGGATGACAGAGAAAAGAGGATTTTAGTCTTACCCATTAAATCCTTTTCTCTTAGTCCATACAGGTTACTGGTCTCCCACCCTGTCAAGGGACCATGCTTGGCTCTCCTGTGGCAGACCGTGGGGGTCCTTCGAGTTCATGCTGACAGGAGTCTTCTTTCCCTTCTACTATCTAGTCAATAGTTAGTGTCTCAAATCTTACTCGAGCTGATTGGCTAGCTGCAGCCAAGGAGGGAAGGTAGACTCCACCCCCTGCATTCACTTCTAGAACTGTTCCTGCCTACTTAAAGGGGCGGATCACCTACCCAAACTTACCAGTAACCTGTATGGACTAAGAGAAAAGGATTTAACAAGTAAGACTAAAATCCTCTAATATACACATACTTGTGTGCAGGATACGTGAGCCCCCAGATGTGTTCCTGCTGTACACACCGAGGGGTAGAAGTTGGCTGGAGTTGGGGTACATGCATTCTGGCATTTGTGATTTTGGTTTCTGCTGTTTCCTGAAGTGAAAAAACACATCCCATTTACACATGTTCTTAAATTTGTCTCTATGCTCAGAATAAGAAGATGCTTTGTATCAACATCACATATGTCCCATACTGTTAGGGGAACGCCAGCAGCTCTAATGACACAGACTAACAAGGGGTGGCAATATGTAGCTCTTTATCTGCTGTAGTTCAATTCCCACCTCAGAGGCAGAGAAAGAGACTCTGAAAGAGAGAGAGTGAGACAAACAGCGCCCTCGAGTGCAGTATAGAGCATGCATGAGATTGCATAAGGAGTATATGCAAGATTGAGAGCTCATGTAAGAGTGATGGATAGTGCACACTGGAAAATGCACACTTGTGAGAATTAATGCATGCACAAGAGGCAAACTGAAAAGGTGACTGCCAGGCAGCAATAGTGAGAGTTGGGGAGAAACTGAGATGTGAGAGATGGCAAGAGTATATGAAAGATTCAATGCAAAATAGTACTAATGCTGTGGAGTAGAATACAGTGTTTGTTACACACCCTGGGCAATGTCTGACCCTTTATACTAGTTATATATGATTGGCTGTTCTTGTGCTTCTGATCATACACCATCAACAATGCAGCTGCACAGACCAAGCATATCTGTTCAGTCTCTCTGCACTGTACCAGTAATAGATTATAAAGTAATAGACCAGATTTATACAAGATATTGCTCACTCTGCAGGGAAAGCTAGGAGTGATATTTATTTTTGTGTATAATTCTGTATGTATACATCCAGCCAGATCCACCAGATAAAAACAGCCAGTACATTTTTTGTTTGCAACAGTGCAGAAAAACAGTTTCCTTTATCATTGTTTGTCACACAGTACATTTAACCCTTTGAGTGCCAGAGAGGTATCCAGCGCTTTGCTTTGAGTGCCAGAGAGGTATCCAGCGCTTTGCTTTGCAATGTGTTGGATACCTCTCTGGCACTCAAAGGTTTAAGGATGATGGGATGTATTTATTGATAATTAAGGCACTCTCTAGAACAGTGGCTCTCAACCTGTGCTCTCAGTGGCTTAACAGGACAGGATTTGAGAATTTCGTTTTAAGAGCCTCTGATCAACACACTTGTGTTCTAGCAGGGAAATTCCCAAGTCCTGGCCTGTTAGTGGCCACTGAGGGCATGGGCTGAGAACCTGTGCTGTATAGTATAGTCTGCATGTGTCTGTGTATAAGGACTGGCACTATACAGTATAGGAGGGACAGTCCCTGTTTGAGACCCAAATCCCTCTGCTCCTCTGTTTAGGAGATCACACTGTGTGGTGTATATACCAGTGTATCAGATTGCTCCACATCAATAAAACCCACAGTAATGTGGATATAAACTTCTGTATATATCTGTTAAATTGGTCTGTGTAAAAAATACTTTCATGTCCTTCTAAATCATTCACTTACACAAAGAGTAACTTAACCATTTCAATGCCATAGGGGATGCAATGCATTGCTTACCCCCTGGCACTCAAATGGTTACAAATACTCTACAATGGTCTGGCACTGTATAGCAGTGGTTCTCAACCTGTGCTCTCAGTGGCTACTAACAGGCCAGGATATTAGAATTTCCCTTTAAGAGCACAGGTGAGTTAATCAATACGACTGAGCCTCTGATCAACACACTTGTGTTCTAGCAGGGAAATTCCTAAGTCCTAGCCTGTTAGTGGCCACTGAGGGCATGGGCTGAGAACCACTGCTCCAGAACAGAGGTGTGAGGTCTAGGAGCAGCCATGTCAGTGGAACACAACGCTGATCTTACACTCTCTCTGCACTTTGCTCTGAAAGGAAGGAGCTGATCGCCCACCAGAGAGAATATAAAAAGAAAAAGGCTCTAAAGAAGGCCCAGCGGATAAAGGAGTTGGAGCAGGAGAGAGAAGATCAGAAAAGCAAGTGGCAGCAGTTCAACAACAAAGCCTACTCCAAAAACAAGAAAGGGCAGGTAAGGGTCTCCTTGTACCTCGCTCACCTTTCATTCCACTATGTGTTTAACCCTTTGAGAATGAGGGGGATCACAAGGCAATGCATTGCACAACCCTCTGCTTCTTAAAGGGCTAACCCACTTGAATGCTAGAAATGTCACCAATGCATTGTGTTGTAATGCTGTAGACAACTTGGCTTTCAAGGGGTTAAAATGCTAATACTTCATACGGACTGTTCTATAGTAAGAAAATAAAAATAATTCATTTGTTATTTTTTTTTTTTTTTTTCTTCAATGCATTGCATGTGATAATGGACAGGAATCTCTTAATGTGGTAAACCCCTTAACCCCATAAGGACCAGGAAAATCTGACTTCGATTTGACTTAACCTTAACCCCTTAAAGACGGCCAATCACGCATGCGGCCGTCACTTAAGGACCACAGATTTTAATTTTTTTCCTCTTCGCATCTGGTTCAGGACTCCCCGAACAGCCACGCGGGGAACCCTGAATTCCATGACGGTCCTGGCACGTCACAGGTCCTTAACGCAAATCTACCCATGACGTGCCAGGACCATCAAGGGTTGTTTAGGGGTTAAGCAGAGTTAATCCGTTTTAAGTTTAATGTGCTTCCTTTTCCGTATGAAGCAATGTTCACTCCACTTATCAGCAGATTATGCACACAATCCCGTTAGGTGGTCATGTACAACGTCCAATTTATAACAAGTGTAAAAATCAAATAAATGTTAGAACTAATCGGGGCTTATGCACCTAATGATGCATTTTTTTTAAATGCTGGCTCGGAATACATGATATTTGAAAGACCATGAACACTATTGATTTCTAGATTAAAATGGGGGGGATGTAGGAATTTGCCAACTATCCTCCACAGGTTTTATCCTCTTCTGTAGTTCATACACCATTAGTTCTTTAAAGGGATAGTAATACTTCGTTTTATCTTTATTTTATTTTGTAGACACTAAAAAAAACATGAAGAACGATATAAGTCTTATCTCTCAAACCTTTACGGTTTGAGAGATATTCACAAGCAAAGTTTCCCCTCCCGCCCCTTTTGCCTAGTGTAAGCCATCTCTTCTCAGATGTGGAATCCAGTCCATAGACCAGACAGATAACAGAAGGGTACAATCTTCTTCCTATGAGAACAATGAAAGCCCTGCCCCCTTTGCCAAGTTTTTCAGTATTTTCCCTTATCTTAATTGAAGATTGTCCCTCTCTGCAATCTACCTGGGCACCTCCCTTATGATCTGGCTGAGCAGTGTTACATCAGTGAAAGGGGCGGGAGGGGGATACTTTGTCATTGAATTACTCTTGTACTACAACTCTGACAGAATTGAAATAACACTCTCCAAAGTCCAAATTCTATGATTATTAATTAGAGCTGCTTTTATTATGAAATGTTACTATCCCTTTAAGGATAGCAAGTCTTACACCTGCTAATAGCATGCACTGTTAATGGCCTTGTGTCGTCTGCACCTTATTCACTACATAGTGTTAACCCCTTGCGTTTCAATGCATTGGATGCCTCTCTGGCATAGATGAAAGGAACACCCCTAACTTTCGTCCACTTGACACAAGCAGTGTTAAGGGGATCATTTTTGGCATAAGTCCCTTAGTGCTCTGCAGTTGTAGGGCTTGAAAGTATATCGCAGCATATGGTGTAGCACTGAATGTTATTTGTACATTTTCCCAAATACCCTTTTAATAATAATTTCTGTGCCCTAGAGCAGGGCTGTCCAAGTTTAGTCCTCAAGGGCCACCTACAGGCCAGGCTGTAAGGATTTCCCTGATTAATCACAGGGGAGTCAGTCACAATGAATGAGTCACTGATTAGCTCACCTGTAAGAGCTCATTAAATCCTGGGCTGTTGATGGCCCTTGAAGACTGAATTTGGACAGCCCTGCACTAGAGCAACAGATCTCAAACTCAGGACACAATTAACTAATACAGGGTTGTTACTTGTGTTTGCTGTTCCCTCAAATTCCTGTTGGTTATACTTTGCTTTTTTGCAGATTCTTCAGTATCAGGCAAGGTTGGGAAAGCTTTGGCTCTCCAGCTGTTGGTGGCCAGAGGATGATGGTAGTTGTAAACCCCCAAAAACTGGAGAACCAAAACCTGCTTACATTTGGTTAAGGGAATGCTGCATGCGGCACTGACATTATTATTCTGAAGTTAAGAATAATAGGAGCAATTCTACATCAGACTGATTGCACCATAAGAGACATATTAAGATACCCACATTTCCATTGATTTTAAGCGGAGCTTTCAGTTCATACTTAGTCGCCATACATTCATTAAGCACATGGCGATTAGCTTGGAAATCCACGTCTTAATTTTAAAAAATAGCAGATTCTAAAGAAATCCTTGCCGTTTGGAGACCGGAACCCAGGCTACAGAGCAGTCATCTTGTCTGCGCGTCTGCGATGTCCGTCCCGGTCTCCTTTGAGTAGCACTGCGGTGACCACAAGCTAACTGGAAGAGACTGATGGCGCAGACAGCACCAGCCTGCCCGTCAGTCTCCAAACGGCAAGGATTTCTTTAGAATCTGCTATTTTTTTTTAAAGGTAAGAAGTGGATTTCCAAGCTAGTCGCCATGTGCTTAATGAATGCATGGCGACTTGGTGAAAGTTCTGCTTTAAAAGCTGCTTTAACCCCTTAGGGTCCGATGATCCCGCGGTGTCTGGTCCTTTAAGGACCAGATAGACGCGTTCGACGTGCCGTCCCACGTGACTGATCACGTGGTGCAGCACATCGAAAGGAGGACTGAAAGAGATCGCTCCGGTCTTGGAGCGATCAATTTCAGTCCACGGTATTACTCACCTCTCTCCTGCAGGAGCGCGGTGAGTAAAAGTACGTGACGTACCAGGACCGTCACTGGTCCTTAAGTGCGGGACCAGCGTGACGGTCCGGGTACGTCACAGGTCGCGAAGGGGTTAAACCTCATGAACGCTAGAGTGTGTCCCACACATTGCATAGGAGACCTCTCGAGCTTTCATGGTATTTAAAGGGATAGTAATGGTTAATTTTAAGTTGATTTAATATTGTAGACATTTAAAAAAGATTAACATCTATGTAAGTGTTATCTCTCAAACCTTTATGGTTTGAGAGAGATAACTTGCTAAAGTTACCTTTTCCTGCCTGTTGTACTGAAGTCTGCCATCTAGCTGACAGCTGCAGATTCCAGTCATTTGACCAGACAGAGGCTCTTCAGCAGAGCTGGAATCACGCTATTTAGGAATAAATTCTTAATTGGAACAGTCTACAAAGTGTGCATGCAAACCAGGCACACTTTGTAGACCGTTGTAAATGAAGTATTTGTCTTTAGATATCGTTATATTGGAGCTGCTGAAGAACCGCATTTGGTCAAGCGACCAGAATCTGCTTCTAACAGCTTCACAGCTCGTCAAGCAGAAAGGGGAGGGACCAGAGAACTTTATTTTCCTATATCTCTCACACCATAATGGTTTGAGAGATACGAATAAGTGCAAGCACTCTCTTTTAATTGTATCTACCATATAGTTAACTTTTTTTTTTTTCTGACATTACTATCCCTTTTTAACGCCCCATTTATATCAAAGAGAATTGTTTTTATTCCCTATGGTGCATTTGGTTGCCCCAAAACTGCTATGGTTTTTTTTTTAGTACATCAGCCTCTGTGAGATTTCATGTTTGCTATGATTTGTAGCACATGTTTTTAGAAAGGTGATTTACTTTCAGCTTTGCAGAAATGTTTTGTGAGACAGACTGCGTGTGTAACATTGAGCGATCACGTCTTCCTGTCCTTTCTGTTTTTGTTTAGGTCAAGAGGAGCATTTTTGCTTCGCCCGAAAGTGTCACAGGCAAGGTTGGAGTGGGAACGTGTGGCATTGCAGACAAACCCATGACACAGTACCAAGACACTTCCAAATACAATGTCAGGCATCTCATGCCCCAATAATTGGATGGACAGTTGTCACCTCCGCAGGGCTCAACATTTACCTTTTATCATTATATTTTTCTAAAACTAAATTATTTGCTGTCATATGAGGAACAGCAACTCTGTTATCATAGTTTGGTTTAAGAAACCTGGAAATGAAGAAGAGAACGAACAGGCAGGTGCCGTGTCTCTGTTTTCCTGTTGAACGTTCTGGGTGTGTGCAAGTGTTCGTATCCTGTCTTGTAGGAATCATTTATATCCAATAACATTCTAGTTGTTCACATTGCACACACAGCAAGGCTATACTCTTGTGGCTGTCTTAAAGGAGAAGTAACCTCTCAACAGTAACCCCAGCTTAAGTTACTGTGGGATAGTAATGTCTGCAGAAAGTAGATCGCCGAGTCTTTTTTTATTGTAAATCGAACACATTGCACTTTGTTTAAAAACTTGTATGTAATTCAAAAGTTAAGTGGAGAAAGCTCCTCCTTCTGGATGCACCACGCTGCCTCTCTCGGTCTGGTCCGGACAGACGTGAGGGGGGGCAGGGTTTTCCTTATACTTACTGAAGTTTGTCCCTAGCTGCGTCTGTCGGTCCTGTGACCAGATTGCAGATTCAGTGGGAAGCAACCAGGAGGGGGATCTTTCTACATTTAATATCTTTTGAACTACATAATGGTAAGTTGTTAAACATAGCGCAGTGTGTTACGTTTACAATAGAGAAGACTCGGCGATCTACTTTATTTCAGATATTACGACCCCTTTAATGCAGGATGCTAATCTTTGGCACTCAAAGGATTAATCGGATGTGCCAGTGAGTGAAACCAAAGGGTGCTGTATAACGCATTGCAGAGAAATGTGCTGGATACGCTTCTGTCACTCCAAGGGTTAAATACATCTCAAGCAATCAGGTTTTTAAAGCCTCATTCCAACCAGTAGGAATTTGTGTTTTTTCCTAAAGCTGCAGTTGGTTAGCCCCAGAACCGCGCCACTTTTACTTTTATACATACAGCTCTTCAGCCTCTAGTATTGAAGCGGTTAACCCTTTGAGTGCCAGAAGGGTACAGAACGCATTGCTTTGCAATGTGTTCTGTACCCCCTCTGGCATGCAAAGGGGTTGAAAGCCCCATTTAAAGGAGCAATAACATTTTGTTCATTACAAATTGTAATTGAGATTTTCCTGCTGAGCAAAACGAGGGCACTTCCACTGACTGGAGATTGTTGTTATAGCTCAAACAGATAGTGGTGCCAACCGCTGTGTAAACGGCACATTTTTTTATGTCTTCTGTGCAAGAGCTTGAGTCGCTCACTACGGCTGTTTAACCCTTTGAGTGCCAGAGGGGTATGCAACGCATTACAGAACAATGCGTTGTGTACCCCTCTGGCACTCAAAGGGTTGTAACAAGTTATGGGAACAACATTAGGCGACTGCAATTGAATATTGTTTTTTTCATTAAAAAAAAAATCTCCCAGGAGTGGCAATGCCATTGTGGATTTTGTTTTTACTTGGCAAGAAAAGCCTTTTAATCTCTTGGGTGCCAAGGGTGAGAGCAGTATATTTTTTACCACACTGGCACTCAAAGGGTTTAAAGCGGAACTACCACCTTTAACATAGATGGCCCAAAATAATTCCTCATCTTGTGACTAGCTGCTCAGAAGCGCTAGTCACCAGAATTATTACCTCGTTAACGCAAATTATCCACTGCTCCGGGACTGACAGGCAGGAAACAGTGCAGACATCTTTCCGTAGTGATGTCTGCGCGCCTGCACTGTCAGTCCCTTTTGGAGCCAAATGGGTCATAGCAAGGCCTCCTAGAGCTGGCTGGGACTGGCAGCGAGGGCACGCAGACATCACTATGGAAAGATGTCCGCGCTCCGTCCTGCCTGTCAGTCCCGGAGCAGTGGATAATTCTCATTAACCAACTAATCTGGCGACTAGTGCTGAGCAGCTAGTCACAAGGTGGGGAATTATTTGGGGTCATCTTTGTTAAAGGAGGTAGTTCTGCTTTAAAAAAAAAAAAATAAATAAATAAATATATATATATATATATATTTACAATTTTTACCTAAAAAAAAAAAAAATTAGTACTCCTTTAAATCAATAGGAATTTAGAGACTTTTTAGTCATACCCTATGGTACAGTTGGTTTGCTCAAGAAGTGCCCCCCCTTCTACATTGTTTGTTGCAACACATTTCTCGCCTTTGATCTGTCACTTCTGGGAGCCATTTACTATACATCGGACGCAGCACCACAGATCCGTTGCTGTAGAACCATTTACACTAGAAGTGTGCCTTGCACATTTTTACTTTTTTCTTAAGCCTGTTCTTCATGTATGACTGTCATTTCTAAACTGTAACTCTTAGCTGGAAAAAAAATTGAACGCATAGCCTGATGTGACACCTGTGTGTATATACATATATATGTATGTGTGTATATTTTTTTTTTGTACATATGTGCGGTGGGATAGGATTGGTTGAACATAGGAGATTACATCCCATCAACATTGTGAGCTGCAGAACTATAGTGACCCCAACCCTTTAGGTTTGTCTTCTGTGCAAATAGACTGGCATTTGGTTTACTCATTACTATAGATTTTCTGGTATTGCCTTTAAAGGGAAACTATGTATAGAAAACCATCTCTCCATATTTTTTTTTTATTATTTTTTTTTTTAACCTCCAGGCTTGTTGTGGACAATAGTCGTAGTGCCCTAATAGTTGCAGGTCCAAAAAAATTGACTACCCTGTTCTTAACCCTTTGAGTGCTTTGCAATGCTCTGCATACCCCTCTGGCACTCAAGGGGTTAACCCCTTGGATGCGTGAAATCTCCAGTGTTCTCAATGTGTTAGAGCCTTCCTAATCTCCTAGGGGTTAATTTGTTTAACTCTGAGGGCCCAGAGAGGTTTCCAACACATTAATTTGTAGTGTGTTGGATATCTCTATGGCGCTCAGTGGGTTAAAACTCAATTAGGTGGGGGTCCTTCACACAACAGTCCAGTAATCGTAAACAAAATATATATAAAATAGTATGTAGAATTTGTTGTTTTGGGTGTCTGTAGTTGCAGACCTTAGTTGAGCCCTATACCTTCAATGTGTTGTATTGTTTTATAATTTGGGGTCTGCAGCTAACGACTTCAAAAATGGCCAAAAAAAAGTGAAAATACCAAGATGATTTATGAAGGATATCTACCTAGGTAATTCCTTCTGTTAAATTAACTTATTTCTGTGTTCAAGCGCCCCTTTCGTTTTGGATATAGCTTCCCTTTAACTGTTTGAGTGTTGAGATGTCGTGCACTTGGTTTTGCAGCGTTGGACAGCCCTTTGATAAAGTAAGTTTTAATGCTGCTTGTAACAGAGGGATTGCAGGAGTCTGGTTACAGTAAAGTACCAAGTTGGTGGATCTATACATTTTTATATTAGATCACTAAAGATCACCCAGTCTATTTTAACTCGTGTTCAAGCGGGTGTATGAATTATTTTGCAAGGTTTTGCTTTCCCCAGTGTAATTCACATTAGAGGTAAATCCGATTACGCCAAATTGTTGGGGTCATTTTCATATAGTTTTTCTAATATGTAACATTGGAATCTCCCTCTATATTTTTGGCTGCACAATAGACTCTCCATTAGGGCAAATGTGACACCATTTGGTTCTGGGATCCTGAGATTGATTTAAAACCATATTAAAGGGACAGCAATGTCCCATAAAAACTTGTTACAGTTTTGTATAGGACAGAAAAATAAGCTTAATGGTGCAAACCTTATCTCTCAAAGTGCTATGGTTTGGGAGATATAAGCATTGAAAGTTCCCCCCTCCCTTCTCCTGACGTCAGCACTGCGCTGACAGAAGGAGATTCCAGGCCTGGGGATCAGCCTGCGGCTCTACAGCAGAGCCAAAATCGCATTATTGCAAAAGAATTACTTCATTGGAAAGGTCTACAAAGTGTATTTGCAAAGCAGGCACACTTTGTAGACCGATCCAATGAAGTAATTATTTTGCAATAACGGGATTTCAACTCTACTGCAGAGCCTCCTCATGTCGGCCGACACGGATCTCCTGCTGTCAGCTTTACAGCCGACATCAGGAGAAGGGGAGGGAGGAACTTTCAATGCTTTTATCTCTCAAACCATAGCAGTTTGAGAGATAGGGTTTGTGCCATTAAGCTTATTTTTTTCTCTCTCTACAAAACTATAACACTTTTTATGGGACATTACTAACACTTTAAGACATCTGTTCTACAGTTAAACACGTTCTTTTTCAGTTCTGTGACCTTTGTGGAAGACTGTACTTGGATCATTTGCACTGGTTAAGTTGACTGCACTCTGATCTGGCATATAGTATTATCATTGCCTGTTAACTACTTAGTTGCTGTTAATGACTCTGTTGTATTGCAGAGCAGTCCATTTTATACCCCTTCTATCAACCACTGTGTTAAAGGAAATGAAAATTAACATCACAGTTAAGGTCTTGTGTAATAAACTTATGAGTATGAGAACAATAGTTGCATTAGTTGATTCAGATCTGCTGTTTCATGCCTCTGTGTTACTCCTAGGGTTTAGTCCGATCGGAGCGTGTATACTGAGGCTGATGTTCTGAGAAAGTGTTGTAATTCTAGAGCAAACCAGCTGTACCATAGGGGACAATAATTCCACAATTTTCAATTATTGGGGCTTTTTTTATTATAAAACCCTTGCTTTGCAATGCGTTGGAGACCTGTCTAGTATGCAAGATGTTAAAAGCCCCATTTCAAATAAATAAGGACTTTTACTTGATCCGCGTGGTGAAGTTGGTTTGCTCTAGGGCCCCGCACCACGTTTCCACAGTGTCTGGCTGAGTGCGTGCCAGGAGAACCAATCTCACAGCACAAGTACCTACAAGTTTCCTACTGAGAAGCAATTGTGCATTTGATTTGCCAAATAGACACATTTCACAGCTGCATTCTAGCACTTGGCTGGGATTTTATACAATAAGAATGTTACCTTGGTACCAACCCAACTCCTGTAATGTCTTAGAGAATAAAGTACAAACTGTACTGTATATAATATATACCATAGGGGGTAACTGATGCAGTGAGTAGTCTTTTCCTATCTGGAGGCCTAGAAATGTTTGTAGCTAATCCTTAAAGGTCCTGAGGGCTTAGCAGTGTGACATGCCCCTCGGGTTCTAAACCCTTTGAGTGCCAGAGGGGTGCGCAATGCATTGCACTCAAATGGTTAAAGTATTAGTGACTCCAGTGGATTTTTCAGAGCTGATAAGTGCTGAGTTAGGGATGTGTCTATCGTTTTCTTTTATAACAAGTGTGGATTTCTGTTTTGTATGTAATTTTTATGAAATAAAATGTTTTAAAATCGTAGGCTCGATCTGTTTATTCACATGAACATAATCACATGTAAATCTGTCTGTAAACTTGTACGATAAACCTAAACAACAGTGTAATTTGCCGGCAACAAATGGCTCTACATCAGATGTGAAATACATCTAAAACAGGTCCTCAGGTCTGGTAACCATGGACAGCATTGTTTTATGCAGCAACACAAGGCTGTCATTTATAATTATTATAGCTGTAGAAGTCACCCATGTGACCTACCCCATACACAGCAATATTTATTCTCTGAAACGTGTTGTACAAAGTTGTCCATGTGAGGAGTCCTTGGGCCCCTTTTCCACAGGTGACACTAGCAATCATGGTGCACTGGTGAGTTTCTCATCACATGAACACCCCAGTCCACCATTCTGCATCTTGACTACATTCAATCAGGAACATGTAAAAGCCTATTGGTGCCACTGTAGACATTTCAGATGATGTTAGTTTTCCATTCAGTAAATGGCCAACTTATGTGGGTATAACCTTTATTTTAATAACAATGTATACCTCAGTATTACCATACGGAACAAAAATGTATAATTATAACAGCTGTCGTATGTATAACTCCATATGTAAATTGTTTCATGTATCTCACACTTTGACAACACTGTGTCAATAAAAACAGGGTAAGTAATTTTTGGCCAATCAGACACTTTCTGAGGAAGGCGCAAACGGAGCGCTCAAACGCGTCAGAGTCTGCAAATCTCTACAGACGTCGGGATCGGTGCATAGCGGAACCAATAGAGAAGGGGTGACGAATGGAGAAAACAGAGGAGAAAGCAGAAGGAAACAGTAGAGACACCGGGAGTCCTTTTAAGTGATACTTTATATCCATGTCAGGTCTTAGCGTAAGGGTCCACCAGAACCGGATCGAGGGAATGAAGCGGAGCTCTACAAATACTGTACTGAAGCACGCTTACTCGGTCCACTCTCCAGTAAGGGGCCATCTTGTACTGGGCTATATACTGTATATGGTAATTTTCACTTCCAACCGCACCTCTCACCACCAGATTTATCCCCAGGATTCTCTCTAGACTGGTCCTCATCTTTGATCCTACTGCTATTATAGACACAACATCGCTTTACACACAGGCTCTCTGTTTTATATCCAGATTGCTTTTATTTATTTATATTGTCTCTCATTTTAATGTATTTATTTTTATCAGAATATTCCTGGAGATATATATGCTAATGAGAATTTTGTATACATCTATTTTCTTTTATGTGACATTCTTTGTATACTTTACATATTGTATTAAAATCACTACACTTAGATAGTGTTTGCGCTGTCTCTTCCCTACCCTTATATTACGTGGGTATAAGCCATTTACTATTTGACTAGTGTTCACACAGTTGTGCCATATTTTTTGGCAAGTACTTGGTAAAGATACAGTTGATCGGCATAGTCATCTTTGGGGCTACTGTGCAGTTTTCAGACAGGTGATTGGCTCGTTGAGGTGTGCACCATAACAATACCATTGGTAGCAGCCAGTCATATTTTGCTTGTTTCCCGCCCATCCGCTGTATCTTTAGAATCCACTTCACACACCCCATCCAGTGACCTGATGGCAGATATATCTGAGGTGAATTAGCACAGTAGGTGTGATCTGCATTACAGCACAGCTCTGTTATTCTGTTTTCTCTGTCGTCCAATACAGGTTACTGGTAACTTTGGGTTGGCGATCTGCCCCTTTAAGTAGGCAAGAACAATTCTAGAAGTGAATGCAGGGAGTGGCGCCTACCTTCCTTCCTTGGCTGCAGCTAGCCAATCAGCTCCAGTAAGATTTGTTCCTTGGTGAAGACATAGGCAAGGGAACAGTTCTGCTATAGTTAGCTAATTTTTTTATTTTTCACTTAGATATGGAATACCACCATTAGGCGGATTACCATAAAAGACAATGCCTTTAGATGTGGCTAGCTCAGTCTCCAGGTGCTTTTGTGGACCTTAAGCTCTGGGGGGAAAATCTTGGGTTCAAGTTCTTTCCTCAGGAGTTGCCCACTGAGGCTTCTTAGTACATGGTAATCTGAAGACAGAAGATCTGTAAGAAAGGTGAGCAACCCTTTGAGTGCTGCAGGTCCACATGTCCCACAGTGCCCCTCCGCACAGGGGTTTTCCTTTGGAGTTCCTTTTGCACACTCTTGCACTCATTGGGTTTATCTGTTGGGTGTTTTGGAGCAAATTTCTGTGGTAACTTAACCTTTTAGCTGCTGGTTTTGCATCTTTTGGGGGGTTATTGGCACTTCCCTACTGGCTTCAGTGTTTTTTGGGTTTGCTAACATGTTCTAGTGATGTTTCATGTAATTTTAGTTAATAGTTTCAACTTTGCAATTTTTGTGAAAGGCGCGCTTTTACCGCATAGACGCCATTTCTCCATTCACTTCTATGGGACTGTACACTTTGGGACATATCTCTGCGACCGCTTAACGTAGCGACTTCAGAGATAGAGCAAGGTCAGACAATTAAAATGAGCTGTCATCAGGTTAATGTTTTGTGTGTGTTGGGAGGCTCAGGGGACTTCAGGCACTGTTGGGGTACTTTTTCTGGGAAAACTACATTTCCCATGAGAGCTTGCTTCGCGCGCTAGTTTCTGATTGGCTCCCCTGTGGCAGCCATTTTGTGCCTTTTCCTGAACGGGTATCCTACGCAGGGCTTGGACTCTCCTATCCTCTACAAATTAACCCTTTGCCTACAAGATAAGTGCATTTTAGAGATTTCTGGGGTGAAATTTTAATCTTACGCGCTGTATTTGGGTGATTCCTTATACTTTAAACGTTTTGACACTGTGAGAATGCCTAATCTGTTAGAGCTTGGGGCCAGGCCTAAGACTAAGGACGCTGGGGTCTCTGTCTCCCCTATTGCGCATTGCTCCTCATGTCATACAGGGTTACCTAGTGAATTCTCAGGTCATTTATGCCCAGCATGTTCTGATGTACCTGAGTCTCTCCCCGGGACCTCCAGCCATGCACTAGAGCCAGTTTGGGTGCAAGAGTTCAAGGCTGCTACCAGGGACCTCAGGTCTATATTGCAACTCTTTCCATCCCAGTTACAGGGGGTCGTCCACTCCTGGCAGACCCCTTCATCCGTCAGATCTTCCCTTCTGAAACCACAGGGAGTACCTGACGTATCAGATTCCTCTGAGGGGGAACTGTTGGTGGATTCGGATGTTGAGGAATGTTCTGATGTGGGCTCCTCTCAGTTTTTTTGAGGACCCCTTTGAGGCTGATCCTGAACCCTCAGCTGAGGGCTTGATCAGAGCCATCTTAACTACCCTAAACATTTCCTTAGTGCAGGAGTTTTCTTTGGATCCCTCTGTATTTCAGGAGCCTAAAAGGCCCTATACTTGTTTTCCACCTAACCCCACTCTTGACCACCTTGTGTCTGATGAGTGGATGTCTCCGGACAGAAAACCTACTCCAAGAAATTTGCCAAGCTTCACCCCTTCTCTGAGGCGTCGCTTGCTCAGTGGGGTTATCCCCCCCAAAGCGGATGCTCCTGTCTCCAGGCTATCTAAGTCCACTGCCTTGCCAGTTGCTGATGCTTCCACTCTGAAAGACTGGACTGACAAGAAACTTGGTCTCCCTCAAGTCCATTTTTGCCACTGCTGGTACTGCCATGCAGCCAGCATTCACTGCAGCATGGGTGAACAGGGCCATTGCGGTCTGGACCGAACAGCTCACCCTGGCTGTCTGTCGGGGTGCTCCTACTTCGGATATGTTGTGGCTTCTTGCCAACATTTCTGAGGCCCAGCACTATGTTTCTACTGCCTTATTTGATGCCATCCGTTTGGTGGCAAGAGTTTCCACCATGTCTATAGTTGCCAGATGAGCTCTTTGGCTCAAGATCTGGTCTGCTGACACTGCTTCTGAGAAAGCTTTGCTCTCATTGCCTTTTCAAGGCACCTCTTTGGGCCAGATCTTAAGGATCTGATTAGTGAGGCCACAGGGGCAAGAGTACCCTTCTGCCTATGGTCCCCAGGAAGAAGACTCCTCTCAATCATGATCTGCTTTTTTGTTCCTTCCAGACTGAGACACGTCCGGTGAACCAGGCAGTTCCCTCAGCTCCGCATTCCTCCTCCAAGCCCAAACCGCAATGGAAGCCCAAGGTCTCCTCCAAGCCTCCTTCGGCATGACTCGCCGAACCCAGGTCTCCACTCGGCTCTGGGTGGCCGTCTGCGTCACTACCACAGCGTCTGGGAGGATTAAGTGGCGGACCCATGGGTTTTACAGGTGGTGGCAGAAGGGTACAGGATCCCTTTTACCTCTCTTCCTCCCTTTCGGTTTTTCCCTCTCATACGCCCAAGGGCGTAGAGAAACGCCGTCTGTTCAATGGCACTATCCAGGCCCTTCTGGACAAGGATGTTCTGGAACCTGTTCCAGTTCGGGACAGAGGTATGGGTTTTTAATCAAACCTCTTTGTGGTCTCCAAGAAGGACGGCGGCTGTCATCCCATTTTGGATTTGAAGGATCTCCATTCCTTTGTGATCAAGACTCCTTATCCAGGAGTCCCTAAGGACGGTGATTGCTGCTATGTCCCTGGGGGAATTCCTTGCCTCTCTGGATCTTCAGGACGCGTATCTACACATCGCCATTCATCCAGAGAGTCGGCAGTATCTCAGATTTGCCTGCGACCAAGGGCACTTTCCGTTTTCAGCTCTTCCCTTTGGTCTGACTACAGCTCCTCAAGTCTTCAGCCATGTCCTGGGAGCTTTAGTATCCGTCCTCCATCAGGACAGTATCAGAGTTACTCCGTACATAGACGACCTGCTTCTCAAAGCCCCTTTTGAGGAACTTCATCAGCAAGTTCAGGACTGCATTCATGCTCTCGTCCATCACGAGTGGATCATCAACATGGACAAGTCAGATCTTGTCCCATCCCAGCGTCTGGTCTTTCTAGGCCATCTCTTCGACACTCGGCAGAGCATGGTGTTTCTCACGGACGAGGTGGCTCCCCAGATTGCCCACAGGGTTTCTGCTGTTCTGGCTCACGATCCAGTTCCAGCCAAGAAGCTGCCCTCTTTAGTGGGGAAATTCATCTCCACTATAGAAGCGGTCCCATTTGCCATGGCTCACAACAGGGAACTCCAGAGGTTTGTGATCCAGGTGTGCAGGGGTCAACCGGACCTTTTGACTATGCCAGTATCTCTCCCTCTGCATGTGGAAGTGAGTTTGTTGTGGTGGTTTGACCTCTCCAATCTGCTGAAGGGCAAGTCCTTCCTGGTATCGGTGACTACGGATGCCAGCCTCTCCGGCTGGGGAGCAGTCCTGGGTCACCTGTGTGCTCAGGGTCGATGGTCTCTGGAGGAATCTCTCCTTCCCATCAACATGTTGGAGCTTCTGGCGATATTTCATGCCCTTCACCATTGGACACCCCAGCTGGAAGAATGCCCAGTCCGGGTCCAGTCCGGCAACGCCACGGCCATGGCTTACATCAACAAGCAGGGCGGAACAAGAAGTCTCATCACTTGATTAGAGGTCAAGGTTATTTTGTCCTGGGCAGAAGAACCTGTTCCTGCCATATCCGCAGTGCACATTCCTGGCGTAGACAACGTCATGGCAGACTTCCTCGGTCGATGCACGGTGGACAGCGGAGAGTGGGAACTACACCCAGAGGTTGTTCACCCTCATTGTTCAGAAGTGGGGTCTTCCTTGCATCGACCTGATGGCAACAAGACACAACCAGAAGTTTCCGATGTTCTGCTCTTACTGGAGGGATCCTCTAGCTCTAGCGGTGGATGCCATGTCCATTCATTGGTTATTTCATCTGGCTTGCATCTTTCCTCCCCTCACCATGTTGCACAGGGTGTTAGGGAAATTGAGACTGGATCGTTGTCCAGTCATTCTGATTGCTCCATACTGGCCTTGACAGACTTTGTTTCTGGAGCTTCTGGATCTGTCGGTGGCTGAGCCATTCTGGCTCCCTTGCTGTCCGGATCTTCTTCTACAGGCTTTCCTGTGGAAGGAGGATGTTAATCGTCTAACCTTGACAGCTTCTAAATTGAATCCTCAATATTGAAGAAGAAAGGGTTTTCTTCTGGTGTGGTGGCTACTATGCTCAGTGCCTACAAACCGGTTTCTTCCAAGATCTACCATTGTGTCTGGTTGACCTTTCTATCTTGGTGTGCTGACCAGGACCTGTCTCAGGAATTTGATCTGCCTACGGTCCTGGCCTTTTTGCAGGACGGTGTGGATAAGGACCTCCGTTTGAGTTCCCTTAAGGTTCAGACTTCTGCTCTCTGTTTTCTTTCAGAGGTGCATTACTATTCTTCCTGATGTCAAGGTTTTCTTCCAGGCTGTTGCTCCTACTCGTCCTGTTTTCAAGACTCCCGCTCCTCCGTGGGATCTTAACTTGGTTTTGAGCGTCCTTCAGCACCCTCCCTTTGAGTTTTTGTCTACTATTCCTCTATGCCTGCTGAAGTTGAAAATGGCCTTTCTCCTGGTGATCATGTCTGTTCGCCTTGTCGCAGAGTTACATGCTCTGTCTTGTAGATCACCCTTTTTGGTGTTTGACATAGACAAGGTGGTGCTTCGCACTTCGCAGGAGTTTCTCCTGTAGGTGGTATCTGAGTTCCACAATAATCAGTAGATTGTGATGTCTTTTTCTGCCCTGACCCTACCTCTGACAAGGAGAGGGATCTCCACTTGTTAGATGTGGTGCATTGTCTCAAGTATTATGTACATTGCACTGAGTCCATTAGACAGTCTGATGCGCTGTTCATCATTTCTGAGGGCCCCAGGGCAGGAAGACCTGCATCCAAAGTGATTACTGCGTCTTGGATCTAGTCCACTATTCGTAAGGCTTATTAGCTAATGAAGTCTGATCCCTTTCGGGTCACGGCTCATTCTACTAGATCTATTGGGGCTTCTTGGGCTTACAAGAATCAGGCCTCTGCTGATCAGTTGTGCAAGGCTGCCACTTGGTCGTATGTGCACACCTTTTCGAAGCACTACCGTGTTGATGTGCTGGCATCGGCTGATGCCAGTTTTGGGAGTAAGATCCTGGAAGCAGTCTTGCCTGTCTAGGATCTTCTTTGGTTCTTTGCTGCTTCCTTCACTTTTGAGCCCTGTTCAGTGTCTGTTGACACTTCATTGTTTGTTGGACTATCTCTGATCTGATGGTTCATATCTGTTCTGGTGACTTTGGGGGCCTTGTGCCTTGTACTTGCCTTACTTCCCGCCTCTGGGAAACTCAATGGTTGGACATCCCAAAGTTACCAGTAACCTGTGTTGGACGACAGAGAAGAGGATTTTAGTCTTACTTGTTAAATCCTTTTCTCTTAGTCCATACAGGTTACTGGTCTCCCACGCTGTTAAGGGACCATGTTTGGCTTTCCTGTGACAGGCTGTGTGGGTCCTTCAGGGTTATGTTCACAGGAGTCTTCTTTCCCTTCTATCTAGTCAATAGCTAGTGTCTCAAATCTTACTGGAGCTGATTGGCTAGCTGCAGCCACATAAAGTAGGCTCCACCCCCTGCATTCACTTCTAGAATTGTTGCTGTCTACTTAAAGAAGCAGATCGTATACTCAGTTACCAGTAACCTGTATAGAGAAAAGGATTTAACAGGTAAGACTAGAATCTTATCTTGCAACTAGTTGAAGAGCTTGTGTACAAAGGCCACAGTGCCACCCAGCAATGGCCGCAGTGCAGTCATGCACAGTAGAGAGTGCCCACGCCATGGCTGATACGGATTGGGGCGCTCCGAATTCAGACTGTAGTCGATGACTACGGTCTGAATTCAGAGCTCCGCTCCGTTATCAGCCGCGGCGCGGCCATTCTGTAGTGCGCATGACTGCAGCGCACGCAGCTCTCTCTACTGCACATGACGGCTTCTGACAATGTAGCGAATTATTATATTGAATGTTTTTGTGAATTACTTACAAACATGGACCTTGGTTTTTATTCAGTGTGTTAAAACGAATACCCAATTATTTAAACGAACACAATCACACACTGCTTTAAGAGTAAACTAATCCTTGATATCATGATATAGGTCATGAAGATATATTTGTGTCTGTTATACCATGCTTTGATCTAGATCATCAAATTTAGTTCATAAAGTGCCAATAAACCACTTCTCCACTGAAAACCGATATCCAAAAAGGAGTGCCATGTTTCCTTAGGATTTTTCTTGCAAAGTGTTTGTGGTGTAGATCAATATAGATATACCTCTGCTTGGTGTATTTAGGAATAAGACCTTTTTATTAGAAGCTGCTTAACATTGGTTAAGTTGGTTGAATTCTCCATAGTACCTGGTGTACTGTATTGTGTTCAGTCCATAATATAATTGTTTTCAAGGGGCAGTACCTAAAAAGCAACTTAGTAGATGCTGAACAAGCTTTCAGAATCTATTTGTTGTGTTCATGATTTATCTTTCATCCTATTGGGGACACAGGGAAACCTGGTGGTTAAGGTCCTGCTGTTAGAAGGCAGGGCACAGTAAAGAACAGTGCTCATGCTCAACCCTTCTATAGCTCCACGTGCTTTACATTTTTACAGTGTTTTGCAAGGAACAAACAGGACCGGTCTCCCTGGGGGACCATTCATTATAATAATATATAATCCCCTGCCAAGGAGAACTTTGTCATCTGTGACACATGGGGTAAGGAAGCAGTCTTTTGACATTCACCAATCCATCCACCCCTGATGTAAAAGCCCTCACGTATGCCATAGATTAACCATTTGAGTGCCACAAATGCATCCAGCGTGTTTCTTTGGATATCTCTCTGGCACCCAAAGGATTAATGGGGACCTCTTACATTATTTCAATCTTCTCGTGTATTGAGCGGCTCCAAATGATGTATTAACTCCTTCTTTGCTTAGAGTATATTAGTATGACAGTCTATTAACAAACACCGAATCATATCATGTATATCCTTTGATCATGAGTAAGTGTGATAGTCGCACGAAACGCGTTGATCGTCCCAGTTATTTGTAGACTTGAAGCCATCCACTCTAGGTCTCACTCTCTATTTCATCTGTTGATTATATCAGAAACAAGATAAGCAAGTATGTTTTTATTTTTGTTAATAAAGAATGATACTGTTTAATATGAAGATTACTTGCATTTGTACCAAGATTTATTGTGAAGTGGCGCGATATAAGAGAGCGATTTGTATCTTTGACCTCATACATTATACCAATCTGACTGCAGGAGCATAACTGGGCAGAGTGGTGAGGTGGCACTGACACTGCACAGGTCTCTCTAGTGGAAGTGATTAGGTAGAGGTGGCCCACCGGTGGTCTCCAGTGCAGTAAGACTACCATATTTGATCCCACATTGCTTAAAACACTGAACATCCTGGCGCCCGATCAGGCACATATTGCCTCTTTCATTTTGTGAGTCAATTGTATTACTGTAATGGACACACTATTACTATGGTTCTGTAGTGGGGAGGCTATTTTGGGAGTATATTTCCCCAAGAAAAGAATTAGCCCTGCATGTTTAAAGATATAAGGGGATCTAGATGTTATAAAGTTTTCATTTTTATTTTTCATAATCTGTATTTTGCTGAAATTAAATGTCTAAAGATTACCCTGCGGCTTCCTTCCGGACCGACTGTGGTTACCAGCTCTGTACTGCAGTCTCTCTGCCTCTGCTCCACTCTCTCCATCCAGCCTCCTGCGATGACTGAGGATTCCTGCCTGTAAGCTGGAGCGGTCTCCGGCCAATGAGAGTGCTCCAGCTTACATGCAGAAATCCTCCATCGTTGGAGGAGGCTGGATAGAGGTAGAGGAAGAGTGACAGACTGCGATACAGAGCTTAGTAACCACGGTCTGTCCGGAAGCAGGACGCAGGGCAATATTTACTTATTTAATTTCAGCAAAATACAGATTTTATTAAAAACGTTATAACCTCTAGTCAATACATAAATTATTTAGACCAACATGTATAGGGGTGATAGATCCCCTTTAAAGGGATAGTAAGGTTTCATAATAAAAGCAGCTCTAATTAATCATCATAGTATTTGGACTTTGGAGATTGTTATATCAATTCTGTCAATTCTGAGGGACAATCTTCAATTAAGATAAGGGAAAAACCTGAAAAACTTATCAAGGGGGGCAGGGCTTTCATTGTTCTCATAGGAAGAAGATTGTCACCTGCTGTTATCTGTCTGGTCTATGGACTGGATTCCACATCTGAGAAGAGATGTCTTACACTAGGTAAAAGGGGCGGGAGGGGAAACTTTGCTTGTGATAAGATAAGACTTATATTGTTCTTCATGTTTTTTTAATGCCTACAAAATAAAATAAAGTTAAAACGAAGTATTACTATCCCTTTAATGCTGCAGCACTGTTATTCCCCTTCTGCCAGAAAAGAGAGTTTTCTTGCCTGAAGTCTGTGTTCGCTCTGTGATTATAGTGGGAAGGTAAAGATAAGGTTTATTTTGTACCTAAGTGGGAGGGATGCGCAGTACTTGGCTGAGTGGTTATGTGAAAGCCCTACTCGTCTCTGATCACAGCGTTAGTAGGTGGCAGACATTCCACAGCAATTTGTTATTCCCCAGAGGGAAACAGGTTTTTCTGGGCATTGAAAGAATAGTCTCTTCCACTCTGCTTGCCGTGCTTGTGAGAGTTCAAGGTATGAGGTTTTGCTATTTTTGACAATTCTATGGGTCTTTATTGTCAAATTAACAAAGCTACCTTTGTTCTTACCCCTTCTCCTACCATTTAAACAAAAAGAAAAGTGGTAAAAAAATGCACCCAAAATAAGAAAAGAGGTAGATCGCTTAAATGAGGGCGCATAATGATTAAATGTGTATAGAAAATCATTTTAATAGTCATGTTGGGAGATAGTATTAAAACATAACCTTTATTTTAATTTAAAATCAAAAAGAAAACATGCTTAGAAAATATTCACCTGAAAATTATCAAAATAACAATACTTCTCAATCCCTCCAATAACTGACTACTCATCTCCATAGTGAATGAGTATTGTTGGTTAAGTGTTAACATTCCGGGAGATGCCTCTTAGGAATAGGAAAAAACGTACAGGTGAACCTTAAAGGAGCAGTAAACTTTTTTTATGAAAAAAAATATATTGTAGGTATTTTCCTACTGAGTAAAATAAGGGTACTTCTATTGCCGAGAGATTTATATTTCCAGACTTATTACAGTTTAAACACATTTTTTTTTTTTTTACATTAGCAGTGCCATCTAGTGGTCAACTACTAATTAGATTTCCTGTTAGATTCTAATGGAGAGGAAAGTCAGAGACATACAGTTCTCCATAGAATGTGATAGAAACTGCTGAGTCACTTCCTGTCAGTTAGAACTATCAGGAAGTAAACACAGTAAATTCACTTCCTGGTTATTTGAACTACTATAAATTTTGAATAAAACATCTGACAGTGATGGGAGTGACCTTGTTTTATTCAGCAGGAAATGCTCTATAAAATATGTGTTTTCCTAAAAATAAGTTTACTGCGCCTTTAACATAAGGCACCTCAGTGTTCTTACATATAAAATGTTACTAGGTTTAAATCCTCCTTACAATCTATATAGGGAGGGGTCAATGTTTCAAAAATGTGTATAATCTTCGCAGATCAGTAATTTCTGAACACATAAAAGGAGAACGGATAAGAGAAGAAGGACCTTTGTGATTTGAGGTGCTGACGCCCTATATCCAACTGACCCATTCAAAGTTTAATCAGTGAATCACGGAGAACTATAGTCTCTAATATATAGCCTTTATTAGTATCCTATTAAAAAAAACAACATACCAGGAGTATAAAATATGGTAGCGGACTTTCTCAGGTTTCAAGACATGGACCTTCCTGAGCCAGGATGTGTTCAAACAGATGGTCAAACGCTGGGGTCTCACAGAGGTGAATCTAATGGCCTTTTGAGAAAACAGGAAGGTCCCGTTGTTCTGCACCCATGAAAAGGAGGCAGACAACAGGGTATGAGGGTGTCAACTTCTGTGGTCCTTACACATCTTCACTAAACACTACCGTGTCAGTACTTTGTCTAAGGCCAGCTTTGGCTGGAAGTCCTTAATACCCATCTAAGGACATTTTTCACTTTTTTTCCCTCCTACTTCCACTTGTGTACCTCTTTGGCACTCAAAGGGTTAACGTGCCTGCAAAGCTTAATGTATGAAGGAGGGTAGTATCATTTTAGCCAACCTCCTGTTTAGAGGGAGGCGGCCATTCCTATTGAAATACTTTTATGAGCAATTAAAAACAACCTACATTCCCAGCCTGTAGTCTCTTGTCCTCCCCAGTGGGAGGAGTTTGGTGTCCTGGAGCCCTGCCATATGTCTGCCTCTCTGGATGTAACATTCAGTACAAATTAAAGATTAACAAAGGATAACCAATACGCACACAGAATTGATTCATAGAGGCTATTAGGATTTTCTGGTGGTATAAAAATAAAGTGTGTGTGGGGGGGTTATTAGAAGGCTTTAGTGTTTCTTTAACCCCTTAACGACTTCCCTCTGGCATTCAAAGTCCAGAACTGGATCCAAATCCCAGAGTGATGTTAGGATTCAGAGAAACATGAGCAATTCTTAGAAATAAATTATACCCAGGGCCGGATTTCCCATTTGGCAGAGTAGGCAACTATGTAGAGTGCCAAGTATTGAAGGACAGTGCCTCAGCTGTGCTGTCCACGCCCATGTTCTAAATTGTGGGTGTGGCCAGTCCCCGCAACAGTGAATACTAGCTACTACTTAACCATTTGAATCATACGGATGTCTCTAATCCATAGCAATGCATTGAGATCTTTCTGTGATAACCATTGGGTTAAAAGATCCCCCTTTGTACTTGTTTGTTATAGGCTAAGGATGTTTTCTATGCCAGGGAACAGTATATGGGACAGGAGGTGAGGTTTCATACCTCCCAAGTGTCCCTCTTTAGGGGGGACAGTTCCTCTTTGAGAACTAAATCCCTCTCTCCCTCTTTCCCACCCTGCTGTCCCTCTTTTTAGGACATGAGACTCTGTAGTGTGTATATAAATGTATCACATTGCTCCACATTAATAAAACTCACATTAATGTTTGTATAAACTACAGTAATGTATTTATAAACTAGTCTGTGTAAATAAAATACTTTAGTCTTGTTCTAAATCAGTTATTTAGTGACACAAAGAGGTGTTAATCGGTCATGAAATTACCTAAAAAGTCTTGGTAATGCCCTACCCACCAGCCTCACCTCCATCAACACCACCTAAAACACAAGTGTCCCTCTCTGGCCATGTGAAATGGTGGGAGGTGTGGGATTGTGTGAGGAGTAAGGTGTGGCCAAGGGAATACCCAGTGCTCCTGGCACTTGCGGAGCAATGAGAATGAGATCTGTGCATCGGTATCATCCAGGGAAGGAGTAATAAATAATACATATGTAAGACAGAACTGCACCGGTCTCTTCCAGTATAGATGCTTAAATCCTTACATTTCCTTGTGAGCCTCTCAAGTCGACCTTTGGTAGACCTCAGAGCTACTTCTGGTTAGTACCGAATGAGTGGTGCACTCGGCCCATAATGACACTGGCCCAATGCTGCCCCTGGAGGATCCAGACCAGGCTTGGCTTTCACAGCTGCTGAGAAGTGGTCCGAAATGCACCATAACTTGGATGGACTTCTGAAAAGAGCGGCATTAGAGAGGTGGGCTTAACCTGAGTTGTGGCTGATGGAAGTGGTCGGATATATGTCCTGCCAGCCAATCCACATGCAGTATAATGTTAAACCCATCCCAGCTGCTTTAGTGCAACTGTCATCAGTCGTCTCTCATGGTGGAGGCAGTGCACAGCATTTTGGCAAAATCAGCGTGGCAGCTGAGTACAGTAAAAGAGGTTGGTGGTATGACTCCTATGTGACAAGGCTTAGGGTCAGTATGTGTGGCTCTAAGTCTACCACTGCAGATGGACAAGGCTGGGGTTCAATATGTGGGGTTCTATGGCTTCCAGTGCAATGGGACAAGGCTGGGGTGTCAGTATGTGTGTGGTTCTGGGGCTACCAGTGCAGTGGGACAAGGCTGGGGTGTCAGTATGTGTGGCTCTAAGTCTACCACTGCAGATGGACAAGGCAGGGGGTCTATATGTGTGGTTCTATGGCTTCCAGTGCAGTAGGACAAGGCAGGGCTGTCAGTATGTGTAGTTCTGGGGCTACCAGTGCAGTGGGACAAGGCTGGGTCATCAGTATGTGTGGTTCTAAGGCTTTCAGCGCAGTGGGACAAGGCTGGGGGTCTATATGTGTGGTTCTAGGGATACCAGTGCAGTGGGACAAGGCTGGTTGGTCAGTATGTGTGGTTCTAGGGATACCAGTGCAGTGGGACAAGGATGGGTGTCTGTATGTGTGGTTCTAGGGATACCAGTGCAGTGGGAGAAGGATGGGGGTCTGTATGTGTGGTTCTGGGGCTTCCAGTGCAGTGGGACAAGGCTGGGTCATCAGTATGTGTGGTTCTAAGGCTTTCAGTGCAGTGGGACAAGGCTGGGGGTCTATATGTGTGGTTCTAGGGATACCAGTGCAGTGGGACAAGGCTGGGGGTCTATATGTGTGGTTCTAGGGATACCAGTGCAGTGGGACAAGGCTGGTTGGTCAGTATGTGTGGTTCCAGGGATACCAGTGCAGTGGGACAAGGATGGGTGTCTGTATGTGTGGTTCTAGGGATACCAGTGCAGTGGGACAAGTCTGGGGGTCTGTAGAGTCGGCCCTAGTAGACCCCATTTGGCTGAATGGAGTCAAGTGAATCAGTGTTAGTTGGACTGCCATACGTTCCTGTACCTTGATCTGAAACAAGACACTTCACAGTTGGACGGACTGGCAGCTACATTACTTATCCGGCAATTTTTGCCCAGAGAATGAGATTCACATCCAGTGCCACTGTAAGTCTCACATTGTTTGGGACAAGGAGCTGAGACGAGACAGACGGGTGGTCCAGGTGACATCTTCAGAATCTACAGTGGAAGAAGCCTTTTATGGAAAAGGAAGAGGGGTGGCTTTTTCATAATTTTCCTAAATCCTCTCTTTTTTATCTTCCAGTCTCTCACTTTAATCTACTTTTTCAGTCTGTCTCTTTTAGTCTGTTTTCTTTGTTTCTCATTCGGTATCTTTCAGTTTGTGTCCATCTCTCTGTCTGCGAATTAAGGGGGCCAATGTTTACAACAGCTGGAGAGCCACAGGTTCCAGGTCCTTCTTTCGTGTGTACTCATTATAGCAGCGGTCTGGGAACCCTGCCAAGCTGAAAGATCAGGCGCACGTAACAGAAAACAATTTCATTACAAAAGACAGAAATTGTCTTTGTTTTGCTGGGCAGTAAATTTCTAAACTCAGGAGCTGCCACAAAAAAAAAAAAAAAGAGACAAAAAAGTTACAAAATCAGGATTGCAAATCTCAGAACGAATTACTGCGCCCATCGCCAGCTCAAGGGTGTGGCAAGCACAGAACAGATACAGGGCTGGAAATTTCCGTTAGTCTGTGACTAGTTAGAAAAAAAAAATCCAGCGGAAGAGTAAAACATTATGCTCTACTCTTTGTTTAACCCTTTGAGTGCCAGAGGGGTGCGCAACACATTGCTTTGCAATGCGTTGCGCACCCCTCTGGCACTCAAAGGGTTAATATTGGGTGGACTAATAACTTTGTAGACAGTTATTACTTTTCTAGAGACTCAAGTAAACATGTCTTAACCCTTTGAGTGCTAGAGGGGAATGCAACGCATTGCAAAGCAATGGCACTCAAAGGGTTAAGGTGATACCTTGCTCATCACTCTGGTCTTTTAACTCTTTGAATTCCAGCAGAGTATGCAATGCATTGCAATGCAATGACTTGCGCATCCCACTGGCATTCAGTGGGTTAAGAACTAAGTACAGCTTCGGCTTCCATGGCAGATGTTTGCATTTCCATGTGCGACGGAAGATTTCACAACTTCGTCCTCTTTTGTGTCCATAGTAATTCTGTAATTTAAATGCCCCTCTGTTTTACGCAGTATCCACCTCGTGTTTAGAATTTAATTTTGGCCGAGATTCCTTTATAGCTGGAAATATTTGGAGAACGGGTATTTTCTGATTCAGCAAATATTTCCAGCTGGTCAGTTTTGCAATCACATTCTGATTGAGGGTCAGAAGTGGACTGTCAGTAAGAGTTTTTTTTAACCAACAAAGGCCTTTCCTCTCAGCCAATCAGCAATGAGGAGAAGGGGTGATTCCTGTGCAATACGTGACACCTTTCTCAGTTAAATCAGGGCAGAGAAAATATTCATATACATACCTCCCAAGTGTCCCTCTTTAGTCCCTTTTAAGTCCCTCTTTTTAGGAGATCAGACTGTGTGGTGTGGTGTGTATATAAGTGTATCACATTGCTCCACAGAAATTAAACTCACATTAATATTTGTGTAAACTTCAGTTTATGTATTTGCAAATTAGTCTGTGTAAATAAAATACATTGGTCTTCCTCTAAATAATTTATTCAGTGACACATAGAGGTGTCAATAGGTCACGGAATACCCTAAAAATTCTCAGTAATGCCCCGCACAAAAGCACATTCTGTGTTCAGTATAATCTTGCCTCCCAGCCAATCAAAGAGTGGGAAAAATGTAAGCAGCGATTGGCTATATCAGAACCAGTCCATTTCTATTTTTTCTCAGAGTGGCATGGGAGTGGCACAGACAGGACTTGGGGGGGGCTAATGTCATTTTTTAATTTTTAGTGGCTGTGAGTTTTGCGGCAGAATATTTGGGCCTTTTTTTTTTCTTCTTCAGATTGATATGGGGGCTCCATACCCATATTAGTTTTTTATTTTTCTTTTACTTGGCCAGTATTTAATTCAATTAAGTTCACAAGGCCCCATATTGATTTCATTTGTTGGCTTTAATTTACTTTTTCTGTAGGTTTTTAATTTTAATGCCTTAATATGCGGTATTATACCCCATATTAATTTATTTCTTGTATTTTTAACGCTAAAAAAGTGGAGTGAATGCACACATTTTTTTCATTTAAATAATTAAAGGATTGAATGAAAGTTACCTACTATTAACCCTTTGAGTGCCAGAGGGGTATGCAACACATTGCAGAGCAATGTGTTGCTAACCCATCTGGCACTCAAAGGGTTAATAAAAAAAAAAAAAAAGAGGGCTGCCTTTAGTTTTTGAGCACTCTCTATTCTGGCTTGCTCAGTATGGAGAGAGAATGCTGTCCCCCCAAATATTTATTTGAAGCCATCTGAACCTTAACCTAAGCGTACGTTTATATGTTACCAATTTTAACCCGTCCATTGCTAGGTCTGCTGGAATGCATCTGTTGAAGTGCATTCACAGCCTGACCAACAATGGATGGGTTAATGGTGGTCCCAATTAGACTTGTGGGAGGTGGTGGGGTAGCGTACATGTGATTTTTGGCTAGTTAACACCTCTGATGCCAGAGATGTTACAAAGCATTGCTTAGCAATGTGTTGCAATTTGCCTGGCAACAGAGGGGTTAAGGGGGATTGTGTGAAGAGGGACTTTGGTGCTCTCAGCCATTGTAAGATCCATAGGCCTGATTCCAGGGCTTCTGAGCCCAGCAAGACCTATCAGGCCGGACAAAGAGGCTGAACCAAGGCTATTCTGCTTGTATATAATAGCAGCTTGGCTGCTTGCAATACTGTTTTGCAGGGCCGGTGCTAGCATAAGGCAGTTTAGAAAGCTGCCTTAAGGCGCCGCAGCAGAGGCGGTGCCGAAGCGGAGGGAGTTTGAATTTTTTTTTATTATTATTATTTTTTTTTCCATTTATTTATTTTTTTTTTACATCTGACGAGAGTCGGGAGCACAGAGCGTTGATATAAGCTACCAAACGCTCCCTGCCTCGCAGCGTCTATCCTGGCGTCTTCGTTCTCGGCAGCAGTCCAGTCTGACACAATAAGTGGATGCGGCCAGATGTCAGACGCATGCACCGCATCTGCTCCGTCTGCAGGTCTCTGCAGTCCCTTTAGAGGTATCTGCAAGGGTGAGTGCTCTGACTCCTGTTTCCCCTTCTCGGCCCGTTCACTGCTATGTGGGCCTGGTCAGGACTTCAGCTGCATCAGGCTGCTACATTTTCTGCCTCCTCTCTCGCAGCTGTGGTGCTCTGCTTCAGCCACATCTGGCTGCCACCAGTGCCAGTGACTCCACACTGAAATAAATAGCAAAACAGGGCTCCACTACCACTACCTACAGAAAGATTTATTTTTTTTAATGGAGGTAAGGGGTGGGGGCATCATTTTACATTCTACTACAAATATAATTTGTGTGTAATTTCCAATGTGTGGCACAAGGAAAATATTTTGTTCTGCTGCGATCTTATCCAGGGGCGGATTGTAAGGAAATACCGTCCCGGGCTCCCCCACACCCCCGGTGCGCACTGAAAGAATTGCAAATAAATTACAAGTGCTGTACAGCGCCGGACATCTCTCTCCTCCACTAACTTCCTTTAGTGCCCTCATTCTGCACTCAAGACAAAGTGGAGCGGAGGGGTAGAGAGATGGCCAGCGCTGTACAGCACTTGTATTTTAATTGCAGTTCCTTCCGCGAGCACCGGAGGGGGAGAGAGTCTGCACAAAGTGGATAGCGACTTTTTAAAAGTGAGCCGATATAGCGGCCCACCGGGGGATGCCCGATCCCCCGATAGGACAATCCGCCCATGATCTTATCATTTTCTGGTCGGTGACAAGCATACCTGGGAACTCTCCGGATTTGCCCCGGAGACTCCGGTTCTGACAGAGCTTTACCGGGTCTCCGGGGCAGAGGCTGATTCCTCCGGATGTGGAGAGTTTCTATTGAAACTCTGCCACATCTGCTTTTTCTCCCATTGTGCCTCCGTCCCCAGCCTTCTGTGTGACACATTTAACCCTCTGAGTGCCAGAGTGGTACGGAATGCATTGCTAATGCATTCCGTACCACTCTGGCACTCAAAGGGTTAAATCCCCCCCCCCCAACACTTGAGTTAAGCCCCGCCCCTTTTTGACGCGATTAGCGTCATTTTTGTTACCCCCTGCTGAACAGAGGACTACCCTCCGGGTAGCCCTCAACTGAAAGTTGCCAGGTATGGTGACAAGGAATTGTGGCAAGGTCAGGGGGGTAGGGGATTGTGGCTGGGTCAGATGGGGGTGGGGGGATTGGCAGCAGGGGACCAGTGGTTTGGGGAAGGGGCATCAAAATGCACCTTCGCCTGTGTAGAGAAAAATCCTTGCACCGGCCCTGCTGTTTTGGGTCATTTTGTTATGTATACCGAATTGGAAAATTCAACATACATGCAGGTTGGAATGTAATAGCAGAGTAGGAAAAAGATTTCCTTCTAGGTTGCCAACCGTGTTTCTATTCAAACAGAAAGGAATTGTGGCCTTTATTGCATGTTAAGAGTTTTAACTCTTTGAGTGCCAAAGGATTGCACAACAAATGGCAAAGCAATGCGTTGCACACCCCTGTGACACTCAAAGGGTTAACCCCTTAAGGACCGTGTGACAAGACAAGACCGTGTGACTTGACAGGACTGTCACCGTTTTTCTCCCTTAAGGTCCAGTGTCCTGGCGAGTCACGTGCTTTTTACTTACAGTGATTTAGTGGGAGCACTGTAAATAATAACGGGGTCTAAAATTGACCGCTCCAAGACCAGAGGGGTCTCTCTCAGATCCCCGCTTGACGCACCAGTACACATCACAGGTCATGTGCACGGCTCGTCGGCAAAGATCAAAGCAGTCCTTAAGTGAAAGTAACTTCCATGGACCTCTGGTCCTTAAAGAGATAGTAATACTTCGTTTTAACTTTATTTTATTTTGTAGGCATTAAAAAAACATGAAGAACGATATAAGTCTTATTTCTCAAACCTTTATGGTTTAAGAGATATTCACAAACAAAGTATCCCCCCCCCCTGTTCAACCAGATCAGAAGGGAGATGCCCAGGTAGACTGCCGAGAGGGACAATCTTCAATTAAGATAATGGAAAAAACTGAAAAACTTGTCAAGGGGGGAAGGGCTTTCATTGTTTTCATACAAAGAAAATTGTCCCTTTCTGTTATCTGTACTGTCATACAACCAGACTCACATTTGAGAAGAGATGGCTTACACTAGGTAAAAGGGGCGGGGAGGGGAACTTTGCTTGTGAATATCTCATAAACCATAAAGGTTTGAGAGATAAGACTTATATCATTCTTCATGTTTTTTTAATGCCTACAAAATAAAATAAAATTAAAACGAAGTATTACTATCCCTTTAAAGTGCTAGTAATGTCCCAGTAAAAATATTTTGCATTGTGTAAAAATGTTGAATTGAATGCAAAAAAACGTATCTCTCAAACCGCAATGGTTTGAGAGATATCGGCATTCAAAGTTTGATGTTTCCTGCTATCAGCTATAAAGCTGTCAGCATAAGATCCATGTCGGCCGACACGAGGAGGCTCTGCAGCAGAGCCGCAATTGCATTATTTAAAACAAATGACTTCATTGGAATGGTCTAAAAAGTGTGCTTGCAAACCAGGCACACTTTGTAGACCTTTCCAATAAAGTAATTTGTTTTAAATAATGCGAATGCAGCTCTGCTGCAGAGCCTCCGTGTCGGCCGACTTGCATCTCCTGCTGACAGCTTTACAATTGACAGCAGGAAACATCAAATTTTGAATGTCGATATCTCTCAAACCATCGCGGTTTGAGAGATACAATTTTTTGCATTCAATTCAACTTTTTAAGGTCTATACAATGCAAAATATTTTTACTGGGACATTACTAACACTTTAAGGGGTTAAACCACCATGTAAGACATGTTATGTTTTGAACACCGCCTGATGCTAAACATTTGAATTCCCTTACCCGTTCTTAGCCGAGACTGAAATAGCTGCGTTTTTCATTAGCTGAAATTTGCTGAGCTGAAAATAACCCGAGTAAGATGTTTAAGCCAAGGATTTGTGCTAATCTGGTAAGAACTTGTGGTGCAGAAGGGAAATCAGCTGTGTGATGAAATCTCATTATGCAATATTTGTAGGGTTAAAGCCAAACGTTGTGTCCTTAGCAGACCTCAGAGTATTATTATCATTTTACACCAATATTTCGCATAAACATCTTGCAGAAAGAGAGAAAAACATTTAGATGAACCCCTTGAATAGACGTCCCAAACACATAGCTTCACAACATGATGGAGACCTCACAAGCAAACAAGGAGGTAAACCTGCTTTACATCTGAGCGCCAGAGGGGTAAGCAACACATTGGAGAGCAATACATTCCACATCTAGCTAGTCCTTAACCCCCTGAAGTTTTAAGTTCCATACATAGTAACATCGTTGATGAGTCCAAAAAAAAAGACATGTGTCCATCAAGTCCAATCCATGCCTAAAACATCCCTGTTGATCCAGAGGAAGGCAAAAAAAAGCCCTGTGAAGCCATTTCCAATTAAGCCCCAAGTGGGTAAAAATATTCCTTCCTGTCTCCAAATGGCAGTTAGATGTTTCCCTGGATCAACATAATATCTGCATTGAAGCCATCTGTCATCATTTTCAGTATTGCTCTGTGCTAGATAGGCATCCATTGAAAGCAGTTGCATCTTCTGCAAGTACAACATGCCGAGGTAAAGAATTCCATAGCTTTACTGCCCTTACTGTAAAGAATCCCTGCCTTTGTTTTAGTCTAAAGCACCTTTCCTCTAGTCTTAATGGATGACCTCTTGTTCTTAGCTCAGTTCTTTACGTAATTAATTAATTGGATAGCTCTTTGTATTGACCTTTAATATATATGTAAATGATAATCATATCACCCTTTAGATGTCTTTTTTCTAATGTAAACAAACCCAGTTTGTCGGCAAGGAAAAAAGCGGTCCTTATGGGACAGAAACGTCCCAGGACCGCTGGTCCTTAAAGGGTTTAAGGTAAATTTAAAAAAAATAAATGAACTAGCAACCAATTTTTAATTGGTCTGTAGCGAGAAAGGAAAGAAATATATATAGCAGGACTATAAAATATGTTCAGTCTCTGACTTGTATCTAACCCTACCACATGACCCCACAATAATTAAAATTGTACAGTTTTTTTTTTATATTTTCACTCCTCTTTGAATTTTTCTGGGTCTCTTAAATTCAGCTGGTCTCCTCCTCCTCCACATGCCTCTTTCTTCCTTTACACCTGCCACTGATGACATCACAGACAACGGCTCCGAAGCAAATGTAAAGGAGCAGGAGGATTTGAGAATGGTGGGTGGGATTTCAGATGACATCGCCAGAGGAAGAGGGACTGAGAGCAAGGGTTTTCCCCATTCTGACAGTAACACAAGATATTTGCTATACTTTAAGTTGTTTTTAATGAGAATAAGGGACGAAAGTCATAATAAAAACAAATATTTGAATTTTTCCCTCTTAACACGCTCCTGTACTTCTCATTTTCGCCAAGGGAGGCTCTACAATTTTAATTGCTACTAGCCACATCTCTCGTAGTATCCGCATTTTAAAATTACAGCCCTCGTTATCCAGCTTCCGCCCTTGGTTTCTCCCCAGAGCCAATGCTGTGCGCACCAGAGACAGCTCATGATTCCTGTTCGCTGCTGTGATGTCAACTCCACCCACACAGCCAGGGCTGGATTTACATCTCAGGAGCCTGTAGGCACAGATATCTGAAGCACCTCCCCCCTGCCACCTCCACAATGCTCCAAATCTCCATATTGCCCTGACATTGCCCCCATCAACTCCACATTGCACCATCATTGCTTTGCAATGCGTTGAGTACCACTCTGGCACTCAAAGGGTCAAGCTTCATTATCTCACCCCCACATCCGTTTCCTAACTCCCTGGTGGTCCAGTGGCTGGAGAGATCTGTGCTTCTGCACAGACATGGAGCTGCTGGAGCTCCCGTGTGGCCTTCCCTTTAGTAATGCAGAGCGCTGGGAGATTTTATCTCCCAGCGCTCTGCATTGCTAACGAGCCGGGAGAGCTCACAGCTTACAAGGCGGCGGCTGGCAGCTCGGCACAGCATAGCAAGCTGCGCCAAGTCAAAAAAAAAAAATAAAATAAAAATCAATTGTAGTGGCAGGCGCCCCTCTGTAGTGTGCTCCTGTAGGCAGATGCCTACTCTGCCTTACGGGAAATCCGGCCCTGCGCACAGCCAATAGGAGTGATCAAGGTGCGGTTATTCCCAAGTATCAGTAGCAGCATCATAAACTTACAGCTGTCAGTGTATTGGTCAGGTCCCCCTGATCTTGTCCTCAGAGCTGGTGCACTGAGCTCCAGTGAAGCAGATGATGATTCCTTTTGACTGCTGTGATGTCATAAGCACCAGTACAGACAACACTAATGAGGCTGCCAGTGGCAGATTGTCTATATACAGGAGACAGCAGACATGATGCAAATAAATAGATATTCCCGACTGCCATATGAAGGACACCTATCTACAGATACTGATCTGTTAAATTAAGAGCCACATTTTCCTCGCTCTTTAGTTAAAAAACAAAAAGAAAAAACACCCCACAAATCTGAGATTTTTTTTTTATTTACGCAGGTCTGCACAAGGGAAGACAACCTGGAGATCAGCTTCTTTAAAAGTTAGCTTTTCTTCAGCCCTCCATAAAAACAACGGAGACAAGTAACATGGAGACTCCCAGTATCCTTTTAAAATAGAGCATTTTTAAGAGCACGTGGCTTGGAGCCGCATTAAGTAGGCCACCGTTGTTGAAAAGGGGGCGACATGAGAATCTCACCCTGCATATCAGCGCGAGATTTTTATATCGCTTCTTTTAACAGCCTGCGGGGTTGGTTTGGGAAAAAAGTATAATTGAGCACAGTGTCCACTGCCGTTCCTGTAATAATAAACTGCTTTAGCACTGCAAAATTTTTTGAGACTAATGATAGATGTATGTCTGCCTATGTGTCATTAATTAATAGTGATGCTGCCCGATAAAAAAAAAATGCATATTAACCCTTTCGGCACAGAAAAGGTTATTATCGGGCAGCTTTACTTTTAATTAATGACCCACACAAACTAGGGTGACAACACAACCTGGAATGCCCAGGACTGTCCCTAATTGGGGGTCTGTGTCCCACGTCCCGGGTCACCCCCCACCGGGACAACAAAGAGTCCTGGAATGGAGCAACACGTACCAGTCCAGCCAGCCAATGAAATGTATTTGCTGTATGGTCCTCATTGGCTGGCTAAGCCAGCCAATGAGGACCAAATAGCAAATACATTTCATTGGCTGGCTGGACTGGTACATGCGAGACAGCTGGGATGGAGCAGGTATGCTGGTGTGGCAAGTGAGACCCGCGGCTGAGGCTCCCGCCGGCACTGACCATCTTTCTGAGGCTGACACAGAGTAATAGTTCCCACTGGGAAGCCTCAGAAAGATGGTCAGCGCCGGCGGGAGCCTCAGCTGCGGGTCGCACTTGCAACTCTGGAGATCTTAGTGCATACACTCTATAGAATAACATAGGAACTGGAGAAGTGATATCACTGGAGAAGTCATCTCCACCTTATCACTGCTTAGTAAATCGCCCCCCTTATCTTTAGGGTTACCCCTCCAGGTCAAGGTACCCACACTGTGAGCTGCAACTGAAAATAAATGTAAATTCTTCTTCACACTCCTTTACACTCGAGCCGCTAGGATGGATTCCACACAAAACTCCATAACACGTTTATTATAGAAGGGCGGTTTTTATTTTACTTTATTTTTTTTTCTGCATTGGGTAGTGCACCAGGCTTCCTAATACATAACAAAACTACAATACAAATAAAACTTAAGGACAGTAATAATTTAGGAATTTCTATAAAGCATTTTTTTTTTAGAAATAGGGTTAAATTAATTGATACTTTTATTAATTTTAAAACAAAATGGCAAAACACCAGGAGGACTTCGAAAAAAAGGGGGGTGTATTAATTAGACAAAAGGAGCATTTATTTATTACAGTTTAAAGTAAGGGTATTCAGATGTAGAACCAGAGATTGCATATTATGGAGATCTAGATTTTGTAGTCCCACTTCTGGGACAAACTTCACTCAAAAGTTACTACAATTCAAACTTGCATTTTTTGGGGTGCAGTACTATAGCATGACCTGGTATGTTAAGGTGGCGCTGTTGCAACAGCAGTCTGTAGAAGCCTACTGTCACCAACAATACTCTTCCATAGACTGATGTAGCAACTGCGCCACCCTCAAGTGTCATGTCATGGGAGGCACAAAAAAAAAAAAAAAAAAAAAATTCAAGTTTGAGTTATAACAACATTTGAATTAAACATCTCCTAGAAATGGGTGTACTCATTTTACTCAGAACACAAAAATCCTAGAAAAAAAAAAAGACATTTCGTATTGCACGATACTTTTCCTTTAACCCTAAGAGTGCCACAGGGATGTGCACTGCATTGCGTGCAATGCGCTGTCCATCAATCAAGCACCATTGTTCCCCCTAAGGTAAGCAATCCAGCCCTGAAAGAGTTAAAGGGGGCTGTGCTGGAATAACAGATGAGCTGAGCAAACGCCCATTTTTAATAGCTCTTTTAACTATTTCGGTGCTGGGTTGTTCACTTTTGCCCATAATAGAGCAGGGACGGACAACATGAGCCCCCGTAGCCGCTGCCACACTACAGCTCTCATCATGGTAATAGTATGGCAGTAGCTGGAGGACCTCATGTTGTCCACCCCTGTGCTGCACCAATCTATACTTCCCCCCGTATACACAGTGGGACTCTCTGCTGGTACATGAAGCAGTCTCACCCTTTGGACCACATGCAAAATAAACTGGCGCAATACAAACGCACCACAAGGAACAAATACAAAACTCCCCAAATGTGGGCACTTAAGAGGGGTCTTCAACACTATACACTGGCACTCTAGTATACAAGCAGTTAAAATGTAATTTTATTGTCAATAGAAATGTGTATTTGGTCCTTACGGTGTGCTACATTGGTTCCAAAATGGCTTCACTTTGAGCCTATGGCTGTGCCGGAAGAGAGTGTCCTGCGTTGTGCTCCAGACTGAGGCTATCAGTGCACAAATGTCAGCCAGTCACCACTAAATGGAATGCATGGGATGGACAACAGGAGGCCCTCTAGCTGCTGCAAGACTACAACTCTCAACAGAAAATGATGGGAGATGTCGTCTGGCGGTGGTCCTCACATCGTCCACCACTGTGGAACGCAGACACACACTGTGCAATTTCCACTTGAATCTGATTTTTTGGAACATTTCATTTGTACAAAATAACAGGATTCAGTTTATATCACTGACACTTTTTCTTATATTCTGTGAAGTCCTGAAAATCTGGATTTTGTGCATCACAATTATAAGGGTTAACCCTTTAGATTTCCGGTCCATCACCAATGCACTGGGGAGTCGTCTCGGCCATCTAAGGGGTTAAATAATACTGGGAATTTAAGCTTGGAATCTCACACAAAATACCCAAGATCCATTAACCATTTTGCTGCCGGAGAGGCTTGAGTATCAGCTTGAAGGCCATTCTGATAACTTAACCCCTTGGTTGCTAGAGACGGCCCCAGTCTCTACATCCAAAAGGGTTAAAAAAGTGACACACTTGCAATAAGGAGATGTGATGTTAACATACAGGTAACAATGTTTTAAAGGGATAGTAATACTTAAAATGTAAAAAAAAATATGTTGTAGGGTTTATCCCCCTGAGTAAAACAAGAACACTCCCACTGCTGAGAGGTCTTTCATTCAAAAGTTATTAATTTTCAAAGTTGAATTTTTTAGGTGCAATATCACAGTGGCCTGAAACTGTACAGTGGCGCTGTTGCTACACCATCCTATGGAGATTTATGGTCAACTGACCAGAGTTGTCCATAGGATCGTGTAGCAACAGCGTCACTGTACAATTTCAGGCCACTGTGATATTGCACCTAAAAAAATTAAACTTTGAAAATTAATAACTTTTGAATAAAACACCTCTCAGCAGTGGGAGTACTCTTGTTTTACTCAGGGGGGTAAACCCTACAACATGTTTTTTTTTACATTTTAAGTATTACTATCCCTTTAACTTCCGTCGATGAGGCAAATGAATGCACCTTTATATAAATACATTTAAAATATAGAGATCAGTAACTGAAAGTGCAAAGTAGAAATACCTCACTAGAGGAACACTATTAATACATGAGCAAGCGTGCATTGTAGCACCAATTATCTCTTCACAGGTCATAGTAATACGAGAGAAAAGAGTGAGAACTGAAATGTATCAAGGGCTGCTAACACATACAATTCATAGGCCTGATTTACTCTGTGATTCTCTTGCAATTCCAGGGTTTGCCAGTGGTGGCACCAGCTTGGTTCAAAGCTTAAAGGAAAAGAAAACTTTTTTTTATGAAGGAAAAAAAATGTTATGAAGCAAGGGTGGTCAGTTTGTTCAAAATGAAATTTGCCCGATTTCCTTCTGAGTAAAACAAAATGCTCTCCCACTGATGGGTGATGTCATTCAGAAGTTATTACAGCTCATACTTATTTTAATCAAACTGTTAGCAATAGCTCCAGCTGGTATCCAAATGCATTTTTTTTTTTTTAAATAATAATTCCCTTTGGGGTAGGGCTCGAGACACCCTCTATGGCTTTCCAAAACTGTAATTTAATGAAAAAAAAGAGAAGGAAAAAAGGTTTAGTTCTCCTTTAAGATGAACGCATGGAAAAAAATCCTAAAATCTACATTGCCATCACACACTGGATAGCCCTCTCACATTCAGTGGGTGTAAATATTTTCCTTCATTTGATGGCAATGTAGATTTTAGCATTTGTTCATTTTAAAGGAAAACTAAACTTTTTTAAATTACAGTTTTCCGTTTTGGCCAGCAGGTTGTGCTCTTCCTATCACCTTCTAGCAAGGTGTTGGACATTCCTCTGGGACTAAAATGGTTAACATTCACAGATATAAAAATTGTGCACAACTGGGTAGAAATTTAAACACACCATCATGCCAGCGTTGTCTTTCAGTAGATTGGGGACGCAATTTTTTCGTTGTGCTTTTTACTTCCTGTTGTGTATTTACACAGTAGAATTCAATCTCCTGACCAAGTCAGAAGTAGGAAAAAATTGCTTCTCACCCCCTCCGCACTGCTACAACACAGCACATGTGATTTCAAGTTGTACAAAGATAAGGACTCTTATTTATATCTGTAAATTCAATAACATTCTAAAAATACAGGATGCAAAGGCATACATTTAATTAATGGAACACACACACACCCTTGAACCACTTTGGCGTGCTTTAACCCTTTGCGTGCCATAGAGGTAACACATGTCAAACCCCAAAAGGTTAATACTATCTCTATCTGCCAGGCAATGCTTAAAGGTACACTAATACTTAAAAGTGTCTTGGGTTACACACAAAAATACACTGTACTGACAAGCTAGCATCTATAAAAATTTACTGTTTGTTTTCCGAGGCCTAAAATTGAGTTCTACATATACAGTCTTTAGGGGCTTCCGCTCCTTCGGTACCCAGGGCTTCCATCACAAAAGCAATCTTGGTTGGTATCTCAGAAGTGATAGTGCTGTATTGTCTGTTAATGGGCTTGTGATAAGATATCGGTATTTCTGACTAGAAGAGTTGTGGGTACCGGTCTCAATTCATTAACAGCATTAGCTGTACACAAACAATTAATCAAATTAAACATAATTTGATTAACTTTGTGTACAGGTAAAACCCGAAAAATCTAATCTTGAACTTACATTTTAAAATGTGAGTTCAAGATTAGCTTTTCGGGCTCTAACATAACACAATTACATTTTACAGATGTGAGCTGGAAGTACATGATATTTAAAATGATATAACCCAATTTCATTTATTTGGTGTTTGTGTCCCTTTAAGACCATATTCACAAAGTAAAAATTACAGCAATTCTGGGAAGGACCCATGGGGAACAATTAAGATTCCCAATGACTGTCAGTGGTTTTAGATCTCTCTGACTGCCACTTTAAAGGCATAGTAATACTTAAGTATTACTATCCCTTTAATATCATCACCTTTGGCAGAGTCCTGAGGATTCACAGAAAGGAACGGACCTCAGAATCTGAAGTAGGTTTCACTTGTGTCTTTGTGACAATAGATAGCTACTTTAACAGAAGAGTAAACCTTTTGCTTAATGAAAAATGTGTTTTATGGACTTTCCTGCACAGTTAAACACTGTTAGTCCCAGTCTTAATTTACAGGAGCTGTATTTACATTAAACTGCAATTATCTGTTCTGTCACCAGATGGTGCTGTTGCTACCAATTACTATGGAGAGCGGTAGTCTGACTCAAGTTCTCCTTTAGACAGCATTCCATTAAAAAAAAAAGCCTTTCTGATGTCCGTTTGATCTGTTGTGAACAGTGATACAAAATTATAATAAATATTAGCTGTAATAACCTTTAAATGTTAATTCTTCCACATTTTTATCTAGGGGGAAAAAGTTTTCTTCCTTTTTAAGGTACGTAACATTACTCCTTGAAACAAAGCACCATGTGACTTCAGGAAAACTGAGTGTTAAGCTGTACATACTCCTCTGGTCCGCAGAGGGTTAATACATATAAAAATATACATTTTGTCAAGCCTTTCGGCAGAGTAAAACAGGGTTAATCCCAGTTCTGGAAGATGCTTCCGTCAAAAGATTATTACAGCTCACAGTATAAGTTCTGAGAGGTTGGATGCAGTCTATTTTGTGACATTCCCATTTCATGGTGTTTCTGTTGGTAATGCATGCCATAGCGATCACTGCTTTGTGACATAATCACTCCATTGATAGAGATAGCATAAGCTCCTTCAGGGGTGCTGTTAGGGTACTGGTTGCAGGAGTTAAAGGGATAGTAATACTTAAAATGTAAAAAAAAATATGTTGTAGGGTTTATCCCCCTGAGTAAAACAAGAGTACTCCCACTGCTGAAAGGTGTTTCATTCAAAAGTTATTAATTTTCAAAGTTGAATTTTTTTAGGTGCAATATCACAGTGGCCTGAAATTGTACAGTGGCGCTGTTGCTACACCATCCTATGGAGATTTATGGTCCCAGGACCAGAGCTGTCCATAGGATCGTGTAGCAACAGCGCCACTCTACAATTTCAGGCCACTGTGATATTGCATCTAAAAAATTCAACTTTGAAAATTAATAACTTTTGAACGAAACACTTTACACAAGTGGGAGTACTCTTGTTTTACTCAGGGGGATAAACCCTACAACATATTTTTTTTACATTTCAAGTATTACTATCCCTTTAAAGCCCCAGGTCACAGGAAAAACAATGCATTGCATACCCCTCTGGCACTCAAAGGGTTAAAGACGAAGGTCTTGACAGGGGCATGTAATGGTGCAATCGGACTGCACATTGCATTAGAAATTCAAGGCGACAGGCCTTTTGGAACCTAGGAACAAATGCCCCTGAATTACACCATAAGAGGTACAGGCTGGAGAAAACACTGCACCCACTCTTTGACTGTAACAACCTTTGAGTAAGTCACGTCCAAGCAGTGGGCATAATCTTGTTTTACTCATTGTGGAAAACTCCACAAAAGATAAATGTGTTCATGATCATTTTACACCATCAATGATTCACTCCTATCGCTGCCGCCCTTCTGGCGGAATAAGTAAACTTCCCCCCTTGTGATTTCATGCCATGTTCCAAGACTTAGCAACTGCATTTTTGAAGTTACATTTGCAAATATTTAGCTTAGAATAAAATGAACAAATAATAAGAATAATGAATAAATTAAAAAGCAAAAATATGTGAGCAAAGAAAAGGCTGGGAGTGATTACTGGGAGGCGGGGTGGTCTGTAAAGAAGCCATTTACAATAAAATGGGTTTCTAAAGGAGAACCAACAATGAACAACAACAACCCCGTACCTTATTATGGCCAGAAAATCCTAATGACCCCTATTGTGCTTTTGTTTGAGATAAAATCTCAGTACTGGATGTCGTCCATTGGCAGTTTACTTTCTGCCCAAGAGGAATGGAATAGTAATACTGAATTTTGAAAAAATATATATACATGCATGTATTGCAGTGTTTATCATGCGGAGTAAAACAATGGTTCGCACTCTACTGAGGGCAGCTCAAACTTGCATTTTCTAGGTGTAGTACTCCCTTGTCCTGAAATGTCACAGTGGCGCTGTTGCTACATAATCCTATGTATAGCTCTGGTTAGTTCACCATAAACCTCCATAGAATGGTGTAGCAACAGCGCCATTGTAACATTTCAGGACACGGTGATACTGCAACCAATAAATACAAGATTGAGCCTTAAAGGGATAGTAATACTTAAAATGTAAAAAAAAAAATATGTTGTAGGGTTTATCCCCCTGAGTAAAACAAGAGTACTCCCACTGCTGAAAGGTGTTTCATTCAAAAGTTATTCATTTTCAAAGTTGAATTTTTTAGGTGCAATATCACAGTGGCCTGAAATTGTACAGTGGCGCTGTTGCTACACGATCCTATGGACAGCTCTGGTCCCGGGACCATAAATCTCCATAGAATGGTGTAGCAACAGCGCCACTGTACAATTTCAGGACACTGTGATATTGCACCTAAAAAATTCAACTTTGAAAATGAATAACTTTTGAATGAAACACCTTTCAGCAGTGGGAGTACTCTTGTTTTACTCAGGGGGATAAACCCTACAACATATGTTTTTTTACATGTTAAGTATTACTATCCCTTTAATAATTGTTGAATAAAAGACCTCTCATTGGTGAGAGCCCCCTAGTTTTAAGATTACCATGTGAGAGAGGGGAGTCTGAGGCTATGTGGTCCTGCTGGTGACCGTCATGTCCGCCTCCATGGATATGACATCCATAAATGACTGAAGATGTTATCTCTTGAACAAAGGCACAAGTCATAGGAGTCATTAGTATTTTGTGGTTATAGTACAGTAAGAGAGGGTGTTAGTTTTAGGATGTATCCATTCTCCTTTAACATGTATTTCAAATGGGCAGAGACATTGCTGGTTTTAACCCTTTGAGTGTCAGATGGGTATCCAACGCATCGCGGTGGATAAACCGCTGGCACTCAATGGGTTAAAAGGAAAGTATTTCCAAAAAATAAGTTACGCTTAAATTAAAATAATCTCTAGTGCACAATGAATCTGTTATTGGGACACAACGTTTTGTGGACTACCACTCCCATCATTCCCAGCCAGCTGTTGGTTAGTGAGGATGATGGGATATGTAGTCCTTGTTCCCCTGGGTGTATAGTCTGACAACACTGGGTAAAACTCTCTGAGGTTCATGTACTAAGGAAAAAGTGGTGCAATTCTGGAGCCTACCACCTGTACTGTAAGGACTAAATAATCATTCAAAAATTCTTATTCTTATTAAAGCGATAGTAATTCTTCAGTTCACGTTTATTGACTATTGTAGCCATTAAAAACTTTAACTAAATGTCCCCAGTCCCATCTCACAAACCTTTATGGTTTGAGGACTTATGAAATGTAATCTAAGAGAGCAAAAACGACTGACCTTGTGTGAGGAACAGCAAGGAAGAGGAAGTTGGTTTCACAGGACTGAGTTTATATGATATAGGTTTACCTGTGATTGGTTTATTTTTCTGTCTATCTCTTCCTGCTGCTGTGAGGACCAGTAAAGGATGTTATGCAAAATAGGAGCCTCCTGTCTTGCCATAAAATCATAGTTAAAGTTTCCCCCTTCCACTATCCCTGACATCAGGGCTCTAGCTGACTGCAGGGGAATCCGGGTTCCTGGACAAGCAGAAGCTCTACAGCACAGCCGAGATCTTGTTATTGAGACAGAAATCCTTCACTGGAATGGTCTACAAAGTGTGCTTGCAAACCAATCACACTTTATAGACCATTCCAGTGAAGGATTTATTTTTATCAATAGATCAATCTCGGCTCTGCTAAAGAGCAACCGCTTGTCCAGGAACCTGGATTCCCCTGCAGTCAGCTAGAGCCCTGACGTCAGGGACAGTGGAAGGGGGGAACTTTAACTATGATTATCTCTCAAACCATAAATGTTTGTGAGATGGGACTGGGGACATTTAGTTAAAGTTTTTAGTGGCTACAATATTCAATAAACGTGAAATGTAGAATTACTATCCCTTTAAAATCTCTGTAAAAAGAATCAATGAGAAATTTCATTTTTCTCCGCTAAGATGCAGTTGGTTTGTCCCAGAATCTCACAATTTTTTTCTTAGTCCACGAAGCTCTCTACGTGCTGCGCTCACTGCACAGTGTGAGACACAGGATGTAACGCGACTTGACGCAACTTACAAAGTTGAACATTTACTTGTCTAAAAGACAGTCCCACATACTTGGCCTACCTACATACACATGTATATGTATACACACACAACTGTGTACATACACCCACACGGTGACCTCTGTTGTGTTGCTAAAGTACTAAGAATACCAATGAAATACATATATGAGATTATATTTGTTTCAGAAAGCAGAGTGTTAATTTGTTGATACATTGTAGTTCCCCCATGATACTGGAATTAAAAGGTGCAACAAAGTTTCATTACTAAACAAAATATAGGTCAAAACAACAAGGGTATTCCTATGAGTGGCATATCCTTCATTCAAGCATTATTGCATCTCAAACTTTTCTCAGCAAACAGCTCCACCTGGTGTCCAGATTTTTTTCTATTGCTCTCTATTGGAGAATTTGATCTTGGACTGCAGCACTCCAAAAAGAGTGTCAGCAAAAGCGCCACGTTGTAACCTTTTGAGATGCAATAACTTTTTAAAGAAGTGGGAGGTCACTTATTTACTCAACAATTATATTTTTATTTTTTAATGAAACTTCACTGCTGTTAAAAATCACAGGGATAATCCTATACAATGCTTGGATAAGTCAGCAGAGGCCAGACAGCTGTGAGCAGTGTAAAGACAGAAAAGCCAGGAAAATATTAAGAAAACTACAGCCTGTTTCTTTTTTTTTTCTGTTTTTTTTAGGAGACCTAAAATTGACATTTTTATTCATCTGATAGAAAAAAATTAAAGGGAAAATATAATTACAAATCATGAAAGGATTATTGATGTACCAATTTTTTGTAGCACCTGAAAACAGTTTTTCAATCGTGTGTCTTCTTTTTTTTCACTTGGGAGCAGCCATTTTGTCACTGCAACCACTGCAGATGAGGTAGCTGCAAGTGCAGACTGATAAGCTCAAGTGTGATGACCACATTCCGTACTAAATGCAGGAAATGATGACACTTCCCAGTGTTAATTCTCATACAGGAGTAACCTTTGAGTGCCAGTGATGCAATGCTTTGCATACCCCACTGGCAAAGGGTTAATCAAAGTGAAATTTGCAGCTGCACCAAAATGTCTGCTACCAGCACTGCGATCCTTACAGACAGTTTCTTAGGAAAAAAGCTATATGAAATTGGCAAACAAATAATCCTTTAATAATTTAAGAACATATCTTAAATTTTCAGAGATTCCCAAAATGTATCAGATGATGCAAAAAAAGGGAAAAGTATATATTTTTTTACCAAGTATGTGGAACAGAGAATCTAACACAAAAGTCTTGTTTAATCAGGTGTCAATTAATAATAGTAATCTCTTATTTTGGTTCCGATTCCAAAATGGCCTCACAGTCACTTCATATTTGGCTACAACACACCCACTGTCCTCATTGAGTCTCCTTCCCCAATTTCCCTAACAGGGATGATACTGCCATGCAGTCATCCACAGATCATGATACGGCAGAAACGGGGAATAAAAAAATAATAAAATTGAGAAAAAAAAATAATTTTAAAGGCACCATGTTTAATCTTCGTAGAAACGTGGTTAAAAAAGACATTCATGTTAGATTCACGTGTAAATACTACCCCCTCAACTTAGCTTTAAAATGATAGTTTCAAGATTATATCAGTATTTTTATTAACCCGTTGAATGCCAGATGGGTGCACTATGTGTTGCACTGCAATGCATTGCACACGCCTCTGGCACTCATTGGCTAAGGGAGTGCTACCAAAAGTGACCTGCAATCAAATGGAATGCCACGTTTCTCTTCCACATTTTGCAGGTCCCTCCAGCAAGAAAAGCAACAACCCCTTTAGGGGTTTTGTCACTAAAGCATGGCTGTTTCAGACATTAAGTAATCCCTTACAGAGGCTACCATGCTCGTCCCATAGTCAAAAGGCGTCAGGTGTTCAGGTTCTTTACTCACAAATCGAGGCCCTAATGGTGGCAGAGTGAAGTCCCTACAAGATGCAGGACAGAAGGTCACAAATCAATATGGAAAGGGTTAGAAACCTGCCACAATGATCCGTGGAGTGCAGTGTCCATCTAAGTAGAGTCGCCTCACATTGGGTTGGGCCTTATGGAAACTGTGGTTAGTAATTACTGATGGCTCATTAGCAGCCTGAGCGAGTGTCCCTCAGGCCCAATGGGATGTCCTCCTAGAAGTTCCATGTGGATGAAGGTTTGTGTGGTGCTCCCAAAAAGGCCAAAAACCCAACCATTCAACACTGGTAACCACATAATTTGGTGTAACAATTTGCCAGTTTTCGTGGTAGCTCAAAACATAAGTTACAGATGTTAGATGCCAGGGTATGGCAAGAAAAGACCAAGAAGCTTGTGATACCATCAAGAATTCAGATCTGCATTAAGGAATATCCTCTAAACCACATCTTCTCCTTGTAGTGATCTTGGATTAAGAGGAACCATCTTGAGCCGCCATAAGGAACCATTTTAGCCCGTAACACTGCAGGAGTTTTGTTATCGTCAGGGAAAGTCCTGTGCCCACTGACACTGGACCAGAATGGACATATGTGGGGTCAAAGATGTTGCCCCCCCCAGCAAAGGAAAATCCCAAATGATAACCCAACTCCTGTCAAGGACACTCTGGAGAAGGGCTCAACTCCAACTCAGCTGTCAAGTATGTACTGTATGGACCACCAAAAACTGGACAAACCCAATGCCCTGCCTCCCTGGGTTTGCAGGCTGTCAGTGGTGTCCTCTATGAGCTAAATGCCAGCTTAATGCTGGAACTGGAGTAGCCCTCATCGCTTCCCAAACTCTGCATACTGCTGTGGTCATCCAGGTCACTTATGCTGCTGGAGCTGGTGCTGTCCACTTCCAAGTGAGTGAATTCTGTGCTTTCAACATCCACCTCAATCTCCTCTGTAGGGAAGAAACAAGATAATAGTATTAATATCTTTAGTCTTATCTAGCACTGCCAATTGGTACGCAATGCTGTAGGTAGCGTTTTCTGGCACGGAGAGTTCCTGACCCACAGAGCTTACAATCTAAGGCAGAGGTAATCAATCTATGGAACTCAAGCTGTTTCAGACTACAACTCCCATGATTGAAAACCAGACAACATATGGGATAATGGGAGTTGAAGTCTTTTATAGCTGGGGGTCCAAAGATCAACTATCCATAAGGAATGGTGTTTGAGGCACAGGGAGATAAAGTGGCTGATTTAACATCTTAAGGACTGGTGACGTGCCAGGACTGTCACCGGTGGATGTGTGTTAAGGACCGGTGCAGGTCCTGGCATGTCATGGAATTCTGGGATGGCAGCACGGCTGCACGCCACTCTGCCATACCAGAATCCATTGCGAAAAATAAAATTTGCTGTGGTCCTTAACAGCACCCCCTGCTGGATCTGGCAGTCATTAACAGGTTGTTATGAAGAACGCTATAATTTCTATGGCAAATCAACAAACAGAAATTCCCACTAATTGAAGAGGGGCTTCTCAATGAGTTGGAGACCTGTCTAGCATTCAAAGGGTGAAAAAGCCCCATTCAGAGAATTTATGGTGCAGTTGGTTTGTGCCTAAATTCCTCCACTTTTACTTAGTACATATGAACTCCAAAATGGCCAAGTTTAATAGTTAAGGACGGATATTAGGCAGTACTCGATAATGAGTGAATCAAATCCTGGTCTAATTGATACAGGAAGAGAGGAAATGTATAGCTTTTTTACTACAAGTCCTTAGACTACCTGTACCAATTAAAGAAATGTTACAGTTGATCGATTAACCCTTTGAAAGCCAGAGGAGTACTATGCAATGCGGAGCATAACCCTCTGGCACGCAAAGGGTTTAAAGTATATTATACTTGACCACCTGGATGCTAGAGATAGCTCCACAGCATTGCCGAGTATTGTACTTGGCACAGCATCCAAGGAGTTAAAGAGACGCTAATGACATAACATTTTTTTTCTTGTTTTGTACAATTAAAAAAAAATAAATTATATGGCACAAATTCTCTCTCTCAAACCTTTACGGTTTGAGAGATATTCGCATGTAAACTTCCCCGCTCCCTCCCCTTCTCCTGAAGTCAGCGCTGTACTGACAGCAGAGCTGAAATTGCATTATTTAAAAATAATGACTTAATTGGAAAGGTCTACAAAGTGTGCCTGGTTTGCAAGCACACTTTGTAGTCCGTGCCAATGAAGTAGTTCTTTTTAAATATTGCTATTGAAGTTCTGCTGAAGAGCCTCCTCGAGTTGGCCGACTTGAATCTCCTGCTGTCAGCTGTAAAGAGAAACTTTACAGGTGAATACCTCTCAAACCGTAAGGGTTTGAGAGATAGGATTGTGCCACATTTGTGCTACAAAACACATTTTTGTGCTACAAAAAACATTACATTAATAAATTACAAATCGTGTCCAAGCATGTTAGTCAAATAGCTGGGCAACCAATAACTCACTTGTGCGCAATAAGAAATATTTTTAGACTCTTGGTTATGCAAGAGGTCTCCCAAGCACTGCTTTGCAATGCACTGGAGACCACTGGAGCACCAAACGGATTAAAAAATCGCCATGTAGCCTGTTTCCCCCCCCCCCTTTTGTTCTAGTACACACTTTGGGTTGTGGCATCTGTCAGCAGAGACCTCTTGCACATCCAAGGTCATTAAAGCGTCAAGGATATGCCGGGGTTAAATGTTTGTCCTCCAAAGGCTGGAGCTGCTCACAAGTAGAAGCTGCATTATAAAAGGGTCAGTTTGAAGGTTAACCCTTTGAGTGCCAGAGGTATATGCAATGCGTTGCGTACTTCTCTGGCACTGAAAGGGTTAAATAAAAAATTAAAGGTGAACAAGAGTCTATTCCAGCGGTAGGCAACCTCTGGCTCTCCAGCTGTCAAGGACTACAACTCCATCATCTGCAATGAGGATCATGGGTGTTGTAGTTCTCATCAGCCGGCAACTAACCCCACGTCTATGCTATTGCTAGTACCTCGCTCAGAGTCAGATCGATCCGAGGACATGTGTGACCCAATACTGTCCGCTCGCGTTCGCTCAGACTCCGGACAACCTTGGAGCTGCTCCAGCCTCCGCTTCAAGAACCTCTGCTCCCGCTCGAGGATCTCCAGCTGATGCTGCCCCCTCCGTGCAGAATCTTCAAGTTTCTGCGAGAAAAAAAAAAATTGTTAAATAAGGAAAATACAGATGTTGCAAATGTTACTGTATATTTTTGTTCTTAATTCTTTGCATCCTGTATGGGACAGGAATGAGAACTCAAGATGGAAGCCACATGCTTTATTGGGGCCTAATCAGGTGCCTATTGAATTCTGGAAGCTGAATCGGGTGGACGCTGTGCAGTACAGTGGAGAACAATGGATGCCTGATTGACTGCACAGAGTGCATCTAATAAGGTCATTCTAATCTGTACTCTTATCTATGAGCCTGTTATAAGGCGGACCTGTTTCCTACCAAGTTTTAGTCTCATCAAATATTTAATCCTTTTGAGTGACAGATTGGTGTTATCCCTCTGGCAATCAAAGGATTACCTTGTCTATAACGTCTACTTTTTATCTCCCAAACAGGTTAATGGTTTTACAGATAACTGAATTAGTAGTTGGGGAATTTGATCACAGCAGAGCTTTGTTCTCTGAGAATTGCCATTGATCTACATGAGGCTTTTAAAGGGATAGTAATACTTCATTTTAACTTTATTTTATTTTGTAGGCATTAAAAAAACATGAAGAATGATATAAGTCTTATCTCTGAAACCTTTATGGTTTAAGAGATATTCACAAACAAAGTATCCCCCACCTGCTCAGCCAGATCAGAAGGGAGGTGCCCAGGTAGACTGCAGAGAGGGACAATCTTCAATTAAGATAAGGGAAAAACCTGAAAAACTTGTCAAGGGGGGAAGGGCTTTCATTGTTTTCATACAAAGAAAATTGTCCCCTTCTGTTATCTGTACTGTCTTACAACCAGACTCACATCTGAGAAGAGATGGCTTACACTAGGTAAAAGGGGCGGGGAGGGGAACTTTGCTTGTGAATATCTCATAAACCATAAAGGTTTGAGAGATAAGACTTATATCATTCTTCATGTTTTTTAATGCCTACAAAATAAAATAAAGATAAAACAAAGTATTACTATCCCTTTAACAATCTGAATGCTAGAGTGTTGTCAAGCGAATTGCTTGGCAAATAGTGGATACCTCCCCTAGCATCGAAGGGGTTAAATAACGGTTTGCTTGGTTCCCTTTCCCTTGTTCTACCGCTGCTCTCGTTTAATTGTGTTGTGGCATCTGCAAGTCGGCCAGCTGCCATGGGGTAGGATTAAGCATGTGCCAACATTCCACATACATGTGGTTACTCCAGATAGCTGGCACATGGCTCTTGTAGAGCGGTTCCAAAAAAACAAAGTACAGAGCCAAATAGTATAATACTGTATAAACACAATCATGAAAAATGTGTGTGAAGTAGTGTATTCACATTAAGATATTGTCAGACTTCTGATATCACACAGTCTGACCCACTCGCATTCGCATAATATAATCCTGTTTCCATTCGGGTGACCCACAGGAATCAGCTCCCAGTTCGGAACAGGTGGTGGCTTCACTTATAAACAAATATATGTTTTATTAACCCCTTAGCGTCCGGTGACGTACCCGGACCGTCACCCTGGTCCGGCACTTAAGGACCAGTGACGGTCCTGGTACGTCACGTACTATTACTCACCGCGCTCCTGTAGGAGCGCGGTGAGTAATACCGGGGACTGAATTTGATCGCTCCAAGACCGGAGCGATCTCTTTCAGTCCCTCAGTTCGACGTGCCGCCCCACGTGATCAGTCACGTGGGGCGGCACGCCGAAATTCTCTATCGGGTCCTTAAAGGACCACACACTCCGCGACCGCTGGTCGTTAAGGGGTTAAAAATATATAGGCTTATACACTTAGGTGTTTCGCAGCTCACGACGACACCTTTTCAAAGAAAACAAGCCTTAGACAAAAACTGTAAAACAAAGACTTAGTTTTATAGTTTTAGTCTAAGGCTAGTTTGCTTTGAAGCAGCAGAATGTTAAGCCGTGAAACACATAAGCCTATACATTTTAATTAAACATATTTGGTTATAATTGAAGCCTCTGCCTGTTCCGAACTGGAAGCCGATTCCTGTGGGTCACCACGGGATTATTGTCTCCGTATGCGAGTTGGTCAGACTATTTGATATCAAAAGCCTGACGATATAATAATGTGAATTCATTATTTTACACACATTTTCTATGATTGTGTTTATACAGTATTATATTATTTGGAGCTCTGTTTTTTGGGATTTATATGCCGCTTTGGGAGAGCATCTTTCTAGTGAGCAGCCATCTCAATTAAAACCATCAAAAGGAGATACTGGTTCTGGGGGCAGTTTAAATCCTCCAGTGGTTTTAGTGAGTTGGATTAGTCATAGGTCTCCAAGAAACAAAATCCATACTGCTTTGTTTTAAAGTAGAACTACAATGTCACAAATGTCAACTAGCTGCTTAGTAGCGCTAGTCACCAGAATTATTACCTGATTTAATAGATATATGCTTTATTTCCCCAGCTGTCAGTAGCACGGAGCGCGGACATCTTCCCATTGTGACGTCCGTGCGCCTGCGCTGTCAGTCCCAGACGGGTCTAGGAGGCATTGCTAGGAGCCGGACAGCTCCAAAAGGGACTGACAGCGCAGGCGCGCGGACGTCATTCTGGCAAGATGAACGGAAAAAACTGAAATAATTGTCAAGGGGGGCAGGGCTTTCATTGTTCTCATAGGAAGAAGATTGTCCCCTTCTGTTATCTGTCTGGTCTATGGACTGGATTCCACATCTGAGAAGAGATGGATTACACTAGGTAAAAGGGGCGGGAGGGGAAACTTTGCTTGTGAATATCTCTCAAACCATAAAGGTTTGAGAGATAAGACTTATATCATTCTTCATGTTTTTTTAATGCCTACAAAATAAAATAAAGATAAAACAAAGTATTACTATCCCTTTAAATTAGCATCTCCCAGCATTGAGATTACTCTTGTTCAGTTGGAAATACCTTACAACATTCATTTAATAACTATGATTCACTGTTTCTAATTACCACAATTATATAAGACATAATAGGTGGCCCCCAGTACCATTACATATTCTAGAATCCTAAGAAGGAGTCATCACCTTGATGTGATTCTTGGCTTTGTTGAGGAGTCCTAGAGTTGTGTGTCGGCTGCTGTCTGCTTCTAGCGGTATTAGGTCTTTTAATCGCTCTAAACACAAGCGTAGATGGGCTCTCCTGGACACCAAAGAAAAAGAAAGAGATCAATCAAATGTTTGACGGATTTAAAAGCAAAAAGAGAACATCTTCTCTATGGGAAGTCAATAAACCTCATACGCATGACTTATCACTATGGTATGCAAAGCTTCATTTAGTTCCAAATCATTCCTCATGGAACTTTAACAAATAAACACTTTGAGTGACAGAGGGGTACGCAACGCATTGCATAGTAATGCGTTGCATACCCCTCTGGCACTCAAAGGGTTAAGCCTTTTAAACCCTTAAGGACCACTGACGTGCCAGGACCGTCAAGGCGGTCTGGCACTTAAGGACCAGTGACGGTCCTGGCACAGCATGGAGTTCAGGGCTCCTGGCGCGGCTGCACGCTGCTCCGGAAGCCCTGAACGTAAAAGAAAAAATCCCTGTGGTCCTCAAGTTACAGCCGCACGTGTGCGCGCCGGTCCTTAAGGGGTTAAATCACTGCCTGCTAGAGGGGACTCTGGTGTATTGCTTCACAATACACAACAGCATTCTCTAGCAGTCAAGAGGTTAAAAAATAGGCAACTGCATAGAACTCCAAATCCTGAATTGTGGGTGTGGCCAGGGCAATCTGACTGTCCCCGCACCAGTTCTATAAACCTTTATAGGTTATTATTTAACCCCTTAGATGCTACAGAGATCTGAAATGCATTTCAGAGCAATGCGTTGGTGATCTCTCTAGCAACCAAGGGGGTTATAGGCTACAGGGAGAGATGTACTAAGGTGTGATAAAGAGGAGATAACTTCTCCAGTGTGATAAACTCTCCTGTTCCTATGTTATTCTATGGGAGATATTTAGTTATAGACTACAGGGAGAGATGTACTAAGGTGTGATAAAGAGGAGATAACTTCTCCAGTGAGATAAACTCTCCAGTTCCTATGTTATTCTATGGGAGAGATTTAGTTATAGACTACAGGGGGAGATGTACTAAGGTGTGATAAACAGGAGATAACTTCTCCAGTGAGATAAACTCTCCAGTTCCTATGTTATTCTATGGGAGATCTTTAGTTATAGACTACAGGGGAGATGTACTAAGGTGTGATAAAGAGGAGATAACTTCACCAGTGAGATAAACTCTCCAGTTCCTATGTTATTCTATGGGAGAGCTTTAGTTATAGACTACAGGGGAGATGTACTAAGGTGTGATAAAGAGGAGATAACTCCTCCAGTGAGATAAACTCTCCAGTTCCTATGTTATTCTATAGGAGAGATTTAGTTATAGACTACAGGGAGAGATGTACTAAGGTGTGATAAAGAGGAGATAACTCCTCCAGTGAGATAAACTCTCCAGTTCCTATGTTATTCTATGGGAGAGATTTAGTTATAGACTACAGGAGAGATGTACTAAGGTGTGATAAAGAGGAGATAACTCCTCCAGTGTGATAAACTCTCCAGTTCCTATGTTATCCTATGAGAGAGCTTTAGTTATAGACTACAGGGGGAGATGTACTAAGGTGTGATAAAGAGGAGATACGTTCTCCACTGAGATAAACTCTCCAGTTCCTATGTTATTCTGTGAAGCTTCTCTCCGACTTGAGAAGCCTTGGTGCACAGGCTCTGTACAATAACATAGGAACTGGAGACTTTATCACACTGGATAATTCTTGCCTCTGTATAACACGTTAGTACATCTCCCTCCAGTTCTTAGTGCAATGTCAGCCGTACAGTTCTCCTTACTGCTCATGTGCTTTTTCTCTTACAACATTCACATGACTGTAGCTGAGGACAGAAAAACAAAGACAAAAGAAAACGGTTCCCTCAGCGCTGATGGCTGCTATAAGACACTTTTTTAACTCAATATCTTTATCTCAGCAGAACACACTTGGCTCCGGTCCCACACACGGCCTCCTCTCTCTGCTGTGTTCATCATTGTGACTCAACATTGCCAAATCCCTCTTCAGAGTTCAAAATAATTGTAACATTCTGGGAAAACGTACGATTCTGCCAGGTCAGCTTATTTTCTAGTCTTGGTCATTGGCACAGAAACCACGCACCTGCACATGGACGTATGTACTAATGTGTATGATCACTTCAGGGCACATGAGGACACATACTGCCTATAAACTTCACCCATTTAGTGCCAGAGCGGTGCTCGACGCATTGCTTTGCAATGCATTGTACACCCTCAGGCGCTCGAAGGGTTAATGGGGTAAAAGGGAACTTTCACCCACAATACCCTCTGGCACTCAAAGGGTTACTGGGTTAATCCATTGGTGTTTAAAAAAAAAATACAATAAGAGACATTACATGTTGAAGTTCTAGTTGCTGCAAGCACTTCCGCCTTGTGCGGCACAATGCTACTTCGGCACAGCTCTGCTGGACGTCCCCTCAAGTACCAAATTCACCTTTCACCTCCCTCCCAGAGCTCTATGTGAGCACGTTCATGTATCATTTCATAGTTTATTGGAACCAGCAAGCTCTGGTCAATGTATGGAATATGTAGCCTATAATTTAGCGTTTGATCACATGATCACAGTGAGGAGGAGAGAGGCAGAGAACAGTGACAGATGGAATGTTTACGTACATTGCCGGTGTCATGTGGCTCCCCTGGCACATGTGATCGCTGCAGAAGCTATCACACTTGCTGAGCCACTGGAGAGTGGCTGAAACTGACTGCTCTGGTCCTGGAGTAGTCAATAACAGCCTTTCTGCAATGATCACAGTGTGCCCTGAGGGGAGCTGCGATCATTAACCCATGACATGCCGTCATCCATCACCAAAGGACAGAATTGTGTGTGGGTCCTGGCATGTCACTCAACCTTTATTGGTTTAAAGGCCTATTAAATGCAGAAAACAGGAAAATGTTTAGGATTTTTCAGAAGTATACAGTGAATTGGGGTCCAAAAATGATGTCATTTACTCAGTCCGCCAAGGTTTCCAAATGGTGCACTGCTGCTTTGCCTAGAATTGCTGCACTTTGGAGTTTATACATATAAATGAAAAGCATCTAGGTGAAGTGTCAGCATCTGTTTTTTAACTATAATTTCTGCAAGTGTAGAATATTTAAGTTGAAATTGTCTTTATATTATGTATTTAGTTATTTATTTCTTATACTCTTCTATACTTGACAGTGAGCTCACTGAATTTCTGTTTCCATAAAGCTTTCTTGTGTTAACTCTCTGCTGGAGAAACACAAGTGTAATCACAAATAGGTGAAGATGAAAAATGCAATATTAGAAGGACAGGAGACAATTCGACTTCACATATTATATACTTTCAGTCATTTTGGAGGTTGACTGTCTCTTTAAACGGATAGTAATGTTTCACAAAAACAGCAGCTCCAATTAGTCTTCATAGTATTTGGGCCATGGAGAGTGTTATTTCATTACTGTCAGAGTTGTAGTAGAAGAGTAATTGAATGATAAAGTATCCCCCTCCCGCCCCTTTTACCTAGTGTAAGCCGCCTCCCCTCAGATGTGGAATCTGGTCACTTGACCGGACAGGTCACAGCAAGGGACAATCTTCTTACTGTGATAATAAGGAATACCCTGCCCTCTTGACAGGTTTTTCCTTATGATCACTGAAGCTTGTCTCTCTCTGCGATCCATCCGGACAGTCTTGCTGCTCTGAGGTGAGCAATGTTACAGCTGTAAAAGGGGTGGGAGGGGGATACTTTGTCATTCAATTACTCTTGAACTACAACTCTGACAGTATTGAAAAAACACTCTTTTATTGTGAAACATTACTGTCCCTTTAAGCTGATTTCTCTTTCAGATGCTGACTCACACCTTCCCCCATCCTCACAGTACAACTTGCTTTGCATATTTTTTCTTTTTAAGTAACCACATCTTTGTATTTTTATAGCTCAGACAAAACCACAGCAAAAAAAAGAAAGAAACTGCCTGAACCCTATACCACGCTCTGTGGTGGGTTTCGGTAACTTGAGGCCATATAGCTGTTCAGGACAACAAGTTCTATCATCCTCGATGGGAATGATGGGAACTGAAGTCCTGAACAGCCGGAGAGCCTCAGGTTGCCTGTCACTGCACTAGGAGCCGGCATGTGATTCAGAAGCACCCTGCTGCCCTCAGCCAACTTTACCCAAACAGTGGTAAACTTTAACCCCTTAAGGACCCTTGACGTGGCACGTCATGGAATTGAGGGGTCGCCGCTCGGCAACCCCAGAATCCATTGCAAGGAAAAAAACCCCAAAACAAACCCCGTGGTCCTTAATGGCCGGTTGCACTAAGTGTCAGGGGGTCGTTAACCCTTTGAGCGCCAGTGCGTACCCCTCTGGTACTGAAAGGGTTAAGGGGTTTAAGAAAAAGGAAAAAAAAATTAAAAATCTAATAAAAATCATTTTTTGAAAGAAATCTCAAAGCTGCAACCAAAATAAGTCACATTATGCATTTAATCGTTTGAGTGCCAGAGGGTTATGCAAAAATGCACTGCCCACCCCTCTAGCATTCAGTGGTTTAACCCTTTAAGGCCCAGGAAAGTCTGAGGGGGATTGCACTTAAGGACCGGAGCATTTCTGACCTTTTTGACTAGGTCTTTGTTCAACAGTGTTTTCCCTTTAAGACTTATTTCAGTCACAGAAATTATAAATACTTTTTCCACACACAGTTAGGGCTTTCTTTTGATACCACACTTATATGGATAACCCACCATTTATTTTATTAAAATTAAAGAAAAGTAAAAAAAAACCCAGCATTTTTATTTTTTCTCTTGGGATCATTTGGGTGCAATGGGTTAAATTTTTATGAAGACTGCGTGAAAGGTATGACCGGTCATTCATACCTACAAAATGGGCAGTTTTAAGTGGGCACTGTCCCTCTGGGGCGAAAATCCCCATACCCCCCCCCCAGTTTCCACTTTCTTGTTGGATAGGTTTGTGTATTAATTTTAGCCACCCAATGATCCAGCGCTGAAGGGCTTAATACCCCCAACTCTGCTCTGTATTTCTCCCTGTGTGTGTCTGCTCTCTGCTTCTCTCTCCCTTATTCTCATAGTAAGGAAGAGAGAAGCAGAGGACAGTCACAAAGACAATGTGTAAAACACATTGCCTTTGTGAATGAAAATGCCGGCACATGTGATCGCTCTTGGATCACATGTAAAGGCAGAACAAAGAAGGACTGAAACTGAGCTCTCTGGTCCTGCAGCGCTCAGTTTCAGCCTGAAAAGCATGATAGCAGGTGCACCGAGGCGTGCTGCTATCATATAACCCATGACGGGCCTGGCACGTCATGGGTCCTTGAGGTGTTAAAAGGATAGTAATACTTAATAATTACTAATCCCTATATTAAAGTCATATTAAAAATAAATATATTGCCCCCAGTGTCATCTCTCAAACCTTTATGGCTCCTAAAGTTGCCCTCTAGCTCCCCCTTCCCCAAAGTCAGCGTTGTAGCTGACTGAAGGGAAATCTGGTCTTACGATCATCAGACGGCTCTGCAGGAGAGCCAAGATCGTGTTAATAAAAAAATATCTCACAAAAACAGTCTTCTACGTGTGCTTGCAAACCAAGCACACGTAGAAGACCATTTCAGTGAAAGAATTATTTTTTATTAATGCGATCGCGGCTGTGCTGCAGAGCCGCCTGACGGTCGTACGACAGGCTTCCCTGCAGTCAGCTAGAACGCTGACTATGGGGAAGGGGGAGGGAGAGGGCAACTTTAGGGCTCTTTAATCCCTTGAATGTGAGAGGTCTCCAATACATGGCATTCCAGGGGTTAAAGGCCCATTTATAACAGTGGTAATTAGTACTTGTCCACAATGGTTCAGTTGGTTTGTCCCGAAGTGACAGTCAATCTCCACTATGATTTTACATATTTTCAAGTGTGCACAATCAAATTGACTATCTTTTTTTAATGTTATTATTTTTACACTTAACCCTTTGAGTGCCAGAGGGGTATGCAACACATTGCAGGGCAATGCGTTGCGTACCTCTCTGGCACTCAAAGGGTTATATGCTCATGACAGAGAGCTAGCTGAATGTGAAAGCAAAAGCGTGCAACAATGTAAACAAGATATGACAAAGTGACAGTGAAACAATGTAGAAAAGCCTCTTCTACAGCGCACACATATCACTCAGAGCTGCAACAGCGTATCAAGATCTCTGCCCTCACAGTTCCTGATAGAAAGCTCTTTGGAAACAGAAAATCAGCTAGCTCCCTGTTAGAAACAATAAAAAGTATAAAAGGGGAAGATGAAAAGAAAGAAAAAAAATAGTATAGGCCATTTGACGTACTTATATACACTTGCAGAATATGTAAAGTCAATTCGGAGGTTGGCGGTTTCTTTAAAGGATTAGTAATGTCTGCTTATAATGTCATGCTATATTGTAGATATTAAAAAAATAAATTATCTGGAGCAAGTCCCATCTCTCAAGTCTTTATGGTTTGAGAGGTGTACCATTTAAAAGTCCCCCCCTCCCCTTGCACTGATATCAACGGTAAAACGGACAGAAGGAGATTGGAGCCGAAATACCGCACTCTAAAATGAAATACTTAATTGGAACGGTCTACACAAAGTGTGCCTGGTTTGCAAGCACACTCTGTAGACCATTCCAATGAAGTATCTTTTTAACCCTTTGAGTACCAGAGGGCAATGCGTTCCGTACCGCTCTGGCACCCAAAGGGTTAAGATGGCGGTATTTTGGCTCTGCTGAAGAGCCGCCAGCTGGTCTCTTCTGCCAGCTATACAGCTGAAGTCAGTGCAAATGGAGGGAGGGGGGAAATTTAAAACGTTATATCTCTCAAACCATACAGGTTTGAGAGACGGGACTTGGACCAGTTAATTTATTTTTTAAATATCTACAATATACCATGAGATTATAAGCGGGTATTACTAACCCTTTAATCTAGTTACTAGTACAGTTATATATTTTTTTAATAAAACACAATCATTGCAAGGCAAGTTTTTTTTCTATATAAATTTGTTATACATAATCACCATCCACCACCTTTCAACCACAATATCTGATTTCTTTTTTTATTTTTTGGCTTTCCTCTCTACAGATTACCTTGAAGTGGGCTAATTGTGTATTTTATGGATGCAGGCAAGTGCAGATAAGGCTTTTCTGTACCAGGAACACCTCCAATAGACTAAGGAAGTTATTACAAATCCCACCGCACCCACCACTTCCTTTCTTGCAGTATTAAAGGAACACCAACACCTAGAAATTAACTGGGGTTTTACACTTAAAGGGATAGTAATACTTAAAATGTAAAAAAATATATGTTGTAGGGGTTATCCCCCTGAGTAAAACAAGAGTACTCCCACTACTGAAACGTGTTTCATTCAAAAGTTACTAATTTTCAAAGTTTAATTTTTTAGGTGCAATATCACAGTGGCCTGAAATTGGACAGTGGCGCTGTTGCTACACCATCCTATGGAGATTTATGGTCCCGGGACCAGAGCTGTCCATAGGATCTTATAGCAACAGCGCCACTGTACAATTTCAGGCCACTGTGATATTGCACCTAAATAATTCAACTTTGAAAATTAATAACTTTTGAATAGAACACCTTTCAGCAGTGGGAGTACTCTTGTTTTACTCAGGGGGATAAACGCTACAACATATTTTTTTTTACATTTTAAGTATTACTATCCCTTTAAATACCCTGTAAAAATTCTCTATTTGTTATCCAAGGCCTAAAATCTAGTCTTATGCATGCTCCGAGGATGCAGACATTGCTGCCTTTTCCAGAGAAGCCATTGGACTCTCCAGGATTATCTGTGACTAAGCCAACATAAGATAACAGTCATTTTGAATAGAGCAGATTATACTAACTGCCATCAATTAACTAACATTAGCTGGTATCTCTCTATATAAACAGTGCCAATGATTACCTAAATGTTCTCTGAACAGAACAAGTTACACTTGCTTTAAAGGGATAGTAATGTTTCACAATAAAAGCCGCTCCAGTTAATCGTCATAGTATTTGGGCCATGGAGAGTGTTAGTTCAATACTGTCACAGTTGTAGTACAAGAGTAATTGAATGATAAAGTATCCCCCTCCCGCCCCTTTTACTGATGTAACACTGTTCACCTCAGAGCAGCAAGACCGTCCGGATGGATCACAGAGAGGGACAATCTTCAGTGAGTATAAGGAAAAACCTGAAAAACCTGTCAAGGGGGCAGGGTTTTCCTTATGATCACAGTAAGAAGATTGTCCCTTGCTGTGACCTGTCCAGTAAAGAGACCAGATTCCACATCTAAGGTGAGCAGTGTTACACTAGGTAAAAGGGGAGGGGGATACTTTATCATTCAATTACTCTTGAACTACAACTCAGACAGTACTGAAATAATATTCTCCAAGGCCCGAATACTATGAAGATTAATTGGAGCTGCTTTTAAAAACTTTAAAAGCAAGTTAACGATCAAAATTTTATGGAGGTAATATACAAATATATTATTACATATCCTTGCTGTAAGTGAATTTTATATTTAAAGCTATATTAACCTGCTTTGGTGCTAGTGTTCCTTTAACCGTTTGAGTGCCAGAGGGGCATGCAATGAGTTGCATACTCCTCTGGAACTCAAAGGGTTAAGTCAAGCATGTCAAACATGTGGCACATACCTCTGGCTCTCACAGGGTTAAGCCAAGCATGTCAAACGTGTGGCATATACGTCTGGCACTCAAGGGGTTAAGCGAAGCATGTCAATTATGTAGTATACACCTCTGGCATTCAAAGCCAAGCCAAGCATTTCAAACATGTGGCCCATCGGCTGCCAACTTTGAGGCACACGTGTGGTTCTGTGGATTCCAAGTGAACAATGGAACAAGGCTGGGGAGTCAGACAACATAGCAGAGGTCCCACCATTCAAAATTCACTATTTATAAACATGTCCGCACACATTTATACACACACAGACACACACACAAATCTTAGCAGCCAATGTTGTGGTTCTCTTTGGAGGAAAATGTTAACCCTTTGACTGCCAGAGGGGTACCTAATGCATTGCGTACCCCTCTGGCACTCAAAGGGTTAGAAACGTGTCTGACGACTCTATCTGCATTTGACATGCCTGCATTAAGCAAACCATCACTGATGTGAAGCAGAAGACCCTCTTGAGAGGGGTCAGATAACAGCCTGTGTCAACTCTCAGCCAAACATCACAACTTACAAGAGCAACAATGACCTGCACAACCCCCACTTATCCCTTTAAGGGCCAGAGGGATTACTTTGCAATGCGTTGCGTACCCCTCTGGTACTTAAAGGGTTAAAGGGACAGTAATGGTTAATTTTAACTTGATTTAATATTGTAGGCATTAAAAAAAGATGAAGATCGATATGTCTTCTCTCTCAAACCTTTATGGTTTGAGAGATATCGCTTGGTAAAGTTACCTCTTACTGTCTGTTTCAGTGAAGACTGCCATCTAGCTGACAGCTACATATTCGGGTCATTTGACTGTATGGAAGCTCTTCAGCAGAGCCTAAATCGTGCTATTTGGAAATAAATACTTCATTGGAATGGTCTACAAAGTGTCACAATCCTTTGACAGTCAGACCAGCGTCCCACTGTCACTGCAGTCACTGACTCACACACAGCCTCTACTATCCAATTAAGACAAAAATATTGTGAAAAGCCGCTTCCCTTTTCTTCATTAACCCACTTCTCCCCACTTGGGTATTGCAGGCATGCTTTGGACACCCTTCTGGCACTAAATAGGTTGACTGTGAGCATTTAGGTCATCCATTATGATGCACCAACTGCCTGGTTCTACAAACAAATTGCTTTTCCTCTCGCTTTCCCTGTCCCAAGAAGATCCAAGACCCTCTGGTGGTGAACTGCATACGTTCCAACAGTTCTGATTCTGTAGGGACAGCCCCGATTTTTAGTCACTTATCCTTACCAAAAATTAAGATTTAGATATTAATATATTTAAAATAAACTGAATATAGTAATACACTTTAAAGATTTTTTTTAACATGATAGTGTGATTTCTTTTTTTAATTTTGTATTGCTTATTTTGTATTGTCTTAAACATTCAGTTTATTTTAAATATATTAATATCTGAATCTTCAGATAGTAATATATTTAAAGTAAACTGAATGTTTAAGAATATCAGCAATACAAAATTAAAAAAGAAATCACACTATCGTGTTAAAACATTTTGTAAAGTGTGCGTCAGATTTTTGGGGAATGTTGGCAACGATGGCATTGCGCTGTGTATCTGTTTCAGCGCAAGATTTAAACTTACTCCATTCTCAGTTTTGGATCAGGGCCCAGTAGGTTCAAGTTATGCTCTTGCACTTATCCATAAGGAATTGTTCCCTGGTAAATATAAACGTTTAGTGCCACTGCAAGGTTAAAGGGATAGTAATACTTCGTTTTAACTTTATTTTATTTTGTAGGCATTAAAAAAACATGAATAATGATATAAGTCTTATCTCCCAAACCTTTATGGTTTAAGAGATATTCACAAGCAAAGTGTCCCCCTCCCGCCCCTTTTACTGATGTAACACTTTTCAGCCAGGGCAGAATGGAACTGCCCAGGTAGACTGCAGAGAGGGACAATCTTCAATTAAGATAACGGAAAAACCTGAAAAGCTTGTCAAGGGGGGCAGGGATTTCATTGTTTTCAAAGGAATAAGAGTGTCCCCTTCTGTTATCTGTCTGGTCTATGGACTGCATTCCACATCTGAGAAGAGATGGCTTACACTAGGTAAAAGGGGTGGGAGGGGGAAACTTTGCTTGTGAATATCTCTCAAACCATAAAGGTTTGAGAGATAAGACTTATATCATTCTTCATGTTTTTTTAATGCCTACAAAATAAAATAAAGTTAAAACGAAGTATTACTATCCCTTTAACAGACCACTGACCCTGTACTGTGCAGTCTGTGATAATGCCTTCTCCACTGACTTCTTTCATGGAGTTCTCAGAATTACCTTGAAATGGAACACCAGTTTTCTACACAGAACAATGTGTTCATTAGTTCAAATAAAAATGTTCCAATGAAACAATGGGAATGATGAAAACAGATTGTTGTGTAATAGGGAAGTGACCAGGCAAAGCATTTGTTGAGCTGGCAGCCCCAGTGAACACAACGCAACCCCCCCCCCCAAAAAAAAAAAATACTGGTAGGGGCGTGATAACTGTCAACTGATCCTATAACCCTTTGAGTGCCAGAGGGGGTACGGAATGCACTGCAAAGCAATGTGTTCCATACCCCTCTGGCACGCAAGGGTTTAACCATTTGAGTGCCAGAGGGATATCCGATGGCTTGCAAAGCATCCATGATGTTAAAAACTTTTGATGATTGTCAATTAGGATGCAGAGCATAATCCCACAGACCAGCGGCTGTGCAGCAAATTGGGAAGCTCGCCCTTATGGTCCTCAATGGGTTAATCAGAACGTAGATGCCTAGACACACATGCCCACAGAACCCCCTATTCCCAGAGTGCTCACAATCCCACACAAAGCCCCCTCTCTTCTCCCCACAGGCTCTTGCTTTCTCCTAAAAACAAAGACGCCCAGGTGGAATGTGCCATCATTTAAAGACCGCTCTGCAGGGTTGTGTATTATTTTTCTAAATGAAGACGTTAATTGTTGGCGTCCCTGACTCAGCTTTATTACCAGATCATAAAAACAAGAGACACGACAATCCTGTTTATACAAACTAGATATATTTATGGCCCAACATCCCCTAGGGGGTTTTTCATCCATCCAGATGGAAAATGTTAAAAGGGCAATCATCAAGTTTTACCAAGTCTGATGCTATTGATGTGGATTTAATAAAAACTTGGGATTGCTCTGTGAAGATTCCAAAACCAAACCCTGCCAGCCTTCTACTGCCATTCAAAAGGTTATAGGGGCAGGTGTGATAGGATAAAACAAAGATAAATGTAGAGGCATGTTAAAGGGATAGTAATGTTTCATAATAAAAGCAGCTCTAATTAATCATCATATTATTTGGACTTTGGAGAGTGTTATTTCAATTCTGTCAGAGTTGTAGTACAAGAGTAATTCAATGACAAAGTATCCCCCTCCCGCCCCTTTTACTGATGTAACACTGCTCAGCCAGACCACAAGGGAGGTGCCCAGGTAGACTGCAGAGAGGGACAATCTTCAATTAAGATAAGGGAAAAAGCTGAAAAACTTGTCAAGGGGGGCAGGGATTTCATTGTTTTCATACAAAGAAAATTGTCCCCTTCTGTTATCTGTCTGGTCTATGGACTGGATTCCACATCTGAGAAGAGATGGCTTACACTAGGTAAAAGGGCGGGAGGGGAAACTTTGCTTGTGAATATCTCATAAACCATAAAAGTTTGAGAAATAAGACTTATATCATTCTTCATGCTTTTTTAATGCCTACAAAATAAAATAAAGTTAAAACAAAGTATTACTATCCCTTTAAGGGTAATTATTCAAGACAACTTAGGTCTCTTGGTGAGGCACGTTTAGAATGAAGGCTTCAGCATGCCTTACCAAGAGACCCGAGTTGTCTTGAAAGCTTGCGTTCTAAATCTATGTTACTATGTTAAATCTACTCAATTAGCCAATAAAGGTACCACTTTTTCTCTACAGTCTGATGCTATTTCTATGGCTAACACAGTACCAACTTTTACCTAAGGACAACTGTGTGTCACTGTCTCCTCCAATGGATTCAGGCTTAGTTAAAGGGATAGTAATGTTTCATAATAAAAAAGCTCTAATTAATCTTCATAGTATTTGGACCTTGGAGATTGTTATTTCAATTCTGTCAGAGTTGTAGTTCAAGAGTAACTGAATGATAAAGTATCCCCCTCCTGCCCCTTTTACCGATGTAACTCCTCAGCTTAGAGCAGCAAGGAGTGTCCAAGTAGATTGCAGAGAGGGACAATCTTCAATTAAGATAAAGGAAAAAGCTGAAAAACATGTCAAGGGGGGCAGGGTTTTCATTGTTCTCACAGTAAGAAGATTGTCCCTTGATGTGAGCTGTCTGATCTATGGACTGGATTCCACATCTGAGGTGAGCAGTGTTATACTAGGTAAAAGGGGCGGGAGGGGGAAACTTTATCATTTCTCTTGTACTACAACTCTGACAGTATTGATATAACACTCTCTATGGCTCAAATACTGTGAAGATTAATTGGAGCTGCTGTTTTGTGAAACATTACTATCCCTTTAAAGGGATAGTAATACCTCAATTAAACTTTAGCTCCAAGTATTATTTACATATTTTTTACATGTTGCGCTATACATATAGTTACTTACAGATTTGTATTTCAACCGCTATTCAAGAGGAAAAGATTCCCCGTACACCTCTTCAGGCCTCCTCCCCTCAGATCTGGAATCCGGTCGTGTGACCAGACGGATGCAGTGATGGACAATCCTCATTCAGCAAGGACGAAGGAGGGTAGGATTTTCCTTTTGCTTACTGAAGATTGTCCCTCATCGCTCTCCATCCGGACCAGACAGAGAGGCAGTGTGACACAGGGAAAGGAATCCTTTCTTCTTGAATAGCGTTTGAACTACAAATTTGTAAGTAATTATATAGTGCAACATGTTAAAAAAAATGTAAATAATACTCTGAGCTAAAGTTTAATTGAGGTAATACTATCCCTTTAAAAGTGAAGTTTTTGACTCCCAGTCAGCCTCCACCGAGCTATAGTGCTGGGTTTGGAAGCCCATCTCGAGTCTAAGAGATTGTGGATGCAGTCCAATGAGACTGAAAAGTCTCGCAGCCAAGTCTCTTTTTTGCAACCAACAGAACACCAAAGGACGTCTCTTTTTAGACCCATGATCTGCTTTATCACTGGTCGCAGATGCTCACCGCAAATCTGGGTTCAGTGACAGGTCTGCTAATAAATCCTCCTATTTCAAGGCTATGACATTCAGTCGTAGAACTACAATTATGATTTTACAACAAAGTATTTCCACGGATTACAAGAACAGAAAAAAATAAAAATCCTATGTAATAAAAGGCCAGAACGTTTTTTTTTTTATAATGCAGTCATACGCAGTAGAGACTGCCCACGTTAGGCCAGTCTCTAAAACAAAACCAACTCGAATTATGTGAACAGAAGCGGAGAGATCCTTCAATATAAAAAAAACTGGGAAACAGAGGGATGTACAACGTACTATGAAGCAATTCCTTGCACTGGCCTTTAAAGGGTTAACACATACATCCCCATTAATGCAGTCTTGTGGACCTCAGAAAGAATAGTTAATACATAAATCATGTAACTATGTTGCTTTGTTCAAGTGTGAAATGGGTTGAAATTAAACGGACAGTAATGTTTCACAATAAAAGCAGCTCCAATTAATCTTCATAGTATTTGGGCCACGGAGAGTGTTATTTCAGTACTGTCAGATTTGTAGTTTAAGAGTAATTGAATGATAAAGTATCCCATTCCCATCCCTTTTACTGATGTAACACTGCTCACCTCAGAGCAGCAAGACTGTCTGGATGAATCGCAGAGAGGGACAATCTTCAGTGAGCATAAGGAAAAACCTGAGAAACCTGTCAAGGGGGGCAGGGTTTTCCTTATGATCACGGTAAGAAGATTGTCCCTTGCTGTGAACTGTCCGGTCAGGTGACCAGATTCAACATCTGAGGGGAGGAGTCTTACACTAGGTAAAAGTGGAGGAAGGGGGATACTTTATCATTCAATTACTCTTGTACTACAACTCTAATCGTACTGAAATAACAGTCTCCATGGCCCAAATACTATGAAAATTAATTGGAGCTGCTGTTTTTGTGAAACATTATTATCCCTTTAAAGAGACAGTCATAAAAATGCATTGCTTTCCTATTCAGTCATGTATGATAGACAAGTAACTGCCAATCAGACCGTAAACCTTTGAGCGCCAGAAATGGCATCTTCAATGGCCGGCAATTCCCCCTATGGCGGCACCATGTACTTATATATTATGTAAACACACACACACAAACATAAAACCAATGAAGATAAGCACACTTACCGATTTTTCTCCAGCTCATTGTGCGTTGACCTGGAAGAAGATAATAAGAGATTTAGTATGATTATAAGTGACAGGAAATAACGAGGTATTTGCACCAACGGAGCAGAATAATTCTGGTGCACATAACTGCATTCTGTGGAACCAATGAACATGCACAATTATTTAAATGGGGCATTTAACCCACTAGTATTTAAATACATGGGGATTTTTATTTGTCCCCTATAGTGCAGCTGGTTTGCTCCAGAATTTGTCCAGGGGGAGGTGCACAAAGATGTGATAAAGAGGAGATAACTTCTCCAGTGAGATAAACTCTCCAGTTCCTATGTTATTCTATGGGAGATCTTTAGTTATAGACTACAGGGGAGATGTACTAAGGTGTGATAAAGAGGAGATAACTTTTCCAGTGAGATAAACTCTCCAGTTCCTATATTATTCTATTGGAGAGCTTTAGTTATAGACTACAGGGGAGATGTACTAAGGTGTGATAAAGAGGAGATAATTTCTCCAGTGAGATAAACTCTCCAGTTCCTATGTTATTCTATGGGAGAGCTTTAGTTATAGACTACAGGGGAGATGTACTAAGGTGTGATAAAGAGGAGATAACTTCTCCAGTGAGATAAACTCTCCAGTTCCTATGTTATTCTATTGGAGAGATTTAGTTATAGACTACAGGGGAGATGTACTAAGGTGTGATAAAGAGGAGATAACTTCTCCAGTGAGATAAACTCTCCAGTTCCTATATTATTCTATTGGAGAGTTTTAGTTATAGACTACAGGAGGAGATGTACTAAGGTGTGATAAAGAGGAGATAACTCCTCCAGTTCCTATGTTATTCTATGGGAGAGATTTATAGGAAATGGAGAATTACACTGAGGTTGTCATCCCCTCTTTATCACACCTTAGTGCATATCCCCCTATTTTTATTATATATCAGCCTCAGTATCTCTATGGTGTAACTATGTTATGAGGCCATTCAGTCCAGACCAGGAAATAATTTGGGGCAACAACCATTATACAGCATGTCACCACATCCCCCCCCACTGCACATACTGGGGTTTTACTTTAAATCAGCTTTTTAACCTCTTGCATGCTAGGGCGGTCTTGAATGCAATATGAAGCAAAATTGTGGAGACCTCCATACAATCCAGTGAGTTAACCCTTTGAGTGCCAGAAAACACACACTCCTGCTGAGCTTTCAAAATCACCTGTTTATGTGAAACATTTTTTATTTTATTTCACACAATAGTTTTTTATTTATTTGTCAGTTAAAGCAAATCCAGCAGGAATTCCAAACACTTACTAACATTCCACATTTCTCTACACCCCAACTGCCACTTCCTACCAGGAAGTACTAAATAATTTGTGTAAACAGACCACTATATACGGCTAAATATCTCAAAAGATAAAAGATGAATTTCATAAATATAGGCCATTTTGAAAACTCTTTCAAAAATCCTTGTTTGTTAAAAGTAACAGTTCTGCTTCAAGGCACTAAATTCCATCTTTAAGGTAAAACATTTCCATTGACTCAGATTGGGCTTTTAACCACTTCAGTACTAGAGAAGTAATTTGTTGGAGACCTATCCAGCACTGAAGGGGTTAAAGAAATCATTTAATCAATATATATATATATATATATATATTTTTTTTTTTTTATGTATTTATTTTTTACATATCTCCTTTAAGGTGCAGCTGGTTTGCCCCCGAATTCCTCATTAACAATTATTTTTAATGTTAATCTAACTCTTTACAAAAAAAGCATTATGTGTGTACAGAAGAGCGGCTGCACTGGCAGTGAAGGGGTTAGGGAGCCCCTGCCCGGTTGTGTTTCATGCTGATACGATGTATCTGGACGTATCGTACTCTGAGTCCCAGCGCTCAGGGTTCATGTCAGGTTACTGGGCTCAGGACACAGAGAAAGAGGAACATTGGGGGGAGGGGGTGTTTACACAGAACAGCCACTGGGGGTAAGAGTAGGAACACTATAAAAGACGGAAGGTTGGTTCTTAGGAAAATAAACCAAGCATTGGTGCAATGGGTATTTTTAGGAACTCAATCGAACTTACAAACTCAGAACACTAAACCCTCAAATCTAAACTACTATAACCCTTTAACCACCACAGGGGTGCGTAACGTAATGCAAAGCATCCCAAATGTCATGTCCATGAAGTTGACATGAAGGATGCCATCAGGACCCCAGACTCTGCCCACTGCACATGGCATAATTAAGCATTTAACCCTCTGAGTGCCAGAGAGGTATCAACGCATTGTAAAACAATGCTTTGGATACCTCCCTGGCACTGAAGGGGTCATGGATCAGAGAGGAATGCAATGCATTGCGTTACTCACACCTCTGGTCCTTAACCCCTTAAAGGAATAGTATTACTTCAGTTTAAAGGGCATCCCTTACCCCAATAAAAGTTAGGCTTATTAGTTAATTATATAACTATAATGATGAAAACATTAATTCGTTTGAAAAAAAATACGCTATGTGGGCTAAAACTATTGATTACATAGTGCCCTGTGCCCTACTTCCGCATACACTGGTCTTGCTGCTCTGCCTCTGCCCACTTCAGGGGAGGGCTGGCCTGGGGGGCAGGGGGGCAATTGCCCCCTGGGCTGGTCATATGTCTGGGCTGGTGGGCCACTGTATCTCACTAAATCTCCTGATTGCTGCTGTAAATAGATCTACACTAGTGATACCATAGAGGTACAATCCAAATGGATCTACACTAGTAGCATAAACCATCTCCCTTGTAAGCTCTATAGTATCACTAGGTAAACTTTACTTAAATTGTAAGCTTTGTAGTGGAGCACTAGTGGAGCCCCATTTCAACTGTAAGCTATGTGGTATCACGTGACTTACGTCACAACATTAATGCCAGTTTTAAAAGTAACAAAAGGGGGTGGGCTGGAACGATAATAGAAATGGGCCACTTGAATGTATTTGCCACCTGGGCCACAAATTGCCAGCCCTCCCCTGGCTCCCTTCCCACTACCCAGCCTCCTCTGATGACAGAGGCTGTGTGTAAGCTGGAGCGATCTTGTTGGCTAGACATCGATCTCTGCCAATCAAATCGCTCCAGCTTACAGACAGACAGCCTCCATCATCGGAGGAGGCTGGGAGCAGAGGCTGTGTGGCAATCTGAGGCAAGACCAGTGTATGCGGAAGTAGGGTGCATCGCACTATGTAATCAATAGTTTTAGCCCACATAGCATATATTTTTTTTAAACTAATTAACGTTTTCATCATTATAGCTATATAATGTAACTAATAAGCCTAACTTTTATAGGGGTGAGAGATCCCCTTTAATGAAGTTTAAAATTGTACATAATAAAAAAAAATAAATGAAAAGATGAAAGTCCCATCTCTTAAACTCGTATAGTTTAAGAGATACAAGAACACTTCGCAGACAGTTCTAATGAAGAATTTCTTTGTAGCTAATGCTACTTCGGCTCTGCTGGAGAGCAGGATATCCATCTGTCAGCTAGAGCGCTGAGATCTGTAAAAGGGGCGGCAGTGGGGACACTTTAGAAGCTTAGATCTCTTAAACTATATGAGTTTAACCCCTTAACGTCCAGCAGTCCTGGGACGTTTCCGTCCCATAAGGACCGCATTGAACCACGTGGACGCGCCGGTACACGTGACCTGTTGTGTGTATCGGCGCGTCACTATGGGGCCTGATAGAGATCGCTCCGATCTTGGAGCGGTCAATTTCAAGCCCTATTTTTACTTACAGCGCTCCCGGTACAGCGATGTAAGTAAGAACTACATGACGTACTATGACTGTCATCGGTCCTTGAGTATTTCAAGGACCGTGACGGTCATAGTACGGCACATGTCGTTAAGGGGTTAAGAGATGGGACTTAAATCTTTTAATTTATTTTTTTATTATGCACAATTTTAAACTTCATAAAACTGAATAAATACTATCCCTTTAAGGAACCATAAATGGTCCTGGCACGTCATGGGTTGGACGTGCAATAAGGACCCATGATGTGCCAAGACCATCACGGATTTCAGGGTTCCCCACGTGGCTGCACACTGTTCGGGGATTCCTGCGTCGGAAAGCAAAATAAATAAATAAAATGCTCTGTGGTTCTTAAGTGCCGGCCGCGAGCGGCCAGTCCTTAATGGGTTACAGAGCTTGAAAAAACTTCCAGCAACTGTCATGTCTGCCTCTATGGACATAACATCCAGGTCAGACTGAATAGGTTATTTCTCAGACAAAGGCACAAGGGCAAAGTTCATAGGGGCCATTAGATTTTTCTGGCCATAGTAAGAGAAATAGGAGGGTATTATTAGGAGGAGTGACCATGTGTCACTGACTACCGCTATGCTATTGTAGTAGCTATGGGGTTAATACTTCCACCTGATCCCTCTTCCATCCCTGCATGGTCAGGTGATTCCTCTTCCTGTCTGATCTGTGACTAGTAATAGGTGATCTGAGAAGGAAAGACTTCCTGACACCCAGTATTACTGTTGTGTACGCACAGAGGCCCATTTCAGCCTTGCACACCTACTGTAGTAATACTGAATGAGCAGGGAGGAAGCTCTCAGACTCTGTGTTAATCCTCTGAGTGCCAGATGGGAATGCAACGCATTACAAAGCAATGTGTTGTGCACCCCTCTGGCACTCAGAGGGTTAACAGCCACAGATCCAAACAGAGGAGGAATACTTCACTTGACCCTGGAAGAACTGGACCAGTGAAAGAGTTTGCTTAGTATTAACCCCTGGGCTTCCAGAAAAGAAGAGCAATAGACAGGGACACTTGGCCTTTCAACTGAGATTACGTTTAGGGTTCACTATTCTTGTAACCCTTGTATTGCTGAATGCAGTCTCAGATTAGTCTGCAGGTCAGGTCCCACGGGAGTGATCGGCCGATAAAGGGAACTACTGGACGATAAATAGAAATAATCACAGAAGAAAAATCAAACTAATCAACCAATAACTGCCTTTTATAGTTAACTAGTTGAACAGCCTGTGTACACGGACCACAGTGCCGGGCAGCAACAGCCGCCCAGCAATGGCTGCTGTGCAGTCATCCACAGTAGAGACTGCCCGCGCCATGGCTGATAACGGAGTGGGGTGCTCCGAATTCAGACCAGAGTCCTCTCTGTGCACCAACTACGGTCTAAATTCGGAGTGCCCCGCTCCTTTAATAGTCGCGGCACAGGCAGTCTCTACTGTGCATCACTGCATCACGTGCAGCTGACTGTACTGTGCATGACGGCTTCTGACAAACATACAAAGCAAATATTATATAGGATTAGGCTTATTATTCCCTCAAATGAAACTACCCTGCATTGCAAACCCCTCTGGTGCTTAAAGATGTAAAGCACAGATAATTTAAATTTAACACAACTTGTGTCATGTAATTCAGATGGAATGGGAAGTAACCGAAGAAAAATAAATCTAAAATCTCCAGAACGGTGACGTTTTACTACTCACATAAATGTAAGAAGGTCAAAAAATGAGAGAGGAGAGGAGGGAGAGAGAGATTTCGGTATTATCTGCTCAGTGTGGCCTGAGAAAACCCCACAGCAGATTTATAACTGAACATTGCTACAGTTCTCTCTTTTGTGGAGAGATTATCACAAATCCCCATCTAGAAATTGCTTCCTCCAGTGTTCCCATTAACCGTTTTGCTATCAAAAGGGCCTGCAAAAACCATGTTTCTCTTTTTTATTTTTTCGTATTTATTTTTTACATTGGTTCATTTATTCACAGCAGGGGGCCATTCATTTAATACCATGCACCAACAGGTTAAATTTTCAAAGGCTGACCTCCGCTGCAGGGAGGGCAATGCCACAGAAGTGAATGGAATGTCATCGATATAACCCCGAGGCAGTGTGCGATACATACCCAGTCATTATCATGGTATTTCCACTGAATTACTTGATATAAAGTCACACTGCAGTTGTTAACAAAGGCAAATGGCGCAGTATATCCTAGCAATTTACACGTGTTATACCAACTGTGTTAGGCTTAAAAGACAGCCAACACCTCCTAAAAATACACTCCACTTATTTTAACACTGAGTGCCAGAGAGGTACACAACGCACTGCGTTGCGTACCCCTCTGGCATTCGAAGAGTTAAAGATCATAATGGCTGATATACGGTACATTTTTGCCCTTGTGCCTTTGTTGAAGAGATAACATCTTAAATCACTCCTGAATATTATGTCCATGGAGGCCGACATGACAGTTGCTAGCAGTTATTTCAGATTTAAGCAGGTATAGTGCATGAGCCCACATGATTACCATGTGACCCTGCTATAAAATGTCCTGCCCTTCTCCGTCAACATGCTATTCAGGACTGACAGACATAATCTCTTGCACAAAGGCAAAATAAATTGGGCCATTAGGATTTTCCGGCCATAAAATGGAATGGGATGTGGGGGGGGGAGGTATTATGAGGAGGCATGCTTCTTTAAATGCCTGGAATGTAGAAGCTGTGTCATTAGCCTCAATCGGCTAGTAGTATACAAGCTGAAATGTATTATTATTTTTAGTAAATTATTATTGTCATCATTTATTTATGAAGAACCAACAGATTCCGCTCAGCAGTACAATAAATAGTATTGTGGTAATGTTGAAGAATTATATTTTTTTTAGATCATTTTCTGTTAACCCCTTAACGACCGACCTCGCACTTATGGTGCAGTCACTTAAGGACCAGGGACCATTTTTTTTTCCGGATTTCGATTATGGTCTCCCCGAACGGTGTGCAGGCTCGCGGGGAGCCCGGAATTGCATGACGGTCCAGGACCGCCATGGGTCCTTAAGGAGTTAAGCAAAACAGGGGTGTTCCAGTAGCAGGAGACACTTTATTCTAAAAGTTATTACAGCTCAATCTTACTCTTTTTTTGGGGGGGGGTACCCCTGTCATTTGAGTGTGATCTCATTACTATTACTCCCCCTGGGTTGACTTTGGTCACTGACAGTACACAATCTAGACAGCTGGGGCAAAAACGCAACCCTGAAGTGGCAGTCCATGGAAGTACTTCACCCCCAAAAATGTCAACAATGAGCTGTATTATCTTCTGAATGTCTCACCATCTAGAAGGGGAGTACCCTGGTTTTATTCAGCAAGAAAAGCAGTTATACAACTGTTCACTGTCACATGATATTATCCTTTAAAGGGACACTAATATCCAATAATAACTTTATGTTGTTTTGTAGATTTAAAAAAAAAAAAAAAATTATGTGGCGCAAATCTCATCTCTTAACCCCGATTTGACTTAACGACCGATGATGTACTATGACCGTCATCGAATTCCGGGCTCCCTCCGCGGCTGCACGCTGTTCGGGAAGTCCGGAACGCAACGGAGCAATAAAAAAAAAATTGCTCTGTGGTCGTTAAGTCGCGTCCGGATTTCCTGGTCGTTAAGGGGTTAAACCTTTATGGTTTGAGAGATATTCGCACCTAAAGTCCCACCTCCCTCCCCTTCTCCTGACGTCAACGCTCTACTGACAGCAGGAGATCCTGGAGCCACAATAGCAATATTTGAAACTAATTACTTCACTGTAAAGGTCACTGTAGACCGTTCCAATGAAGTAGTTCTTCTTAAATATCGCTATTTCGGCTCTGCTGAAGAGCCGCCTTGTGTTGGCCAACACGGATCACTTCTGGCAGCTGACATGAGGATTGGGGGAACTTTAGATGTGAATATCTCTCAAACCATAAAGGTTTAAGAGATGGGATTTGTGCCACATAATTAATTTTTTTTTAAATCTACAAAACAACATACAGTTATTATTGGACATTAGTGTCCCTTTAAGAATGATGTGAGAGTGTCCCTTTAAGCTCTCCTGATAAAGAGCTTCCCGGGCACGTGACTAAGCCCAGTCAGGAGTGAATGAGCAGGATCTATACACCAAATTAATTCGCCCCCTACCTAGCCTGGGAGCGCCTGACCAGAACGACATACATTCCTTGCATTCATGTTCATGTGATACGTTTTATGTAACGGCCCCCTAGATTCTAGAGTGATCTTCCATGCATTGCAAAGCATTGGATTTGGAGTTGACTGGCATCCAAGGAGTCTACGGCAATTGACTTAACTCAGTGACTGCCAGAGGGGTATGCAACACATTGCAAAGCAATAGGTGTTAGTGCATAACACCCATTGTCCCACTAGACAACAAACTAGGCAGTTCTCTTTAGCAGCACTATATCCAGTAGAGTTTTTTAAACCCCTTAAGGTCCTGGCAGGTCATGGGTTGGGGAGCGATAAGGACCCATAACGTGCCAGGACCGTCATGGAATTCAGGGCTTCCTGCTCAGCTGCACGCCATTCGGGTGCAGCAAGGTACGTGATCGGCTGGTCCTTAAGGGGTTAAAATAATATAAGACTTGTCACCGTACTGGCAATTTAGGGTGACATCAATGTTGGTTTTATGAATATACACGTAGTGTATTTATCTATGTGTATTTGTGTTTCATCATAAAGGAAATCCTCTTAGGTCCACCAAGAGCATAATCCTATATAACAATTCACTAGGATGTTTGTCAGAAGCCATCATGTGCAGTAGAGACTACGTGAGTTTGGGCAGTCTCTACTGCTCATGACTGCATCGCGTGAGTGAGGCGACGCAAGACTGCGTTGCGTGGAGCAGTGAGGTAGCAGACGGTTAACCCTTTGAGTGCCAGAGGGGTACGCAACGCATACCCCTCTGGCACTCAAAGGGTTAACATTACCTGGACATTGGCCCGTGTACACAGGCTTTTACACTAGTTAGTAATTTAATCCACTAGGAATCAATAGTGTGTGGATTGGTTCTCCAAAATTAATATTTTATTTTATCACTAGTTTTAAAGCCCGTGTGCAGGGACCAACACTGGCGGCTCTGCAGTCATGCGCAGTACTGACTGTCCGAACGCTCCGCGGTTGATAAGAAGCAGGGTACTCCGAAATTCAGACCGTAGTCCTCTCTGCGCACCTTCCTGGGACCAAAGTGCGCAGAGAGGACTCCCGCCTGAATTCGTAGCTCCCCACTCCATATCAGCCGCGGCGCGGGCAGTCTGTACTGCACATGACTGCAGTGTTTGCAGCCGTCTCTACTGCACATGACTGCTTCTGACAAACATCCTTAGCGAATTATAATATAGGATTTTTACTTAGAAAGTGATATCAGTTCCAGGAAGGCAGACATGATTAGTTGTTGCGTGACTCAAGGACCAAAACCTCTGCCTCAAGTCTTCTTAATTAAAGGGATAGTAATACTTCGTTTTATCTTTATTTTATTTTGTAGGCATTCAAAAAACATGAAGAACGATATAAGTCTTCTCTCTCAAACTTTTATAGTTTAAGAGATATTCACAAGCAAAGTATCCCCTCCCCCTTCAGCCAGATCAGAAGGAAGGTGCCCAGGTAGACTGCAGAGAGGGACAATCTTCAATTAAGATAAGGGAAAAACCTGAAAAACTTGTCAAGGGGGGCAGGGCTTTCATTGTTCTCATAGGAAGAAGATTGTCCCCTGCTGTTATCTGTCTGGTCTATGGACTGGATTCCACATCTGAGAAGAGATGTCTTACACTAGGTAAAAGGGGCGGGGAGGGGAAACTTTGCTTGTGAATATCTCATAAACCATAAAGGTTTGAGCGATAAGACTTATATCGTTCTTCATGTTTTTTTAATGCCTACAAAATAAAATAAAGATAAAACAAAGTATTACTATCCCTTTAAGAAAGCAGAAGACTTCAGTAGGAGTCTGGGGTTACTGAGTTCAGCAACAAAGAATCATGTCTGCCTTCATGAACATAGTATCGAGTCCTATATAATAATTCACTAATGTATGTTTGTCAGAAGCTGTCATGCGCAGTACAGACTGCCCGTGCCACGGCTGATAACGGAGCAGGGCGCTCCAAATTCAGACCGTATTCCTCTCTGCGCACCGGTCTGAACTCGGAGCACCCCCCTCTGTATCAGCTGCAGAGCGAGCAGTCTATACTATGCATGACTGCACCGCGGCCATTGCTGCCCTGCACTGTGGCCCATGTACACGGACTCTTCAACTAGTACCAAATAAAGAATCGTTTCAGTGAACCAACCCACACAGAACTGAGTCATAGTGGCCATGAGGATTTACTGCTTAGATTAAGATAAATGGGGGATTAGTATGTGTTAATGTTCATTAACCCTTTCAGTGACAGAAAGTTATGCAACACACACGTTGAGTGCCAGAAGGGTACACAACGCAATGTGTTGCGCACCCCTCGGGCACTCAAAGGGTTACATTTGTTTGTTCAGTCTTATGTCCATTGTAGTCATCCAGTAAATTACTACCAGAGTCAAATATCACCAAAAGCCATAAAGTACTCGCTGCTGCAAGTGAAATGAAAGCAACAGGTTTTACAATCAGGAGACATTTTATTACCCATGTCCATTCTTAAAGTGTTAGTAATGTCCAAAAAAATGTTTTAATAGATTTGTAGAGGCTAAAAAAAAATTGCGTTGCCACAAACCCCATCTCTCAAACCGCTATGGTTTGAGAGATATTTGCAATCAAAGTTCACCCTTCCCTCTCCTTCTCCTGACGGCAGCGTCTAGCTGACAGCAGTACATCCCAGTCTGGGGACCAGCTAGCGGCTCTGAAAAAGAGATGAAATCAAGTTATTAGAAAAGAATTACTTCATTGGAAAGGTCTACAAAGTGTGCCTGGTTTGCAAGCACACTTTGTAGACCGTTCCCATGAAGTAGTTCTTTTCTAATAACAGGATTTGGCTCTGTTGAAGAGCCTCATCGTATCGGCCGACATGGATCTCCTTCTGTCAGCTTTACAGCCGATATCAGGAGAAGGGGAGGGGGAACGTTGATTGCAAATATCTCTCTGGCCATAGTGGTTTGAGAGATGGGGTTTGTGGCAATGTGATTCTTTTTTTAGCCTCTACAAATCTACTAAAAATGTTTGGACTTTACTAACACTTTAACTACGAGAGGTCTGGCTGAGGAATCCCACAAAACCGATTACCATAGGGATGTATGTTGAGAAAATAGATGAAGGAATGCAGAGCAATTCAACGTCACTAAAGAGATGTAAAAACACCTCATGATTTAAATGGGGATTTTTAACTCCATGAATGTTAGAAACGTATCCAATGGATTGCAAAGCAATGCGTTGAAGACGTTCTTAGCATTAAAGCAGAACTACCACCCATTTGAAACTTAGCCCCAAATAATTACCCATCTGGAGACTAGCCGCTAAATAGTGCTAGTCATCAAAATTATTACCGCGTTACTGAGAATGCACACTGATCCTGGGACTGACAGCCACTAATCAGCGCAGACATCTTTCCATAGTGACGTCTGCATTCCTGCGCTGTCAGTCCCTTTTGGAGTGGAACGGATCCTAGCAACGCCTCCTGGGACTGAGAGCGTAGGCGCACAGATGTCACTATAGAAAGATGTCTGCGCTGGTTAGTGCCTGTCAGTCCCGGGAGCAGTGTGCATTCTCAGTAACGCGGTAATAATTCTGGCAACTAGCACTATTTTAGTAGCTAGTCGCCAGATGGGTAATTATTTGGGACAAAGCTTCAAATGGGTGGTAGTTCTGCTTTAAAGAAGTTAAAATCCACATCTAAAGGGATAGTAATGTTTCATAATAAAAGCAGCTCTAATTAACCATCATAGTATTTGGACTTTGGAGAGTGTTATTTCAATTCTGTCAGAGTTGTAGATCAAGAGTAATTCAATGACAAAGTATCCCCCTCATGCCCCTTTTACTGATGTAACACTGTTCAGCCAGATCAGAAGGGAGGTGCCCAGGTAGACTGCAGAGAGGGACAATGTTCAATTAAGATAAGGGAAAAACCTGAAAAACTTGTCAAGGGGGGCAGGGCTTTCATTGTTCTCACAGGAAGAAGATTGTCCCCTTCTGTTATCTGTCTGGTCTATGGACTGCATTCCACATCTGAGAAGAGATGGCTTACACTAGGTAAAAGGGGCAGGAGGGGAAACTTTGCTTGTGACTATCTCTTAAGCCATAAAGGTTTGAGAGATAAGGTTTATATCGTTCTTCATGTTTTTTTAATGCCTACAAAATAAAGTATTACTATCCCTTTAAATCAATGGGGGATTTGGGAAATTTTACATTTCCCCTTATGGTTCAGTTGGTTTGCCACAGAATTCATCCATTTTTTTTTTTGGAACATACAGCGCTAAGACAGGGAACTCGGGGCTGAATTCACATTGACCACAAATCTCTATAGGATGGTGTAGCAACAGTGGCACTGTACAATTTCAGGCCACTGAAATACTTAAAATAAATAAACAAATAAATAAATCAAGTTTGAGCTGTAATAACTTTTGAATAAGCCATCTCTCAGCAGTGGGAGTGCCCTTGTTTTACTCAGGCGGATAAACTGTACAAAATATTTTTTCAGTATTACTATGTCTTTAAGACACATTTAGTTCATTTTGCAGAGAATTAAAATCTGCCTATATGCTGTAGTATCCATTTTTCTGAAGGGAAAAAAAAAGGCTAATTTCTCAAAAACATTAACCCTTTGAGTGCCAGAGGGGTACGCAACACATTGCGATGCAATGCATTGCGTACCCCTTTGGCACTCAAAGGCTTAATGTGTCGTTTGCACAGCTCGGAACGTTATGCCAAGTGTAATCACTATTTCTGTTTGAGGACATATAATGTCTCTTTGCTACCAGACACGTCTCCAGTATGTGGGCTCTGCCTATATTCATCTATAGCAAACTGTGTGCTAGTAACATTGGCCCATGGGATTCATTTGGGATTCATTTGCATAAAAAGCCATGCTGTGCCACCAACAAATAAAAGTTACATTTCTCAAAAACTATTTATATTTCAAACAAATGACCAGTAGAAAAAGGTGGTTTTTAATTCCACGTTGAACTTTTAGGGTGCCAGTTCTCTTTTACATTTCTGCTTTAAGGCAGATAATAAAAATGTAATGACAGTTCCTCTTTAAAAACCCGACAGGATGAAATGAACCTTCTTTTAATTTTCTGTGGTTTATGCTCAACAGGAAAAAATCAGAAGACTTTTACTGTCGCAGACCTAGAATACCTTGGGGGCTTTAGAAATAAACTCCAAACAAGGGCAGGAAATCCTCTGTCTATCCCACACAGACACAACTCTTTGAGGCTGGTGTATAGAATAAGAGTGTGGAAGAGACCTCTTAAGTATTCAAGTGGGCAACATCCCCATTTAAATCAATGAGAATTGTTTCCTATGGTGCATTTAGTTTGTCTCTAAATTGCACCACTTCTTCTTAAATTAATATATCAATGTTTCTATCACTGAGAGGGTAGTAAATAAGTGGAATAGCCTACCAGCAGAAGTGGTAGAGGTTAAAGGGATAGTAACACTTAAAAAAAAAAAAAAAAAAAAAAAAAATTGATGTTGGGTTTATCAGCTTGAGTAAAACAAGGGTACTCCCATGGCTGAAAGATGTTTTATTCAAAAGTTATTACAGGTCAAACATGAATTTTTTAGGTGCAATATCACAGTGGCCTGAAATTGTACAGTGGCGCAGTTGCTACACCATCCTATGGACAGCTCTGGTCAGTTGACCATAAACCTCCGTAGGATGGTATAGCAACAGCGCCACTGTACATTTTCAGGCCACTGTGATATTGCACCTAAAAAAAAAATTCATGTTTGAGCTGTAATAACTTTTGAATAAAACACCTTTCAGCAGTGGGAGTATGCTTGTTTTACTCAAGCTGATAAACCCTACAACATATATTTCTAACCACAACTCTTCTGAAGTACCAGGAAGATCTCTGAAAGGACAAGAGATCTGAAGGTTCCTATCACTTGAATGCAAAAGCGTTTGTTTCCCTCTTGGGGGAAAAACAAAATCAGTATTACCCATCTATGGTGACTGCATACAGACTTGCTACTTTAGCACAGCCCTCCTGCCTACTGAGGGGGTCAGTTTTCTTACACCCCTTCCTCCAAACAGCGGGTTCTTGCTAAGCTCTCTCTCATAGAAACAGCCTTAATAAACGGAATACTTGCCCTTTAGAGTAATAGTAACCCTTTATTTTGTCTTTACATATTCTTTATGTGCATAATACATACATTCAAATTGCCTGTACTTTTTAGTTTTCATTTTTATATTCCTGACTACTTGGATCTCAGGTGCCAGAGAATATTCTGGTTGATTGACCATCAAGGCAGGGTGTAATACAATGCTACACTCCAGCTTCAGCACTGAATGTTCTGTATGATGTAATACAATGTTACACTCTCCCTGTAGCACTGAATGTTATGTGTGATGTAATACAATGTTACACTCTCCCTGTAGCACTGAATGCTTTGTATGATGTAATGCAATGCTACACTCCAACTGCAGCACTGAATGTTCTTTATGATGTAATACAATATTACAGTCTCCCTGTAGCACTGAATGTTTTGTATGATGTAATACAATGTTACACTCTCCTTGTAGCACTGAATGTTTTGTATGATGTAATACAATGTTACACTCTCCTTGTAGCACTGAATGCTCTGTATGATGTAATGCAATGCTACACTCCAACTGCAGCACTGAATGTTCTGCATGATGTAATACAATATTACAGTCTCCCTGTAGCACTGAATGCTCTGTGTGATGTAATACAATGTTACACTCTTCCTGTAGCACTGAATGTTTTGTATGATGTAATACAATGTTACACTCTCCTTGTAGCACTGAATGTTCTGTGTGATGTAATACAATGTTACTCTCCCTATAGCACTGAATGTTCTGTGTGATGCAATATAATGTTACAGTCTCTCTGCAGCACTAAATGTTCTGTGTGATGTAATACAATGTTACACTCTCCCTGTAGCACTGAATGTTCTGTGTGATGTAATACAATGTTACTCTCCCTATAGCACTGAATGCTCTGTGTGATGCAATATAATGTTACAGTCTCTCTGCAGCACTGAATGTTCTGTGTGATGTAATACAATGTTTTAGTCTCGCTGCAGCACTGAATGCTCTGTATGATGTAATACAATGTTACACTCTCCCTATAGCACTGAATGATCTGTGTGATATAATACATTGTTACACTGTCCCTGCAGCACTGAATGCTCTGTGTGATGTAATACAATGTTACAGTCTCCCTGCAGCACTGAATGCTGTGTGTGATGTAATACAATGTTACACTATCCCTATAGAACTGAATACTCAGTGTGATGTAATACAGTGTTACACTATCCCTATAGCACTGAATACTCAGTGTGATGTAATACAGTGTTACACTATCCCTATAGCACTGAATACTCAGTGTGATGTAATACAATGTTGCTAGGGAACATATAACTTTTACATTTATAGTTTATTATAGTGTGGGTTAGGAAACACGTGCATCATCCTCAGCCAGCAAAAAGCTGGGAGTTGTAGTCCCCAAAAGCAGCAGAGCCAAAGGTTCCCTTCATCTGTATTGGGGTATGGGTTACTGTTACATTAGTGTGGAGTTATGGAGCAGAAATATTCAATTATATAAAAAATATATGTAAAGCAAGTGTACTCCCACTACTGGGGGATGTTTCATTCAAAAAGTTATCGTTGCTCAAAACTCAGTTTTTGTTGAAAATTTGTGTTCCAGTGGCTTGTTTTTTCTTTTGTTTTTTCTTTTTTCTTAAAGCCAGGGATAGTAAACCCCCCCAAAAACTTCGCAAATTGATAGGAATAATAAAAAAACATGTAATCCCCTTATTCCCATCTCTCAAACCGTTATGGTTTGAGAGAAATAAGAAAATAAAGTCCTCCGTTCCCTCCCCTTTCTGCCTGATGAGCTGTAAAGCTGTCAGAGGCAGAATCCGGTCGCCCGACTGTAGGCGGCGCTTCAGGAGAGCTGACATCTAGATATCTAGGTATAATTACTTCATTGGTCTGGTCTATATCATGTGCCTGGCTTGCAAGTACACATTTTAGACCATTCCGATGAAGTAATTATAGTTAGATATCCCGATGTCAGCACTCCTGAAGAGCCGCCGTCTGGTCCCGCAAGCAGGATCTCATGACGTCTGCTACGCAGCGGACTCATGAGAAGGGGGAGGGAGCAGAGGTCTTTATTGTCTTACATCTCTCAAACCATAATGGTTTCAGAAATGGGAATGAGGGCATTACATATTTTTTTTATTATTCCTATCAATTCGCAAACAGTTTTTTGGGGGGTTTACTATCCCTTTAAAACAACATTAACTCTGTGTGCCTTTTTTTTTTTTTCCAAATCCCCTAGTAGCGGAGATATTTACCCATCAACATCGGGCACTTCTGCGTTCTACAGGACACTGTACCATCTGAGGACTTCTCAGCTGTCCCAGGAAGCGTGTTCATGCTGCCCTTCGTAGTTGGATTTTTGTGGGCTAACGTTACAGCAAACTCCGTTTACAATGCTACTGAGGTTGCAACCTTTTTTTTTGTTCTGCGTGTTGCTCGCTCGTGCACCTTTTTTTTTTTCTGCGTGACGTGTGCTTGTGCACCTTTTTTAAAAGACAAAATCAGAGAGATGAATAATCCTCTAGTGCGAATGAAGGCAATTCAGATCACAGGGGACATTGGCATCATCTTGAGCACAAAATAACACTACATAGATGGGCTACAATTGGCTGCTTATTTATACAGTACGAGCACCGTACATGAACGTGCTCGCATCTCACAGACATGACCTGGATGCGCAGGATTCAAGGAGCGCGCCAGGTCACGTGGTTTACAAGGGCTTGACATAAGATTAAGGGGCTGGACATAGGATTCAGTGAGAAGCCCTGTGGGAGTGTCTTGTGTGCCATAAGGTATACAGCGGGAGAGCTCTAAGCTAACGTTGAGTCATCAGGTACTACTTTCCTGTTTCTGTTGCTTAAAGGGATAGTAATACTTCGTTTTATCTTTATTTTATTTTGTAGGCATTAAAAAAACATGAAGAACGATACAAGTCTTATCTCTCAAACCTTTATGGTTTGAGAGATATTCACAAGCAAAGATTCCCCTCCTGCCCCTTTTACCTAGTGTAAACCATCTCTTCTCAGATGAGGAATCCAGTCCATAGACCAGACAGATAACAGCAGGGGACAATCTTCTTCCTATGAGAACAATGAAAGCCCTGCCCCCCTTGACAAGTTTTTCAGGTTTTTCCCTTATCTTAATTGAAGATTGTCCCTCTCTGCAGTCTACCTGGGCACCTCCCTTCTGATCTGGGTGAGCAGTGTTACATCAGTATAAGGGACGGGAGGGGGATACTTTGTCATTGAATTACTCTTGAACTACAACTCTGACAGAATTGAAATAACACTCTCCAAAGTCCAAATACTATGATGATTAATTAGAGCTGCTTTTATTATGAAACATTACAATCCCTTTAACTTAGATCAATTTTTCCGCGAAAAAACCCCCACATCAATACAAACAGGGGCCACAAAGGAGGCCAGAATCATACAGAGGTGAAAGTTCCCCTTTAATGAGACTAAAAGCTGTGTAGAAAACATGTCCACTTAATCCTATACTCTATAACAAACTCTATCCCAAAAAGTAATCTTACAATGTTTCTCAATATTTGTCTTCAGGGCACACCTACAATGCATGTTTTCAAGATATCCCTGCATAACCCTTTGAGTGCCAGAGAAGTATTGCTTTGCAGTGCGTTGAATACCTCTCTTGCACTCAAAGAGTTAATCACAGGGGAGTAATCAGTAGCTCAATGACTGTGATTAATCCGCCGGTGTTAAAGTGGAGATATCCTTAAAGTGGAACGTTCATCAGCGGCAGAGATCTTGCTACAGACGCATCTGTGTGCCTGCGACGTCAGTCCCTTCCTGTACCCTTAAAGGGGATCTATCACCCCTTTACAACTCTATGTAAATAGTTTTCTTATACAGCGAACATGCTTTAAAGGGATAGTAATACGTAAGTATTACTAATCCCTATATTAAAGTCCTATTAAAAATAAATACATTGCCCCCAGTGTCATCTCTCAAACCTTTATGGTTTGAGAGATAATTGCTCCTAAAGTTGCCCTCTCCCTATTAGATCATCAGGCGGCTCTGCAGCAGAGCCGCGATCGCATTAATAAAAAAAAATATTTCACTAAAACGGTCTTCTGCGTGTGCTTGCAAACCAAGCACACGTAGAAGACCATTTCAGTGAAAGATTTCTTTTTTATTAACACGATCGTGGCTCTGCTGCAGAGCCGTCTGAAAGTCGTACGACTTGCTTCCCTGCAGTCAGCTAGAACGCTGACTATGGGGAAGGGGGAGGGAGGCTGCTGTTACCTGATCCTTGCCGGAGCCTGCCGCTCTCTATCCAGCCTCCTCCGATGACGGAGGCTTTCTGTCTGTAAGCTGGAGCGCTCTCATTGGCCAGAAATCGATCTCTGCCAATCAGAGCACTCCAGCTTACAGACAGAAAGCCTCCGTCATCAGAGGAGGCTGGGTAGTGGGACGGGAGCAGAGGCAGAGCGGCAAACTTCGGCAGTCTATGAGGGGTTTGTGTTTATTCTTCTAATTTCTGCAAACAAGCGGTTTAAAAATATAAAAAAATGAATAAACTTTAAAGCATATTCGCTATATAAGAGAACTATTTACACAAAGTTGTAAAGGGGTGATAGATCCCCTTTAAGGTACAATGGAACTCCACTCACCAATCCCTGAGGAGACCGGGACGGACAGCTCAGACTCACTGATGACTTTTCTCCAAGATGTCTGCGCTGTTGCCCACTGATGCCTGTCAATAATGCCGGACTTATTCAGGATAATAAAAGTATTAATATGCATATCGCTATGTTTATAATGATTTGGGAGCACTTTAATTTTCTGAAAGTTCCGCTTTAAAACCTGACCTGTTGGTTTGCCCTGGGTAATGCGGACACTAGCTCCAACATGTGCACAAGATCTGTATAAATAAAACTTTAGTGTTTTAAAGACGTGAGACTTTAAATCTGAGAAGAAAGGTTTACAGAGTAAACGATCACTTGGTATAGAGGTCTAAGTCAATATTTGTCAATCTGGATCGCTCCTGGGTTTATAACATCTTTCTCTCCCCCGATAGCAAATGTGAAACTATTCTGGAGCAAACCAACTGCACCATAGGGGACAAATGAAAACGTCAATGGATTTACATCTTGCTTTTAACTCTTTGAATGCTAGAGAGGTCTCCAGCGACCTCTCTAGCACTCAAGGGGTTAAAAGCCGCATTTATACCATTGAACATTTGGGGATTTTTTACTTGTTCCCTATGGTGCAGTTGGTTTGCCCCAATATTGTTCCGCTTTTATGTTTGACCCTTTTTGTGTCAGAGGTGCATGCAATGCATTGCTTTGCAATTAATTACATTCCCCTCTGTTACTCAAGGGTTAAACATATGCTCCCATCATACACATTTTGGAATAAAAGCCACAGTGATGTGTGCACTTAGAAGCAGGCAAGGCCAAGCTGTTACATAGAGCCTCGGCTTCCTGGTTTAAGGATTGGAACCAATTGGTCCAATGCCAGGTCATGTGATCACCGTGCCAGCCAATCACAGAGATCACATAGAAAAAAGTCAGTGTTCTGAGAATCTGGCTGCAGCTCTGCCCTGCTCCATTTCACATGGATTTCTGAGCAGAAAGAGACAGCAGCAGATACAAATGTTCTACAAAATGTATCAATCTTTACTATAATCATCAGTATTTTTTTTTTAATTATGTACTGTCACAATAACATGTGATATAATATATAATTATATAGAAATAATAGCAAGACAACATTGCCTGGGTCATGTAATGTGTGTACAATATATTTATGTAAATGACACTGGGATTTCCAGGAAATATGGTAATCGTCTATTCTTACTTTGATCCAAAGGGTCGCAAACTAGTGGGCCTCCAGCTGTTGTACTACAATTCCTATCAAACAGAGCCAGCCAACAATAGCTGGAAATCCACAGGTTGCCCACCCCAGTTTTAGGCCATGTTCACACTCGCAAATTGAAGGAAACCGCAATATAGCGCTGTTCAAGCCACCTGTCCCCACTCTCCCTCAGAAACGCCATCACTGGGGGGACCTTGATGGAGGTGTGACTGAAGGACAGCCCAGGACAGTATCAGCCATATATCACTGAGTGATGCACAGGTGGATCAGTAATTCCTTGGACGTTGCATTGCACATTGCACTGTTCTGGTCCCCGGTTAGAGCAATCTGCACAGTGCGCCAAAGACCCCCATGTAGATTTCCTCTACTCAACTTAATTACTTTCAAACCATGAACACAGCCGAGATGCAGCTTTCAGCATTAGGCTGCGATCATATGTGTCAACATCTCAAGTGTAAATAAAACTAATAGGAAGCAATGTGTTCTAAACCACCGGTGTGGTATAGTGTAGTAAAATTTACTTCATTTACACCAATACCCTGGGATGTGAAAAGTTGAATGTTGCTGTTTTATCGACACATTGTTCAGAGCTTAGTGCCAAATAGTGGTTCTACTATTTCTTTTATGATTATATATACACTAAATCAAGGGTGGGCATTTTGGTCTGAGGGGTCACAACTACATTTAAACATTTTTGGAGGGTCATTGTTGTATGATATGTCCAAACAAAGAGAGGATGAGAGAGAATGAATGTGTGCACTTGTGTCTGTGTGTGGATTCATACAGTCATCGTTTGACCAGTCGTAGCCATGATTTCCGGAGCTCCCTGGTACATCTTTTTTGAAAATAATATAAGACTTGGTGATGCACTGGAAATTTAGAGTGACATCGTTGGTGGTTTTATTTATAGTTCTACATGTCGCATTTTTATATGTATTTGTGTTCAGTCATACAGGAAATCATTTTTGACCTACCAAGTAATGGTTATTAAAGGGATAGTAATACTTACGTATTACTAATCCCTATATTAAAGTTCCATTAAAAAGAAATGTATTGCCCCGAGTGTCATCTCTCAAACCTTTATGGTTTGAGAGATAATCTCTCCTAAACTTGCCTTCTCCCTCCCCCTTCCCCGTAGTCAGCGTTCTAGCTGACTGCAGGGAAGCCAGTCGTATGACTTTCAGGCGGCTCTCCAGCACAGCTGCGATCGCGTTACTAAAAAAGAAAACTTTCACTGAAATGGTCTTCTACGTGTTCTTGGTTTGCAAGCACACGTAGAAGACCGTTTTAGTGAAAGTTTTTTTTTTTTTTAATTAACGCGATCGCGGCTCTGCTGCAGAGCCGCCTGATGATCTATGACTGGATTTCCCTTCAGTCAGCTACAACGCTGACTTCGGGGAAGGGGGAGGGCAACTTAAGGAGCGATTATCTCTCAAACCATAAAGGTTTGAGAGATGACACTGGGGGCAATACATGTATTTTTAGTAGGACTTTACTATAGGGATTAGTAATACGTAAGTATTACTATCCCTTTAATATAATCCACTAGGAATCAACTGTACTGACAGTGTGTGTCAGACAGTCACAGGAATGTAACTGGCTTGTGGGTTGTATTTTGCCTATATATGGATTAGATGGACAGTTGATCGATAGATAAAGCTATAACGTTCTTGTATATTCAGGCCCAGACGAATTAACAACATGCTTTTACACTGTAGACACTTATCTGAATGCTAGAGATGTCTCGAGTGCATTGTGAAGCAATGCTCTGGAGCAGTCTCAAGCATCTGTGGGGTTAAGGGATTAAATTAAAAATGAATGACGCTGATTTGGTCCCATGGGTGTATATGTGTGTGTGTTTGTCATGGTGAGAAGGTAGGTACATACCTACTGGCATTCCCCACAGGACTGTTGCTGCCACTTCTCTTAGATTTTATCCTCCTTGACTTTAGTCTCTGCAGGTCTGAGCCCTCGGGAGAGGGGAACGTTGAGGCGTATCCGTGTTCACACTCTGCAAGAAAAGACACAAGGAGTGAGGGACACACACAGACCTCCGTCACCACTAACCACACTCAGAAATAGAAAACAACCTTAAAATGGAACCGTCGCTTTGTAACAAATATGTGATTTTGGAAGAGCTTTTAAAATCACCAATACTTATGTCTGATTTTTTTTTTTATTATTTATTTCAAATAATTGTTTATGAGATATTTCATTTTGTGTGTCGCTTTATGCAAATGAGCTTGTACTGGTCAGCAGGAAGTGGCAGTTGAGATGGAGAGCAGCACGGAATGTTATTATCTGCCTGGCATGTTTGCCAATACTGTCTAATTTGAATAAACTGACAAATAAATAAAACTAAATATCTCCAAATCTGTTTTTTAAATAAAAAATATCTATAATTAATATAGGTGTTTTTTAAAGCGTTTCAAATAGGGTTGCCACCTTTTCTTCAAAAAAATACCAGCCATGGCATTCCCTCCATAGACTTAGCATTGGGCAGAAGCCAATCTTTTACTGGCCTGCAGGTAAAATACCGGCTGCGTGGCAACCCTACTTTCAAATAATTTGTTACAAAGGGACAGATACCCTTACTGATGGGAAATTCTTCATGCAAAAATGTATTAAAACTTTATTTAAAAAAAAAACAAAACTGCAGCTTCCTATTTTGGACAACAGGTGGTGAAGTTGCTATCACTAGCTGTGGGTCATAGTCAATGACTAAAGCCCTCCAGCAGAGTGCATTCTAAAAAAAATTACCTTTTAGACACTAGTTGGCACTGTCACCTAAAAAAAAAAAGTTTTCGCTATAATAATAAACTTTGCATGAAAAATATCAGAACAGTGGAATTAGCCTGGATTTCTCAAGACCTAAAAAAACCTGTAACACATTTTTTTCTTAATCTTTTAAGGGCCACCCCTGTGCACCCCTCTGGTCTTTACAGGGTTAAAAAGTATACTGCTCTTTTAAACAGAAAACTGCCTGACTGAGGATCTGTACTGTACAGATACATACCTACATTATAGGGAATTTAATGCACTGCAAGCTATCAACACTGGGTTAGCTTAGAGTTAATGTGGTGAATATACAATGGTGATTCGGTGCCAAGGGAAGCACTGGGATAGCTAGCCTCATCTTAACCCTTTGAGTACCAGAGGGGTATGCAAAGCAATGCATTCCATACCCCTCTGGCACTCAAAGGGTTAATGCTGCTTGCACCAAGGGGAGGGCAAAAAGTTTGTGGGCATTTTGGGCCATTCCTTTAATCATCATCAAAATCTACACTGTGTATTAACCCTTTGAGTGCCAGATGGTTATCCCTCTGGCACTCAAAGGGTTAATGTTGTGCAGACAACGTTGGCATGATCACAGTAAATTCCTCAAATATACAGAAAATAAAACACACGTCTGAGACACTTATCAAGATTGTTACAGAAATGGGAGTCAGGAATCCCTAAAAACAGAAGGAATGGCGGCCCCCATAGATCATGTGTAAGTCTAGGTTTTAGGCCTCAGAACACACAGATTTTTTGGCAGATGCTGCATTAAGTACATGGTATTTCAGAATATCCAGCCTCGGCTCAGTTTTAGGTATTAAAGTATTTAAAGCACAAGGACAATGAAATAATATGCTGATCTGTTTTTACTACATATTGCACATATCATTATAACAACGGACGTATTTTATTGGCTGCTGTTGTGAACCATTTTCGATTCACTAGACAATTATTCCTCGCTTATTGCACAAAATAATTCATGGATCAGGAATGAAAGGAGGTTGGGGTCCCTCTGATATTGTGGGAAGCAGACCTACATTGTAAAGGCCTTTAGATTTGTCCCAAATATCTCAAATCCAGGTGGAAGCAGAATTATACACAAATACAGACACTTCTTTAAACCCAGGCATTGCAAATCTATTCACAAAAGAAGTAGATAGCATTCAAGGGGTTAAAAAAAGGATGGACAATGTGTTGCTTTGCTGAATTTTTATATGTAGAAGAGTAGCTGTTATTTCCTTGCTGTAAACATGATCATTTAAATCATTACTATCCAATAAATGAGCCACACAGCAAAAATATAAATGATTCCTTCTACTACAGACACATACGATTAATATTGGTTTTCCTTTATCATTTCTAGAGACTTAAAAATACATTTTGTACGTAGATGCCACTGGGCTCGAATCTTAAAAGCGTTATTTAGAAAACCATGCGAAGTAACCTTGAAAGGTGCAATAGTGATCTAAGTAGCAGATTACACACACGCAGGAAACGCATTAACCACATCACTGAAATGTGCAGTTCGTTAAATGGAAGTCCTATCTCGGCACTTAAGTGGTTAACAAATTAAACGATTGTTCAATTTTGAGTTGTATTTTGAAAACAATAGCAATTAGGGAACAGTAGATACACACTGGTAGCATATTTACCATTTCTACCAATAAACGAACAGGAAAATGACACCAAGACCCAAAAGGGATTTAACCCTTTGAGTGCCAGCCCATCTGGCAATCAAAAGGTTAAGCAATTCTGGAGCAAACTTACTCACCATAGCAGGGTAAAATAAACACTAGCATAGCATTTAAATCAAGGATTTTAACCCTTTGAGTGCCAGAGGGGGTACGCAACGCATTGCTTCGCAATGCGTTGCGCACCCCTCTGGCACTCAAAGGGTTAACACCTCGATTGCTAGTGGTCATTTTCATCATTCACCCCTATACGGTGAAGTTGGTTTGATCACCTTCTGTTTTAGGAACAAGGACCCTCCATATTTGCTTTACAGACAAATAATTCAGTTACCTCGATCTCTTCTCTCCAAATACTCAGCTGCATCTAGCAACCTCTGGATATTCAACATCCGAACACAGTCCATAATGCACTTCCCTCTTTTTAACGCACAAAAAATAAAAAATAGATATTTTTTATTTTTGTTAGACTTGTTTTGCATAAAGGATTTTGCAAAAAAAAAAAATCCGTAAAACGTGCGCAAAAACAAACTCCAGAAATACGCGTTTAAGAAAAAATAAAGAGATGTCTATAACGGTCCTCGAAAAAGTTCCAGATGGTAAATAAGGAAAGGAAAAACGTGAATTTAAAGGGTTGTTGTACAAGCTCTGCAGCTGTATTGGGCCCTAGTGTTGGGGCAGATTGTGGTTTTTGTTTTGTTTTGTTTTTTCTAGTTAAAAATTAAAAAAGAGACGGCATTAAATTTAAACTAGTTTGTGCACGGGGATTTTTTTTCTCGAAGAGATAAATGAAAATAAAAACCAGAAATCAGGCAGTGGATAGTGAAATGCAGAAGGGCAGAGAGTCAGGCTGAACTGAGAGACTGTTTTACTTTGTTTACCTCCTTACTGCAGAGAGAAAGGAGGGGGGGGGATCATGATCTCGCACGAACTGCAATCACCGCTGGGAAATGTAGTTCTTCTCAGCTGTCTGCAGTCAGCGCTGTTTTTTTAACCCTTTGAACGCCAAGGGGGTGTCCAATGTAGGTATATCTTTATTTATATGGAGTCACACAGTGTACATAGCACTTTACAACAGGAGTATGTTACTATACATAAAAGTGGATAAAATAAGTGTCACATTCATAGAAACAATAAGAGAGAGGTCCCTGCCCCAAGGAGCTTACAGTTTAATGTACTGGACACCCCTCCGGCACTCAAATGATTAACCCCTCTGATTGCAAGTTCCTTGGAAGCCATTTTTCCCGGTTTCCTGGTCAGGAAACTGTACTTATGGCAGGAAGTGAGTGATGAGTGCACAGAAATTCGCTTCCCCCACAGTCTGCTGAAAAATAACACATGAAGCTTCTCACTGCCTTTAACCCTACGAGTGCCAAATATATATCCAATGAGATACCTCTCTGACACTCAAAGTGTTAAGGTGACAGATATCTCTTTAAGTGTAGGGCGCTTACAAAACTGTCCTTCTGCCGGAATCAGTGCAACCCTGCAGGGTGTGACTTTTATACGTTGTGAATTTAACCCTTTGGTGTGCCAGAGACATATCAACTCCCTTCAAAGAAATGCTTTGGATGCCTCTCAGGCACTCAGAGTATTAACCCTTTGAGTGCCAGATGGGTACGGACCTCTGGCACTCAAAGGGTTAAAGAGCTTTCTAGTCACTTATTTACTTGCAAAAGAAGCACTTGCAACATACAAAAAAAAAAAGACAGAAACAAGAAAACAAGAAAGACATATTAGCGTATATATTCAGTTGCATATAGTTTTTAACCCCATAACGACCAGCCTCGCAGGCACGCGGCGGTCACTAAAGGACCACAGAGCTTTTTTTTTTTTTCCGATTACGGACTCCCCGAACGGCGTGCAGCCGCGGGGGGAGCCCGGAATTCCATGACGGTCATAGTACGTCATGGGTTGTTAACTCAGATCGACCCATGACGTACTATGACCGTCAAGGGTCTTTAAGGGGTTAAACACAAATAAGCTGTTATTTTTAGGGATTTAAGCTGTGTTTTGTATGTCACACTTATTCACAAAAAAGGAGCAATTCTGGGGCAAAGCAACTTAACGACAGCGATTTCCAGGGGTGGGGTGTGCTGGAGGACCATCACATTTGGTTGCGCTGTGATCACGAAATGCCATGACGTTCCAGAGTCATCGTCTTAGCACCCGTACCATTGTGAGGATTCTGGCAAGTCACCTGTCTTTAACGGGTTAATTCAGGAAAGTTACGAAATGCACTTCAGTACAACCCTACAGTGTGTGTTTTTTATAAGTGTCCATGATTTAAAGGGATATGCAGTCACCTTAATGCAAATCAATCAGCGGTGAGCAACATGAGGCCCTCCAGCTCTTGCCAGACTACAACTCCCATCATTCCCTGCCAGCAAATGTTGCCCGTCCCTGCAGTAGGATTTGCCCAAGTTAAGGACATTCACGTTTATTTAACTCTTTGAGTGCCAGAAGTATGTGTTTCACAATGCGTTGCGTACCACTCTGACACTCAAAGGATTAATTGATGGGATCCTGAACCCATCCACTAGTGAGGGAGACCTGAGGTCCACATCTAAGCACCCCTTATTTCAGCTGTTTTTTAACTCCTTGGATGCCAGTCAAGTCTCCAACTCGCTGTAAAGCACTATCGGTCACTTACATGGTTAACTAATTAACTAGTCCTTAGAACTGAGGTCTTATTTGGAAAACAAGAGTAATTACTGACATGTACACAATAAACAAAAACTCGTGTCATATTTACAAACTCAACAAATAAATATTACTCCAAAACCTTTATGTGAAAACAATGAGGAATTCTGGAGCAAACCAACTCATCGGAGAGGTAGAAAAAAAAAAAAAATGATCACTGATTTAAATAGGGCTTTTAACCCCTTAAATTCTAAAGAGGTCTGGAGACTTCTCTAGAATTCAAACAGTTAACCCCTTAACAACACGTGATGTGCCAAGACCATCACGTGTGTCTGGATGATAAGGTCCGGCGACAGCCCTGGCACGTCATAGAAACATAGAAGATTGACGGCAGAAAAAGACCACCTGGTCCATCTAGTCATGTCTGCATACCACGATGCCATTCCAGAATGCATTGGTTAAAAAAATTTCAAAATGCCATGGTCCCCCAAACCGCGTGGTCATTTAGAGGAAAGGACATGTGGGGAACTGTTATTTCTCCCCTTTGGTGCAAATGATTTGCTCCAGAATTGCTCTCCTTTTTCCTTATGAATAAAACCATTAGCCACAGTCTTGTTTATCACCTGATTGGACAGTGCTGCATAATATACTGATGTGCTATGTAAATAAATCATAATAATAATATTAACAGTGGCATATACTTCCCAAGTGTTCCTCTTCGGACCCAAATCCCTCTGTCTCTCTTTCCCACGCTGGTGTCCCTGTGTTTAGGAGATCAGACTGTGTGGTGTGTATAGAAGTGTATCACCCTGGTGTCCCTGTGTTTAGGAGATCATACTGTGTGGTGTGTATATAAGTGTATCACCCTGGTGTCCCTGTGTTTAGGAGATCAGACTGTGTGGTGTGTATATAAGTGTATCACCCTGGTGTCTCTGTGTTTAGGAGATCAGAGTGTGTGGTGTGTATAGAAGTGTATCACCCTGGTGTCCCTGTGTTTAGGAGATCATACTGTGTGGTGTGTATATAAGTGTATCACCCTGGTGTCCTTGTGTTTAGGAGATCAGACTGCGTGGTGTGTATATAAGTGTATCACCCTGGTGTCCCTGTGTTTAGGAGATCAGACTGTGTGGTGTGTATATAAGTGTATCACCCTGGTGTCCCTGTGTTTAGGAGATCAGACTGTGTGGTGTATATATAAGTGTATCACCCAGGTGTCCCTGTGTTTAGGAGAGCAGACTGTGTGGTGTGTATATAAGTGTATCACCCTGGTGTCCCTGTGTTTAGGAGATCAGACTGTGTGGTGTGTATATAAGTGTATCACCCTGGTGTCCCTGTGTTTAGGAGATCAGACTGTGTGGTGTGTATATAAGTGTATCACCCTGGTGTCCCTGTGTTTAGGAGATCAGACTGTGTGGTGTGTATATACAAGTGTATCACCCTGGTATCCCTGTGTTTAGGAGATCAGACTGTGTGTTGTGTATATAAGTGTACCACCCCGGTGTCCCTGTTTGTAGGAGATCAGACTGTGTGATGTGTATAGAAGTGTATCACCCTGGTGTCCTTGTGTTTAGGAGTTCGGAGTGTCTAGTGGTATATAAGTGTATCACCCTTGTGTCCCTGTGTTTAAGAGATCAGACTGTGTGGTGTGTATAGAAGTATCACCCTGGTGCCCCTGTGTTTAGGAGATCAGACTGTGTGGTGTGTATATAAGTGTATCACCCTGGGGTCCCTGTGTTTAGGAGATCAGACTGTGTGGTGTGTATGTAAGTGTATCACCCTGGTGTCCCTGTGCGTAGGAGATCAGACAGTGTGGTGTGTATAGAAGTGTATCACATTACTCCACAGCAGTAAAAATCACATTAACTGGAACTTTCACCTTAATTCAAGTTTGCATATTTGAAAACTGCATTAATAATGCTCTATATGTCATGTTAACCAAAAGATCAGCAAGTATACAGTTAAGGAGAAACTCACACTTGCTACCATATGCTGATGTATGCTAACTGCTGTACTCGTGACATTTTCATATGCTAATGAAGTACCAGAAAATGTTCAGTTTCACTTTGCACATATATAAAAGAGTGAATTTCTCCTAAACTGTACATCTGCTGGACTTTCGGTTAACATGACACATAGGCGGTTTTGAATGCAGTTTTCAAATACGCAAACTTAAATTAAGGTGAAAGATCCTCTTTAATCAATGTATGTGTTTATAAATAAGTCTGCATAAATAAAATAGTTTGGTCTTGTTCTAAATAATTTATTCGGTTATGCAAAGAGATGTCAAAAGGTCATGAAATAACCTAAACGTTCTCAGTAATGTCCCGCCCACTAGCCATGCCCCCAGCAACACCACCTAAACCACAATTGTCCCTCTTTGGCCATTTAAAATGTTGGGAGCTAAGGTAGCATAACTAGTTATTGTAGAGCCCCCCTAACAAAAATATTCTCCTATAGCAGTGTAGGAGGGACCTATTGGGACGTGGAGCTGATGGGCGTCTCTTGGATGGTGGGGAACTGTCACAACTGCCCCCCCCATCCCGTAGCTATGTCCCTGAATAATAATAATAATAATAATAATAATATAACAGCAAAAACGGACTGTACCATAATCAGGAGGATAAAAAGGGGGGATTCTGGGGCAAACCAAGAGCATCACAGGGGTCAAAAACATTTACACTGGGGATTTAACTCATAGCATGCATGCTTCATAAAAGTGGGGGGCCCTGGTTCAAAATAATGTTTGGGTCCCAATTCATTACAAACTATTGAAAAATCCACAACATTTTCTAAATGGGCCCCTAAAGTTAGCTAGGCCTTGGTGCTTTGCAATGATTATTTAACTCCTGCTTCACTATACACTATGGACCTCATTAGGGTTTAAGAGGTTAACCCTTTGAGTGTCAGAGGGGTACGGAACGCATTGCACAGCAATGCGTTCCGTACCCCTCTGGCACTCAAAGGGTTAAAAGAATTTTAATAAGCAGGATTCTTTTTATTTGTGCCCTATGACTTACTTACTTTGCCCCAGAACCACTCAAATTTTCTGTCAAAGCAAAGCACTGGAGATCTTTGTAGTGTTCAAGGGGTGGCTCAGATAAAATTATGGGATTTTTGAATATTTTTAATGGCACTCTAAGGGTTAATGGAACACAAATACCAAAAAAAAAATAAAAAAAAAATTAATAAATAAAATTGTTTGACATAACTACAAATTACTTATGTAATGTTGATTGTTCGGTTTGTATTTTGAAATAAATCAGATAATTGATTGTGATTATTGTCCATTGCTCATATAATCCGAAAGGCTGTTATATTATCTCGGCCCGCTTAAATGTAAGGCAACCACATGTTCATTTATATCTTGTATATATGCGTATAATACATGCACTGAAGGGCTGCACTGATATCTATGTAATCCAGCAGAATTAAGTTTTCATTAACGTCCCTCATTTAACCCTTTGAGTGCCAGAGGGGTACGCAAAGCATTGGGTTAAACTGTCTGAGTGCCAGAGAGGTACCTCTCTGGCACGCAAAAGGTTAAATCATGGATGCAAGGTCACTTTAATCTCAATGGGTTAAGATATTTTAAGACAGATATTCAAAATATTACATAAGTTTATAGGAATGTTGTATAAGAATTAGGAAGGCTAAAAAGGAAAAATTGGCTCTTATCTGTCATCCTAGATCAGTGGTTCTCAACCAGGGTGCTGTGGCCCTTTGGTGTGCCTTGTTTTCTAGAAGGACTTTGACAAAATATGAATGTTGAGTTTTAAATGTATATTTATGGAAATGCTTATGCATAATATGTTTGTCTCTCTTGTTCTGATTAGGAGACACAAGTATAACGAAGAATCTACATTACATATTAAGGCTGCCCTGAATGAAAAAAGTTTGAGGACCACTGTCCTAAATTGTGTGTTCATCTTATAATTACAAGTATTATTTAAAAAAAAAAAAAAAAAAAAAGAAAAGAAAGGGGTTCAGATCAAATTTCCCCCAGGCCTGCTGGAAAATCATTCATTCCGCATATATTCACCCGTTCAGGAATCCAGGAGTCAATTGGGTGAACGTGTTAAAAAAACAATTCTTTGCTCTCTCCTTTGACACTGAAATGGTTAAACGAACACTGACATCATCATCATCTCTGAGTCATTGAGTTCTGCCAACAGGACCCACCCCCCGGCCTCTGGGCTCAGCAACACCTGACATCACCGGGCTAGATGCCTGTTGATTGGAGGACAAAGAGTGATAGCAGACCCACCCACCTAGAAGCTTAACCAATAGGAAAAGAGTGATTGTCTCCATGTGGAAACCATGTGTGCGCTCAGGAAGTGCAGGTCATGTGATGCAGCAGCGCAGAACCCTCTGTCTTTTACTCCAGGGATGGGCAACCAGAAGCCCTCCAGCTGGGATTTGTAGTCAACAACTGGAGGGCCTCATGTTGCCCATCCATGACACACTTCTAGAACCTTCCCAAGTCTATATAAGAATGTCCTACTGCTGTTGAAATCACCCCTTATCTATACTATTTTATTGGATGCTGAAAACATTGAAGCCAATGTAGGAAGACTAAAGTGGAACCGTTCAGGAGTTAACCAATTGCTCCATAAGAAACAAATAGCATTTCCACAAATTCCCGTCGATTTAAATGAGAATTTTTAATCCCTTTCAGAGATCTCGAATACATTGCAGAACATTGTGACAAAAGTGATGAGATTCTGGTTCAAATCAACCGCTTGAATAGGGTGCACGTGAAAAATCCCAACATTACTATTGTTTTACATGGGGCATTTAACCAATTGAGTGCCAGAGGGGTACGGAACAAATTGCTTTGCAATGCATTGCGTAAACCTCTGGCACTCATTAATCCTTCCAACCTCACTCCCCTCTGGTCCTTAAAGGGATAGTAATGTTTCAAAATAAAAGCAGCTCCAATTAATCTTCATAGCATTTGGGCCATGGAGAGTGTTATTTCAATACTGTCAGAGTTGTAGTTCAAGAGTAATTGAATTATAAAAGTGTCCCCCTCCCACCCCTTTTACTGATGTAACACTGCTCAGCTCAGAGCAGCAGGGTGAGGTCCACATGGCTTGCAGAGAGGGACAATCTTCAGTGAGCATAGTGGAAAAACCTGTCAAGGGGGCAGGGTTTTCCTTATACTCACAGTAAGAAGATTGTCCCTTGCTGTGACTTGTCCCGTCCCAGGACCAGATTCCACAGCTGAGGTGAGCAGTGTTACACTAGGTAAAAGGGGCGGGAGGGGGATACTTTATCATTCAATTACTCTTGAACTACAACTCGGACAGTACTGAAATAACACTCTCCATGGCACAAATACTATGATGATTAATTGGAGCTGCTTTTCTTTTATAACATTACTATCCCTTTAAGAAGTTAAATTAGCTATTGCCAACCAACAACCATCCAGTAGCAATGTACAACTTAATAAATACCCTTCACCTACATTGTTACTCAACAGCATGAACAATGGTGCCAGTTCAGTTGTTTTGTCTACCCCCTGATCTAGCTGCAGTGCCGGTTCAATTAACTCTGTGTCCCAGCGGCGTGCACAAATGTTTAGCAAAATTTAGAGCACAACACTCGCTGAATGTTTATCGCAGAAATAAATTATGGAGCAGAAAAGTGAACCATAAAGGGAGGGATGTGGGGTTTACATTTTTTCACTGATTTAGCACTTTGCGGGCCACAGAGGTATCTAACGCATTGCAGAAACCTTTTAACCTGTTGAATGCAAGAAAGGTATTTAACGCATTGGTGCCCAACCCATGTTGTTCCTTTCAGTTGGTTTGTCTTTGATTATGAGTAGGAGGTTTAACCATTTGAGTGCCAGAGGGGTACACAACACATTGCTTTACGTAACCCACTCGCACTCAAAAAGTTAAAGGGGAACTAGCACCCCACATAAAGTTAAATCCCAAGAATTACCCATCTGGCGACTAGCTGATCAATAGTACTAGTCACCATAATAATTACCTTCTTACAGAGAAATTCTGCTGCTCCCGAGACTGACAGGCAGGAAACAGCACAGACATCTTTGCATAGTGACGTCTGCGCGCCTGCGCTGTCAGTCCCAGACCTCTGTAAGAGGCATTGCTTGGTACCTTAAGGTACGGAAGGGACTGACAGACAGCGCAGGCGTCACTATGCAAAGACGTCTGCGCTGTTTCCTGGCTGTCAGTCTCAGTAGAATTTCGCTGTAAGGAGGTAATTGTTCTGGTGACTAGCACTATTGATCAGCTAGTCCCCAGATGGGTAATTCTTGGGATTTAACTTGATGTGGGGTGCTAGTTCCCCTTTAAAGGGAAAAAAGGCAGCATGAAAAGGAGATCAAGCAAATTAGGACATGGAGACATTAACCTTTTGAGTGCAGGAGAGGTATCCAACGCAATGCCTCTTTGGCACTCATAGGGTTAAGATAATAGTAAAAATATTTAAAAAACAAAAGAGAAGTGCAGTAATTCTTGGGAAGGAAAAAAATCACATTGATATAAATGAGGGTTTTAATTTAACCTCAGATCTTAGATGGGTCAGACCTTTCTAGCATCTAAGGTTAAAGCGTAACTTTCATTAAAATTAAAGTGCCCCCCAAATTATTATTAACCCTTTGCACGCCAGAATGGTACGCAACGCATTGCTTTGCATACCCGTCTGGCACTCAAAGGGTTAAGTAAAGCAAGGGACTGACTGCGCTGAGCGTCTACAGCAAGATCCCTGCCGCTGATGCCGGCCGAACAAGTTGTATTTCTCAATAATGCTGAACTTATTCAGCATAATAAAAGTATGTATATGTGTATCTCTATGTTAATAATGATTTTGGGGGGCAGCACTTTAATTCTGATGAAAGTTCTGCTTTAAAAGCCCATTTAAAACAATGGAAATTTGGGAAGATTTTTATACTTCCTTGTAGTGCAATTGGTCAGAGCCAGAACTAAGATTTTTTTCAACTGAACATAGAGATCTCAATGTACATTTTTATATTTGTGGTGCCCCTTTGGCTTGTCAGGGTTAACCCTTTGATTGCCAGAGGGGTATGCAACGCATTGCTTTACAATGCGTTGGGTACCCCTCTGGCACTCAAAGAGTTAAGCTACGCAATATTGTAAAAGGTTTTTTTTTTGCACTGCTCCTTTAAAGAGGATGGTTGAAAGGAAAAAATAATATTTACATGCATTTTAGCAGCAGTAGTACATGGGCATCCAACATGAGGCCTGTCTGACACCAGGCTGTGCACCACCTGAAATTTTTAACAAAGACTTTTTCTTTTATCTAATAAGCAAGCAAGCATGAACGTATAGGCCAGGAAGACCTAACCCCCGCCTGTCATTACCGTACAGTTGCCTTGATCAGTACTGACCAATAACTAGCATTAGGCCTACAACTGTGTACTTCTGAGAACCAAATGGGGTGTACAACTCAATTCTAAAAAATGCGTTGCACACCTATATGGTCCTCATGGGGTTAAACTTGTTTGTACTGCTTTAATGTAAAACAAAAATACATATTTTCAATAGCTAACAAGCTATGCGTTCACCATTGTTGTCAATAATATAAAATATGAATGCATCCCTCAGAAGTACTGATTTCTGATCATGTAGCCCACGGTTAACCCTTTGAGTGCCAGAGGGGTACGCAATGCATTGCTTGGCAATGCGTTGCGTACCTCTGTGGCACTCAAAGGGTTAAGGTACCAAGGAAATCCCCTCGCCAATCCTGGAGGAGACCGGGACGGACAGCACAGACGTACAGATGCCATTTCTGCACGATGTCTGCGCTGTTGCCCACTGATGCCTGCCGAACGAGTTGTATTTCTCAATAATGCCAGACTTATTCAGCATAATAAAGTATTTACGTGCTTATTGCTATATTAAACTAAATAAACCTTCTCTCTGCACACGAGAAGTTGCATCACAAAGTCGTTTCCTCATTGTGCCGTGCAAGCCTGCATGTTCCAGTGTATGAGTAGACTCACTGATAACCAGTCAGCTGAGCGCTCTGTCACACAGTAAACAGTTCCCAGCTGTTCTGCACAGACAGCTAGGAATGTGAGCCAACTTGTTAAGTCATGTGATGAACCTGGAGTGAAGTGGTTAAATTCCACATTTTTTTTTTTTTAAAGGAATATCCTGACAACTTAAAAAAATAAATAAATAAATAAATAAAAATATGTATTGATGAAAGAGAACGGCATTGATCTAGCGTTATGTTATAAACATTTTTAAAGTCAATTTAACCCCTTAGGGGACAAAAAGGTTTCAGACACATTGCAACAAGCTGTTGCTAATATACCCATTTCAAAACAAATAGTGGGCAGAATGCCACAAAAAAACTTTAACTGAATAAAACTGAGCCCTTAACCCTTTAAAGGATACAATTTTTATTTGTTTCCTATGGTGCAGATGGTTTACTCCAAAAGCGCTCTTCTTTTTCTAATGTGCATAAGGTTTGGTGTCCACCTATCCCTTTAAATCAGGAACGCTTATAAAAGTTTCATTCTTCAGGACACCAAAAGAATTACAGAAACCCTGCGGTGTGTGTTTTTAATATGCGGCTCTGATTTAAAGGGATATGTAGTCACAGCCCAGTGTTTGTAAACTATTCTGACAGTGAAAATCACATTAACCCTTTGTACGAAGTAAAAGTGGAACGATTTTGGGGCAAAAGCAACTGCACCACAGGGGATATATTTTGATTAAAATGGGGATTAACCCTTTGAGCGCCAGAGGGGTATCCAATACATTGCAAAGCAATGCTTTGGATACCCCTCTGGCGCTCAAAGGGTTAAACCCTATGGATGCTAGAAAATACACTAATGCATTGCTTCACAATGCATTGGAAATCTCTCTAGCATTCAAGGGGTTAAAGTTCCCTTTAACCCTTTAATGTCCAGTGATGTGTCAGGACCGCCAAGCTGGTCTGTATGTTAAAAGGATAGTAATATTTTAATATTACTAATCCCCATAGTGTTGCTATTTAAAAAATAATTAAATTGCCTCCAGGTTCATCTCTCAAACCTTTATGGTTTGAGAGATAACCGAACGCAACGCTCCCCCCCCCCCTTTCCTGAAGTTAGCGTTGTACTGAGTGCAGGGATATCCAGTTTTATTTTTAATCAGGCAGCTCTGCAGCTGAGCCGAGATCGCGTTAGTGAAAAAGAATTATTTCACATTGAACCGGTCTTCTATGTGTGTTTGGTTTGCAAGCACACATAGAAGACTATTTCAGTGAAATATTTTTTTTTTACTAACGCGATCTTGGCTCAGCTGCAGAGCCGTCTGATAAAAATAAAACCGGACATCCCTGCAGTCAGTACAATGCTGACTTCAGGGAAGGGGGAGGGAGGGGGGAACTTTGCATTCAGTTATCTCTCAAACCATAAAGGTTTGAGAGATGAAATTAGGGGCAATCGAATTATTTTTTTAATATATCTACACTATGGGGATTAGTAATATTAAAGTATTACTATCCCTTTAAGGACCGGGGACAGTCCTGCCACATCATGGAATTCTGGAATGGCAGTGTGGCAACATGCCTGCAGTGCCATCCCAGAATTAATTGCAATGGAAAAAAAAAAAGTGCTGTGGTCGTTAAGGGGTTAAATCAGTGGATATTTTGTCTTTTTTTCCCCTCCCTATGGGGTTGTTGATTTGCCCCAGAATGTCTCTATTTTTTTTCCCCTGCATAATGCCCTCTAAAGGAAAGAGGGGTCCGGTTTTGCATAACCATTTTGCTCTTAATGGGTTAAACAGAGCTGGAGTTTTATGCAAAACAAGCTGATCCCAGCATGCACTGTAATGTAAACATAGTAGATTTACATTGCACATTTGCATGGGATGCATATCCTTTAGGAGATGAGAACAGCAGGCCTGTAGGACTAACCTGTTCGTACATAATTTGCATGTAATAATTGTGCAGTGTAAAGTGTTAGGCCCCGTCACATGGGCGACACCAACGCAGCAATGATGCACTGGTTATATTGATTGTTGTGAAAGGTACAATACTGGGCTATGGTTCCTGTAACAAGAGTAACTATTGCTTCGTATGAAAGCTCCAAAGGCCACAAAGCTGCATGTAATCTACAGGGCTGCACACAGGAACTCCGAAAAGATACAGTAGGGAAGGTCTGCTATGCGGGCCATGGCGCAACTGGCAAACCTTTCACATGAGTGTGGTTGGTGGTTGCAATGCTCACTGCAATCTCCAATGATTTGCCAACTCATGTGGGCACCAGTCAATAATACTGGTTGGCGCTCATGTGCTCCAGGTGTCAGGCACGGTACCACACCTTCCAACATTTCAAATGGCCATAGAGGGACACTCGTGTTTTAGGGTATGTTGTCAGGAGCGTGTCTGGTGGGCGGGGCATTACCAATAATTTTTAGGTAATTTCATGACCTCTTGACACCTTTTTGTGTAACTGAATAAATAAATTAGAGCAAAATCAAAGTATTTTAATTACATGGACTAATTTATAAACACATATACAGACATTTTTACAAACATTAATGTGAGTGTTATTGCTGTGGAGCAATGTGATCCACTTATATACACACACCACACAGTGTGATCTCCTAAACACAGGGACACCAGGGTGATACACTTCTATACACACCACACAGTCTGATCTCCTAAACACAGGGACACCATGGTGATACACTTCTATACACACCACACAGTCTGATCTCCTAAACACAGGGACACCAGGGTGATACACTTATATACACACCACTCAGTCTGATCTCCTAAACACAGGGACACCAGGATGATACACTTATATACACACCACACAGTCTGATCTCCTAAACACAGGGACACCAGGGTGATACACTTCTATACACGCCACACAGTCTGATCTCCTAAACACAGGGACACCAGGGTGATACACTTATATACACACCACACAGTCTGATCTCCTAAACACAGAGACACCAGGGTGATACACTTCTATACACACCACACAGTCTGATCTCCTAAACACAGGGACACCAGGGTGATACACTTATATACACACACCACACAGTCTGATTTCCTAAACACAGGGACACCATGGTGATACACTTATATACACACACCACACAGTCTGATCTCCTAAACACAGAGACACCAGGGTGATACACTTCTATACACACCACACAGTCTGATCTCCTAAACACAGGGACACCAGGGTGATACACTTATATACACACACCACACAGTCTGATTTCCTAAACACAGGGACACCAAGGTGATACACTTCTATACACACAGTCTGATCTCCTAAACACAGGGACATCAGGGTGATACACACCACACAGTCTGATCTCCTAAACACAGGGACACCGGGGTGATACACTTATATATACACACCACACAGTCTGATTTCCTAAACACAGAGACACCAGGGTGATACACTTATATACACACCACACAGTCTGATCTCCTAAACACAGGGACACCAGGGTGATACACTTCTATACACACCACACAGTCTGATCTCCTAAACACGGGGACACCAGGGTGATACACTTCTATACACACCACACAGTCTGATCTCCTAAACACAGGGACATCAGGGTGACACACTTATATACACACCACACAGTCTGATCTCCTAAACACAGGGACATCAGGGTGACACACTTATATACACACCACACAGTCTGATCTCCTAAACACAAGGACACCAGGGTGATACACTTGTATACACACCACACAGTCTGATCTCCTAAACACAGGGACACCAGGGTGATACACTTGTATACACACTGCACAGTCTGATCGCCTAAACACAGGGACACCAGGGTGATACACTTTCATACACATCATACAATCTGATCTCCTAAACACAGGGACACCAGGGTGATACACTTATATGCACATCACACAGTCTTATCTGCTAAACACAGGGACACCAGGGTGATACACTTGTATACACACCGCACAGTCTGATTGCCTAAACACAGGGACACCAGGGTGATACACTTCCATACACATCATACAATCTGATCTCCTAAACACAGGGACACCAGGGTGATACACTTCTATACACACCACACAGTCTGATCTCCTAAACACAAGGACACCAGGGTGATACACTTATATACACACCACACAGTTTGATCTCCTAAACACAGGGACACCAGGGTGATACACTTATATACACACACACACCACACAGTCTGATATTCTAAACACAGGGACACCAGGATGATACACTTATATATACACCACACAGTCTGATCTCCTAAACACAGGGACACCAGGGTGATACACTTATATACACACCACACAGTCTGATCTCCTAAACACAGGTACACCAGGGTGATACACTTACATACACACACCTCACAATCTGATCTCCTAAACACAGGGACACCAGTGTGGGAAAGAGGGACAGAGGGATTTGGGTTTGAAAGAGGGACTGTCCCTCTTTGGGACACTTGGGAGGTATGCGGTACTCATACATCTAGATTGTTGATGGATGACAGAACTACAGCGGAGGCCACTACATTTCCATTGCCTGTATAAAAGACGACTTACTTGTGAAAATGGATACAATTTGCTCTAAAGTGGAACAGCACATTAACTGATAAACATGTTTGTATTTTCAAACCTTAACAGTAAAATATATTTTTACACGTATTGATCTCCAGTAGACTGGGGGAAGCAAATTTCCCTCGCAATACTCACTTCCTGTGGTCTTGGAAAAACACAGACTAGCCTACAAACCAGGAAATGAGGAGTGCAAAGAGAAATGGCTTCCCCCAATCTGCTGAAAAACAGCATTTGCAATATTGGATATCTTGGGGAGAATGTGCAAATCCATCATTAGCTTAAAAACATATGGATGAATCTTGGGGTGCTTACTAGAGCGTTTGATCAAACTGATGCAATCACTCTGCCATTGTTAAGACTATTAATGTGATCAAGTCCCATAAGCCAACCCAATAGAATGCACACGGAAACAGAATAATTTATCAATAATTTGTTTGCTTCTTGTTAATACACAGTGTTAAACAAGTCCAGGCCCCAAAATGCTCGTAAAACTGGCTTAAAGAAGAGAATTTTCAGTGTAGGAGTTAGACAAGCACAGAAGCAATGAATTGGTTACGGTTAATAGAAGAGCCATATTAGTTCCTCCTGTTTCTTGTATTATTTCGGGGGAAGGAAACTTTTACATATACACCTGTAAATTTTACATCCTAATCTTTCATAAAACAGCAGGTTGTATTTTAATGTTCACATTGCTTTTATCAGTTTTATTTCACGGTATTAGATTGCAAGCTCCATGAAGCAGATCTCTACTCTAGCCAAGGCACCAGAACCCATTAAATATAATTATTTAAGAAAAGGGACTTTTGTAGAAGGGCAGATGTAAGTTCCCCAGTAAGTATGCCTAACTAGATTAAAAGGTATTAGGAGGCACAAGATCTCATTTATTAACAGGGTCATTCAGGAAGAAGCTGGAAAAAAAATGCATCTATTTATACAACTTTCCTTACTGTGTGTGTAACACTCCCTGTGGATTTAATCAGCAGAGGTGAGGCCCTGGTCAAAAGGTCATATACACTTGTAATAAATATAACTGTGTTATACCTACTGTCAGATTGTGTCAGAGAGGCCATGCCCTGCAGTCTGCAAATGAAGAACGTGTGCATATGTATGTGTGTGTGTATATATATATATATATATATATATATATATATATATATATATCAGGGCTTAAAATTTGAAGTTCTTTGCTACTAGCCAGACCTGAAAAGTTACTCTCCACTGCAAGCCATAACATACCCACCAGGGCTGAATTTCTACTCGCCAGGGCTAAATTTTCACTCGCCACTGGCTAGTTGCGTGTGGAAATTTTGAGTCCTGTATGTATATATATATATATATATATATATATATATATATATATATATATATATAAACAGATTCAGTGGTATATTGCAAGCTAGACAGCACACTCTGGAAATATAGAGCAAAAAAATGTGTTTAGCTTGCTATAGATAGATAGATAGATGGATAGATAGATAGATATAGATATATGTTTGTGTCTATGGGCTTGTGTATTTAGAGGTATATTAGGTATATGTATGTCTATATTATAATAATATGGAAATAATATATCCGAGGCATACCGTCCCACGGACGCATGGACCAGTGACAAAAGAAGACATGAATCACCTTCTGGGCAGGTGATGCGGTCATTTGGATGGCTCGCAAGCTTAGGGGCTGACACTCTAGCAACAAAGGCTGTAACATACACATAAACATACAAATAAAATAGAAAATAAGATTGTTTACATAAAACAAATGCTTCTGACCTTAATATACACGATACTGTAAATAATCCCATACAATATGATGCTTATCCTGTATACAGGTACACAGAGAGATGGGTTCACTGTTTACTGTACCACTAGGTATGTGCTTGGCCCTACAGGCCTCTGCCTGGGGTGAGAGCGATGAGTCACAGGGATGCACAGTTAGCAGCTTCCTATAATACTCAGTGCTGCTCAGCGCCTGACACACAGCAAACCATGTGGAATTAGTCTGGTCAGCTGGGATCATACTTATCTATAGTCTTCCACAGGCTCCCTATACATGGCATTGAATCCATATAGCTCAGACTATTTAGTCCCTAAAATGCCAGTAAGCTCTTCAGCCAATTCCTTCACAATGCGTTGGAGACCTCTCGTATTCAGGGGGTTTAAAGTCCCAGTAGCTTCAGAATGACACCACTTTACTTAGTACACGAACCATAGTGAGAAACAAGGCACAGTGCAATGAACATCCCAAAACTACCATATCGCCCGCCCCGCCAATGTTATCCAAGTGCAAAAGTGCAAAAAAGATTAGAAATTTCAGTGTAGAAACCATCAATAAACTGGGGTTTGCTAGGCATAACATAAATCAATAACGGTTAGCTAGGCATAACATAAATCAATAAAGGTTAGCTAGGCAGAGCGCCAATAAACTGTTCCTAGAGCATATTTTTTCCACTGAATTGTACCAGTACACCCATCCCAGAGAGTCAAAGAAGATTAAAAAAAACAGGAGTGAAAAGAGCATAGATTGTAAGCTCTTCAGATCAGAGCCTTTGCTCTCCTCATGCCATGAATTTCTTGCACTTTGACTTCTCGGCTGCTTTTGTCTGTATTTTATAAATCTCTAACTTTGTACAGCGCTCATTCTCCGTGGTGGTAAATAAATATACACACAAAAGGGAGACAGAGAGAAAAATAGGAGCCAAAGGCAAGTAGATTGCAAGCTCTTCAAGTTAGGAGCATTAGTCTCATATAATTGCTGTATCATCTCATGTTATAATCATGTACATCACTTGTCATACTGGTGGTGACATATTAATATTGTTATACATATCTGAGAGACTGGTCAGACTCGTGTAGACTGTAAGCTCTTTAGATCAGGGCCTCTGTTCTCAGTGTTTGTATTTGTCACACTGGGGCCTCATATCTACTCTTTTCTGTATTTTCTCCAGTACTGTGGCCTCATATAGCAAATACACACACACAGAGGGGGAGACAGAAGGAAGACATAAGGAAAAAGGTAAGAGAAGAGGCAGAAAGGGTTAAAGAGAGAGATAGAGCTGTTACCCAGTACTGGCTCTGTGCCATACCCACTGTCCCCCACACCGGTCAGTGTCTTTGTTACATTCAGACAAGATATCATTCCAAGTCCTGCTGGCACATCCAGCAGAAAAAACATCATGAGATGAAATAAATAATAATGAAAATAAAAGAAAAAACAGACGCTATGCCACTGATCTGCTTAACCCTTTGAGTGTCAGAAGCGTGTCCCACGCGTTGTGAAGCAATGCGTTGACCACCCCTCTGGGATTCAAAAGGGTTGTTCATGCTTTTTTTTGCATGGGTTACGGTTTCATGGTTTAATCAAGTTAACCCTTTGAGTGCCACCCCTCTGGCACTCAAAGGGTCCTGCATGCACAGACTCAGTCCGGTGCAAGGTGTCTCAGTGCAGGTGTCTGCAGACAGACAGAGCCAGCCTCAGGGGTGTCTAGCTCACACATGTACATGGTTATTCACTGTACACCTGTCCTCTTTGTATGCTAAATGTTCATTGTTTTCCACCCCCAGATCACACGTGGGTTTCCCCCCGCCATCCATTTTTATATTGTCTGCCGGTATCAATGTGGCAGGCAGGCTGCCCCCTCACACTAATCTCTTTGTTACACAAAAAAAGTCCTACAAAGGACCATCATCCTCACTGAAAGCCCCCAGACCCGCAGATCACATGTAGTCACTAACAATATACCCACATCCAGATTAAAAGCCCATCTGCCTGGCAGTGCCAGCCTTCTGCCTCTTTGTTTAGTGATCTGAGTGCCAACAGGGCATCACTTGTGTGAGGATCCTTTTTTACTGTTCATAGAATTACAGTGGTATCGATTGCCTGGCGATACAATGGCGATAATGACAATTTCACTGATTACAGTTGTGGTCAGTCCACAGGGGAATAGTCCCAAGCCTCGGCCTGTCTGCTGGCAGATTGAGGGTAACAATAGGAGCAGGGCAAGAGAGGTCAACTGTCTGCTCTTTGTCCATATTAAAAGCGATTTATCACTCCTTCTCTGGAAGTTCTACAGCGCGTTTTCTAAAATTATTTTAACCCTTCGAGCTGCAGAGTGGCGTGCAAGGCACTTTACACTCAGCCGGCATTCAAGGGGTTAATGCACATAAAAGAAAAATTACGAATTTGCACTTCGTTACCCATAAAACCCCGGAGAGTGCCAGCTCTGGCTGGGCACAGGTCCAGTTCCCCATTCTTTTGTTTAAACTCCAGCCACCCCCGCCCCCCTTTAGCGGGCTCCACGTCCCCCATCTTTATTATATCACATAGATCATCGGATCCGCTAAACTTACTTTTTCTCTCCTGGTCCACCCTCTCCAGATAGCTGGCAGCTTCCAGCAAGACGTGCACATTGTCCAGGAAAGTGGTGATGTGCCCAATGGGGTCACCCTCTGTGTTTAGAATGTCAGTGAGTGGGCACCTGGGCATCTGCGGGTGCTCCGATGGGCATGTGTCCATGAGATCATCCTGGGATGGGAGCTCGTTCCTTGGCCTTCCTCTCACCATGTCTCCCTGGGATGTGATGGCTCAGACTGGTCCTGTGATCTCTGTGTCTGTGCACCGGGCACTGTAATAACTAATGCATGGGGAATGAATGGAGCTCAGGGGGATTCCGCGCAGGTCCTAGCGCCGCCCACCCAGCTCTGCCTTCTTTACACTTGTAGAGTAGATTGGAAGGAGAGAGCAGGTTACAATTACCGCCAGAGAACTGGTTTAACCGCCTGTAGACCAGGGGGTTGGCTGAATCACATGCACTCACGCCTAGCAACTGAGGTTAGGGATTTAATTCAAACAACCAGCCATGCTGGCAACATCTTTTTAATGTTTTTTACTAGTTATTTTACTCTTTAAAGAGGCCCAGAAAGTCATGTGACATGTTGTGCTGTTGGATTCTTTATTTTGCAACGAAGAATTAACTGCAAACAGAATATGGCACGGATTGCGTTGCACTTGTTAACATGTATCTACATAGTTATACATCAGTGTTTCTCAACCAGGGTGCCCCAATGTATCTATAATGCTTTGACAAAAAAGTGAATGTAGACATAGGACTGAATATTTTAGGATATTAATGTGCACAATATGTTTATTTTAGTTATGAAATCTAACACTAACTCTATATTTATGTATTTGTAACCTTTATTATACCCTTGACATATGACATAAAATGATACGGGTGCCCTGAAAATGCCACACTGTGTGTTAGGGGTGCCTTAAGCAAAAAAAAGCTTGAGAACCACTGTTCTACATAGACTATAATAGGACTGCGGCCTAGATCCTTTTGCATCCCTACCCCTGCGCTGCTCATAGGTTTTAATTACTATTCTTTAATTGGAGTTTCAACCCTTTTGAGTTCCAGAATGGTACCCAAGGTATTGCTTTGCAATGCATTGGATACCCCTCTGGCACTCGAAGGGTTAATTGTCTGCCTCGGGATAACTCTAGAGCAATGTGAGTGCTGACTCTGGTAATGGAACGTAGGAATCTTTTCGGTACATCTTTAACCCTTTGGGTGCCAGAGGGGAATCAAACGTTGGATACCTTTTTGAAACTCAAAGGGTTAATTGTTTGAGATGCCTCACGTACAGACCGGATAGTGCCTCAGTATGTGTAGTGTTGCCCTGAACCGGTGCTTCATACCATAATCATAATGTATACCATAACCCTTTGAGCACCAGAGAGGTATCCAACGCCTTTTGGTTACCTATGTGGAGCTCAAAGGGTTATTGAGGCAAACTACATTATATTCTGGAATCTGTAGTGTGTGATGGTTTGACAGATGTGGTGTTGAAGATGGTATCCCACCTGCATTTTTTGTAGGTATAATATATATATATATATATATCTATATATATATATATATATATATATATATCTTAACCCTTTAAGTGCCAAAAGAGTATCTAATGCGTCGCTTTGCAATGCATTGGATACCTCTCTGGCACTCAAGTAGTTAAGTAGCAAACTGGATTGTGCCCCAGTATATTTCTTGTATCATCTTTGCTGTTCTCCTATTTTACTGTAATTAGTAAAAGTTAAGTTTAATAATTTGTCCAATTCCAGTTTTCTTCATTCCAAATGAGCCTTCTACTAAGTGCTAGTTCGGCAGGGTTATTTATTTATTTTATTAAATATCTTTATCATTTTCTCCTGTATCAGCTTTTTGGGCTATTAGCGCTTATTTTAGCAAAATGGTAGAGTTTTGATATCCATCTTGTGTCATATTTACTCTTGTGAATATTTACTCTTGTGCCATCATTCAAGTTACTGTTATAAGAAATATTTTTATTAATATTAATATTATACTATTTTACAGAGTAGCACAAAGACTGGTGTTAAGAACATACAATGACTTACATTATTATAATAATAAATACAGAGACAAGAGTAAAACATATTGCAAGATCTTATACTCTAAATCAGGAGTGGGCAATCTATGGCCCTCCAGCCACTAAAGACTATCCCCAGCCAGCCTACAGTGACTGGGACAATTACAGGTATGTTACAAGGGTTTTCAAAATCTAAAGAGATAGTAATTTCAGCATATGACAAAAAAAAACGATTACTCATTATACTTTTTTATAATGAACAGTACCTTTGTCAGTGTCAATCATGTTGTATTCTTCTTGTAATTTTATTTTGAAGGGATAGTAATGTTTCACAATAAAATCAGCTCCAATTAATCTTCATAGTATTTGGGCCATGGAGAGTGTTATTTCAGTACTGTCAGAGCTGTAGTACAAGAGTAATTGAATGATAAAGTATCCACCTCCTGCCCCTTTTACTGATGTAACACTGCTCACCTCAGAGCAGCAAGACTGGCCGGATGGATCACAGAGAGGGACACTCTTCAGTGAGCATAAGGAAAAATCTGTCAAGGGGGGCAGGGTTTTCCTTATGATCACAATAAGAAGATTATCCCTTGCTGTGATCTGTCCGTTCCAGAGACCATATTCCACATCTGAGGTGAGAAGTGTTACACTAGGTAAAAGGGACAGGAGGGGGATACTTTATCACTCAATTACTCTTGAACTACAACTCTGACAGTACTGAAATAACACTCTCCATGGCCCAAATACTATGAAGATTAATTGGAGCTATTGATTTTGTGAAACATTACTATCCCTTTAACGTGGAAATGTCACTATGTTACAAAAAGGGGATTTTGAAAGCACTTTACTTTCAAAAGCTTATATTTTTGTTAGACTTTTTTTTTTTTTTCAAACAATTGTGTATGAAATATTCAGCTTTATTTATTTGTCAGCTTATGCAAATTATCCATTACTTTGAGTAGGAAGTGGCAGCTGGGATGGGAGGGGCAGTGTGACAGGGCCAGCCAGATTTGTACTAACTGATGAATAAATAAAGGTAAATATATGATTTTTTTATGGCCACACACCCGTACCTCACTGTCGCCCCCCCCCCCCCAACCCCACTCAGTTGCTTGGTAAAGAAAATAAACATAGTTTAAATGGTACAAACACAGAAAATTCTCCTAACCCTGTGGATGCTAACAGATCTTCCACTCATTGCTTCCAATGAACTGGAGAGGTTTTTATCCATGGGGGATAGGTAATGCCCAATAATTGGGAAAGTGAACTGTTAAATAATAGCTATAGGAACTTTTCTGGCCACACCCACAACTCAGGATGTAAGCATCACAGCTAAGACTCGGCCCTTCAAAACTTGGCACCCCAGGCCACAGCTGTGCAACATACACAAAAATATGGTGCACCAAGTTTTCATATCGAGGATACGACTAAGTGAATGGTAAAATCATCAATTCTTTATTACCATACGAAAACATACAATCCATACCTCATATTTCTTTAACAGGTGTATATGGGATAAAGGTGGGTACCACACTGCAGACGCCTCTCAAGCCATTACAATCAACGCGTTTCGCGTGGAAGCGCGCTTAATCATGATCATGTGCAACACAGAAGGAGAAAGTCAGAATTACCAGTCCTTACAAGATCAACAAGTTTAAAGGGATAGCAACACTTTCATTCTAGTAATCTCCATTTTGTAGCCCTTAAAAAAAGAAATAAAATGGCCCCAGCGGCTTCTCTCAAACCCTTATGGTTTGAGAGATATCCGCTTACAAAGTTCCCCCTCTAGCTGACTGCAGGGGAATCTGCTCCTGGGACCAGCTGGCAGCTCTGCAGCAGAGCCGAGATCGCGTTAATTAAAACATGTGCTTGGTTTGCAAGCACATGTAGAAGACCTTTTCAGTGAAGGATTTCTTTTGCAATAACGTGATCCCGGCTCTGCTGAAGAGCCTCTGCCGGTCCCGGGACTGGATTCCCCTACAGTCTGCTTGAGCTTTGTTGTCAGGGGAGGGGGAACTTTGAAAGAGGATATCTCTCAAACCATAAGGGTTTGAGAGAAGCCGCTGGGGCCATTTTATTTTTCTTTTTAAGGGCTACAAAATGGAGATTACTAACATTTAAGTGTTACTATCCCTTTAAAACATTAAAAAAAATACATTTGACAAAGAAGTTACCCAGGTCAAAAACCGTCCTCATATCTTAAGGTCTGAGTGTATGCTAGCTTCTTATATTAACCCATTATGGGTATCATATCACATAGACATACACTCAAGTCCCAGTCGACATAAGGACTAAATAACCAATGGGTCCCCCTCACGTCATGTATTACATATTATCTTATGTCCTATGGATGAAACAGGGCACTTGAACATTGTGTGTAACAGCTAAACCCAAGCCACACCCACACAGGAATACAAATCCTACTCTTCCATAACTATATGGTCATGGGATAAGAGCACAAAATGTTGCTTATTAATTCCTTAATAAAAAATGGAAGAACTACGAAAGGCAGTAAATCAAAATATGGCTGCCAATAGTCTCAGAAAATTTGCTAATAAGAATTTTTTTCTGCATACATAACTATCGCTATATACTTCCATTAAAGCACAGGTTAGACCTGGCATTAAGAATGTAATCACTAAAACTGTCTTTATGTTTGGTGCAATTAATGAATTTCTTTATATATACATTGTAACAATTCTTATTTGGACAAGACCATTTCCACTCTACTTTTCAAAATAGTCGACTGGCTGGAGTTAGCACTTAGCAAAAATGTTCCTAAACGTATCTACATGACTGCCAGATGCGGAGGCATAATATACAAACCATACGGACAATCAGGGTGGAGGTGAAAGGTCACGGTCAATGGTCGAACAATACTCCAAGCCAGTTACCCAACTCAGTATATATATATATAAGCATCCATGTGAATACCAGATGTGAGCACCAGCCCTTACCCGGAGGAGCGGGCGCATAACCCCTTGCTGGTCTGTGCATGGCAGCGAACATGTACCTGAGACACTGCATAGGTCAACCAGTCCTCGGTTGCCTACCCAGATGCCGTACTTTAATTCCCAACCTGACTGGCAAGGAGTACCAAACTGACCTGTCTAAACCTAAAACATTCTACAAAAACAAACAGAGAAAAGGAAGAAAAGAAAAATGAAGGGGGTTGAGGCCATTCCAGGGCTGCCAGCGCCAAGTGGTTTGCCAATGACTTTTTCACCAGGAGAGCAAGAGGCCAAAAGGGCCCCTGCCCTCACTATTTATATGATCCCTAACTCCTGCTCCTGTTACCTCACTTCCCCTAACCCCCTACCTCTCTTCCCTTCTAACCTACCTATCCCTTGCCTTGACAGTCATGACGGCTCAGGATTCCTGAGCCATCCCTATACTTATGTCGCTTTGAGAAAAATGTAACCCCTTAACAACCGCCCAATCTGGAGGGGGGGGGGCAATTAAGGACCACAGCACTTTTTTTCATCGCATTGAATTCTGGGAGGGCAGAGAGTCGTGTGGTGCCATCCCAGAATTCCATGATGTGCCAGGACCATCACCGGTCCTTAACATCTGGATCAGCGTGACAGTACTGGCACGTCACCGATCCTTAAGGAGTTAAAGACATTTTCATTTTTAATCCAATTTTATACATCTATCCCAGTATTCTCAAATCACAATCAACCAGCCCTTTGTGTGCCAGAGGGCTATTCAACACATTTCTAAGCAATGAGCATGATACCCCTCTGGCGCTCAAAGGGTTAACTGACTAACTCCTAACACTGACTACAAACAGCACAAACAACATGAAATAACTGCTCTCTGAACAGGACAACTGTCACGTGTATTAAACGTTCAGTATTATATTTCAGGGTTGGAATATATAATGAATTAATATCTTCATATACATGCTATACGTTTTTTATATTTAAAGTTATATTAACCTATTTAATTTGATGTTAGTGTTCCTTTAAGTGAGTGAGGATCCTGGGAATGGAAGTGCTTTTTCCTAGTATATCAGCCCCAGTGAGTGAGTGAGGGAGTCATGCCATTATGACTTTGGTGGCAGACAATTTACATGAGTTGTGAGAGTTCCAAATTAATTGCAAAATGTTTGCAAATGTTGCAGCCACCCCAGTAGTAAATAGTTAACCTTTTCACTGCCAGAGTGATTTTTATTATTTTTTTTAATATAGAAAACGTTTTCCTAGGAAAAATACATTGATATTTCTCTCATTTTCAAGTATGTCCTGGAACATTTACAGCAAATAGTTGCATATTTGCACAAATACAGACATAATACATATATCTACACACACATATTCTAAAAATATTATATACAGTTGCATATTGTTTTTAGATATAAAGAATCAGTTGTTTTTAAGGATTTTAGACTGGGAGAAGATCTGATTTTTTTTTCAGGTAGATTATTCCAGACTTTCGGAGTTGAAAGGGTTACACCCCTGAAATGTTAGTGTCATCTTTTGAATTCAAGAGGTTAACCCTTTGAGTGCCAGATGGGTACTGTGTTGCGTACCCCTCTGGCACTCAAAGGGTTAAACAGTAGCAATAACACTTTGCAATGCTTTGGCCACCTCCTCTGGTCCTTACAGGGTTAATAAACTTTTTTATCCTCTTAATTCACAAACTAGTGGCTGTCATTTCAGTATGTCCCCTCATTGAAACCTCTGTTGGGTCCAGTTGTACTGCTAATGAAAAGAGACAATAAAAGACGTCTCTTCAATCTGTTGCACTCGCTTCACCTCCAGAAAATATCCAGCCGTGCAGGCCTGAAGACCAACACACATTTCACCATGCCTCCCAAGGATCCTTTTTAGTCAGGACAGTCCGTCTTTGAGACACAAATCCCTCTTTCCCACACTGTTGTCCCTCTTTTTAGGAGATCAGGCTATGTGGTTTATATATTAGTATAAAGTCACATTGTGTACGTTTCAATATATGTTTGCATAAATTAGTCTGTGCAAATAAAATACTTTAGTTTTGCTCTAAATCATTTATTCAGTTACACAAAGAGGTGTCAATAGGTCATGACATAATCTAAAAATTCTCGGTAATGCCCTGCCCACTAGCCAGGCCCCCAAGCAACACCACCTAAAACACCAGTGTCCCTTTCTGGTTTCACTTTTAAAAAGTCCCATACAAAACAGCGTGCAGCTACATGGCGTATTAAGCATGTCGCTGTGATGAAATGGGCGACATGAGAATCTTAAATCGAAATTCGGCGCTCGGAATCGGCAGATGTGAGAAAGGAAACGAAAAATGATTCTTAACCCAGATATCCCTCTAGTGCTTGAAATGTAATAATCTATTAATGTACTTAGTGTAACGCGTGTCCATGCACCCAAAGGATTAATATAAAATGCAAATGTCCAAACGTCACCAGTTCAACATATCTAATCAAGACCTATACAAAGTATAATTAAAATAAAAAAACTGCATGAGAATCTTGCCTTGCATCAAAGAGCAAGATTTTCATGTCTCGTCTTTAAATGGAACTTCAACCCAAACTGCATATGTGAATTATCCCTTGACTCTACCTCCACCTCTTAACGTGACACTCAAAGGGTTAAAAAGGATCTTATGCTTCTAATATGGCATGTATGCTCCCCTGTCTGGGATGGAGACAGTGGTCATATTAGGTCCTGAAATACTTTCTTGAGTTTTATTATAAGTGTCTCTGATTAATGACAATATCAGCTTGATGGCAGCAGTGTGCTTGACACTATCATGGGGCATAGAAAGCAGCAACGATGCAACACATATTAGCATGACCCATAACAGCAATATGAATCAGATGGTTCACTCATTCCCCTCTGTCCCCATGATAGTGTGAAGCACAATGCCGCCGTCAAGCTGATATTGTCATTAATCAGAGAAACTTATAATAAAACTCAAGAAAGTATTAACCCTTCGAGTGGTGCGTTAAGAGGTGGAGGCAGAGTTAAGGGATAATTGACATATGCGGGTTGGATTGAAGCTCCATTTAACAATGCGACATGAGACTCTCTTACATTGATGCAGGGCAAGATTCTCATGTTGCCCTTTTCATCACAGCGACATGTCTAATGCGCCGTGTAGCCACACGTTGTTTTATATGCGACTTTTTAAAATTACAAAGACGAGGGTCTGTGGCAAGGATGGGCAACTGGTGGCCCTCCAGCAGCGGCAGATAACAATTCTCATCATCCCCGGACACCCATTTAGTTTTAAAATTAAAGCCCTAGGTATTTTACAGATGGAAGGCCTCAGGTTTCCCAACTCTGGCCTATAAGGAGACTTGAACTGTGAGACTTCTGTCTTGTAGTCTTTTCTCTTGGCAAGACTTCTGAGGCCCCAGTAGTAATTGTACAAAGAAGCCTCTAACGTAAGGTAATTGTTCCTCTGCCCACTAGTAGCCTCAGATTCTCTAAATACTCTGTTACCCCCCCTCCAGCTTTGTTCCCCTGCTCACTGGTAGTCATAACTTCCCCAAATACAGTCTGACCCACCCAGCCAGCCTTGTCCCCTTCTCACTGGTAGTACCAGATTCCCCAAATCAGTCTGACACCTCAGTCTTGTCCCCTTCTCACTGGTAGTACCAGATTCCCCAAATCAGTCTGACACCTCAGCCTTGTCCCCTTCTCACTGGTAGTAATAGATTCCCCAAATATACATTCTGACACCCCAGCCTTGTCCCCTTCTCACTGGTAGTAACATATTCCCCAAATATACACCCTGACACCCCATCCTTGCTCCCCTTCTCACTGGTAGTAACAGATCCCCCAAATAAAATTATTGACCCCCCCCCCCCGATCCCTTACCTTCTATTTTCTGTAGGAAGTGGTGGAGACCTGCCCTCCAGCAAAGTGAAGAGACTCCTCGGTCTCACTCCTTACAAGATACTTCCAGGTTGCAGCCCAGAAGTACATGGTAAGAAGTTATAGAATCTGCTCCAATGTGCTGTATGAAATGGAGGACAGCACAACCCTCTACCACTACCTACAGAAAAAAAAGTTCGATATTATATTGGACTGCCCGCTGGCAGGATGGACAGCCAGATTAAATGCATGATAATGTCAACAAATAAAATTATTTTTGTTTGTTCATTGTAATTTTATATAATGCATATTACCATTTAAAACGTCCTTATAGTTGTAGAGTGTTTGTAATTCAATTTGAAAGTTTCCACCTCCCGCCCCTTTCCACTACACCTGTCATAGTCTCCTCAGATCTGAAAGCCGATCCGGACGGATATGATGCAGAGAGGACAATCAAATAAGCATCTCCATCTTCATCCAACACAAATCATTCTGTGTCACCATTTATTCCTCCTTTCATTCATCTCCATAAGACTGTGGACTGTTTGTCATCTTCTGGGCTCTCAGTGGTGACTGTTCTTGTATTATATGGACACTGGTATTACTATGTATCTATGAGTTTTTATTTTTAGTCCATTACTCGTATATTTATATTTAGGGATTTTACTAGTGTTTGTGCGTACTCATATTTCCTGCCAATATGTGGAATGTCTTGCCTTGGGGGCTGTTTTGGCAGATATAGTTGATATGTTCAAAAAGTATTGAATACCTTTTCAGCAAAGAACAAGAGAAAATTATGACAATTAGTTTCAACACAGGTAAGACGTTGATCCCGGGAGAAATGTGATTGCCATTTTTGGAGTCAGGAAGGATTTTTTTTCCCTTGAGGCAAAATGGAAACAATTCCAGTGGCTTTTATTTACCTTATTCTGGATCAACAAAAGAGATCTGGTATGGGTTGAACTTGATGGACGCGAGTCATGTTCTAACCTCCTGAACTGTGTAACCCAAAACAGGTGACGGGTCTTGTAAAACGCATTTGTGTAAGTCTTATCTTTCCTAGATGTATTCATGTAGATGTTGGTATAATTAGATCCCATATCAGTTCCTTTTTTCTTTTGTTTTTTACATAAAGAGCGAGGCTGATGTTCTTTGAAGAATGGAAAGAAGAACAGGTGCAATTCTGGAGCAAACCAACTGCACAACAACGGTCTTATTATAGTCCCATGTGCTAGTTATAGAATATAGGAAGACATACACAAACACCCATAATTGGAGAATAATCAGGCAATAGCTTTATTAAAAATAATTAACATGTTATGAAATATAGACATATAAACATTTAGCCCTCCAGCTCCCTTGTCAAATAATATAACATATTCAAACAAATGAAAACTATTTGAACAGCTCGTGTACACGGGCCACAGCGCCAGGAAGCAATGGCCGCGGTGCAGTCATGTGCAGTAGAGAGTGCCCGCGCCACGGCTGATAATGGAGTGTGGCGCAGAGAGGACTACAGTCTGAATTTGGAGCGCCCCACTCCGTTATAAACCGCAGGACGGGCCGTCTCTACTGTGCATGACTGCAGCGCCTGCAGCAGTCTGTACTGAGCATGACAGCTTCTGACAAACATACATTAGTGAATTATTATATAGGATGTGTTGCCAAATTGACTGGACACATGCCTACTCTAACATTCACACATCCCATTACAAAAGAGTTAACATAAATTACCCCACTGGACCAAGCCATATGGCACCAATTGAAAAAAGTAACCACCCGTGACCAAGGTCCGCATCCTATCAAAACCTTGTCCTCGATTTGGCGACCAACCCAGGGGCGCATTAAATATGTCAACAAGTTGAAAATGGCGACATAAGAATGTCGCCCACATGACAAGGGAGACATGTCTAAGAAGGGAGGGGAAACGCTGAATGAGCTTTCCATGCAGTTTGCAGAGCAGCGGCACTCAAAGGGTTAATGGATGCAATGGCACTGCTACGTTCTTCCTACGTTGATCCCACGTTTCCTGCAACTTGGCATCAGTGTAGGAAGAGCGTAGCCGTGCCATTCCAACATTAACCCTTTGAGTACCACATCACAGCCCCTGCAATCACGCCGATGGGGCGTCACAGTCACACTTGCTGCTCTGCAAACTGCATGGAAAGCTCATTCGTTCATTCAGCTTTTCCATGCTTTCATAGGTCGCCCTTGTCATGTGGGCGAAATTCCTATGTCGCCATTTTCATCGTGGCAACATGTTTAATGTGCCGTGGGTTGTTCGCCAAATTGAGGGAGATGTTTTGATAGTGAACCAGCTAGGTTTGGGGACATACTTCCAGAGGCGTAACTAGAAGCCACCGGGCCTTGGTGCAAGAATTGCCATGGGCCCCCCCCCCCCGCTCACATTGGCCCCCTCATCCACATTGCCCCTTCCACAATGCCCCCTCCATCTCCACACTGCCCCCTTTATCTCCACAATGCCCCCTTCATCTCCACATTGCCCCCTTTATCTCCACAATGCCCCCCTTCCACAATGTCCCCTTCATCTCCACAATGCCCCCCTTCATCTCCACAATGTCCCCTTTCACAATGTCCCCTTCATCTCCACAATGCCCCCTTCCATCTCCACAATGCCCCCTTCCATCTCCACAATGCCCCTTCCACAATGCCCCCTTCATCTCCACACTGCCCCCTTTATCTCCACAATGCCCCCTTCATCTCCACAATGCCCCCCTTTATCTCCACAATGCCCCCCTTCCATCTCCACAATGTCCCCCTTCATCTCCACAATGCCCCCCTTTATCTCCACAATGCCCCCCTTCCATCTCCACAATGTCCCCCTTTATCTCCACAATGCCCCCCTTCCATCTCCACAATGCCCCCTTCCATCTCCACAATGCCCCCTTCCATCTCCACAATGCCCCCTTTCACAATGTCCCCTCCATCTCCACACTGCCCCCTTTATCTCCACAATGCCCCCTTCATCTCCACATTGCCCCCTTTATCTCCACAATGCCCCCCTTCCACAATGTCCCCTTCATCTCCACAATGCCCCCCTTCATCTCCACAATGTCCCCTTTCACAATGTCCCCTTCATCTCCACAATGCCCCCTTCCATCTCCACAATGCCCCCTTTCACAATGTCCCCTCCATCTCCACACTGCCCCCTTTATCTCCACAATGCCCCCTTCATCTCCACATTGCCCCCTTTATCTCCACAATGCCCCCCTTCCACAATGTCCCCTTCATCTCCACAATGCCCCCCTTCATCTCCACAATGCCCCCTTTCACAATGTCCCCTTCATCTCCACAATGCCCCCTTTCACAATGTCCCCTTCATCTCCACAATGCCCCCTTTCACACTGCCCCCTTTATCTCCACAATGCCCCCTTCATCTCCACATTGCCCCCTTTATCTCCACAATGCCCCCCTTCCACAATGTCCCCTTCATCTCCACAATGCCCCCCTTCATCTCCACAATGCCCCCTTTCACAATGTCCCCTTCATCTCCACAATGCCCCCTTTCACAATGTCCCCTTCATCTCCACAATGTCTCCACAATGCCCCCTTCCATCTTCACACTTCCCCTACCTCCAGTCCCTGATGGTCTAGCGGAGCATCTTTACAGATCTGTGCCTCCTTCAGCACAGATCCCAGCAACCAGAGCTCCCACGCGCCGCTGTAGTAATGCAGAGGTTGGGAGATGATGTCATCTCCCAGCGCTCTGTATTACTACAGCGGCGCGCCGAGTGGGAGATCAGGTAAGTGACTGCTGCGGGCAAGGGGGTCGCAGGCGGTGGCCGAGCCCCTGGAGTGATGGGCCCGGTCGCAGGTGCGACCCCTATTGTTACGCCACTGCATACTTCATTAGTGTTATCGCACTATGCAATGACTACACAATCACCATTAACTTCTGAACTCCCAAGGCGATACAATGCTTTGGAGACCGTTCTAGCATTCAATGGGCTAATGCTTCCAAAATGAGGTTTTTATTTGTCCCCTAGGGTACAGTTGATTTGCACCCGTATTGCTCTTCTGTATGTAATAAGGCCTACAGTGTTGCTGCGAGCCCCTGAATAGTAACTGCTGTGTCCCATTACTTACTAATTATACATTCTTCTGGTTCTATAATCCCCTTTGTCTCTTTGGAATGTTTGTCATTGCACCGTTGTGTGACAATGTTCCTGCAGACTGCAGTGTCTGGTCCGCTTGGTGTTTGGCACATTTACATCCAGAGGTACTGCCCTCTCCATTTCCAGTTCTGTAGCGACTGGTGGCACAGTGGTTATCTCCTTTTGTAGGAATTCACTAATCAATATCAGCAGATCCAAGAAGGCCTTGTTAAAGTAGCATTAAAGGGATAGTAATACTTAAAATGTAAAAATAAATATGTTGTAGAGTTTATCCCCCTGAGTAAAACAAGAGCACTCCCACTGCTGAGAGGTGTTTCATTCAAAAGTTATTAATTTTCAAAGTTTAATTTTTTAGGTGCAATATCACAGTGGCCTGAAATTGTACAGTGTCGCTGTTGCTACACCATCCTATGGAAATTTATGGTCAACTGACCAGAGCTGTCCATAGGATCGTGTAGCAACAGCGCCACTGTACAATTTCAGGCCACTGTGATATTGCACCTAAAATTCAACTTTGAAAATTAATAACTTTTGAATGAAACACCTCTCAGCAGTGGGAGTACTCTTGTTTTACTCAGGGGTATAAACCCTACAACATATTTTTTTTTACATTTTAAGTATTACTATCCCTTTAAAGCCTCCTAATAATCACCACATTTACTTTACTATGGGTGGAAAAACCTAATTGCAAATTCTCAAAATTTCCCATTAATTCAAACGAGCCTCTAACGTATACAAACAAAACTGTATAAAGCCTGCAACCTGGGGGATATATACTACAGAGCACCCGTGTACAAGACCTCCCCTAGTTTACCATCATTCTCCTCATGTCAACATGTGGTCATACCTGTATATTTTCAAAATAAGCTGACCCTGAAATGTTTTAAACATTAACTCGTAAAGTTCCCCAGAAAGTATATTTCAGGTGATATGATCCTGATTGAGCTAACTTGGAGCTACTCCAACTAATTCTCATGAACCTCCTAACATGCTACAACTTCTTTCCTCCCAAGTGTCCCTCTTTAGGAGATATAAGGGGTCCGTACCTCCCAAGTGTCCCTCTTTAGGAGATATTAGGGGTCCATTCCTCCCAAGTGTCCTGCTTTAGAAGATATTAGGGGTCCATACCTCCCAAGTATCCCTATTTAGGAGATATTAGGGGTCTGTACCTCCCAAGTGTCCCTCTTTAGGAGATATTAGGGGTCCATACCTCCCAAGTGTCCCTCTTTAGGAGACATTAGGGGTCCATACCTCCCAGGTGTCCCTCTTTAGAAGATATTAGGGGTCCATACCTCCCACGTGTCCCTCTTTAGGAGATAATAGGGGCACTAATACCTCCCAAGTGTCCCTCTTTAGGAGATATTAGAAGTCCATACCTCCCAAGTATACCTCTATAGGAGATAGTAGGGTCCATATTTCCCGAGTGTCCCTCTTTAGCAGATATTAGGGTCCATACGTCCCAACTGTCCCTCTTTAGAAGATATAAGGAGTCCATACCTCCCAAGTGTCCCTCTTTAGGATATATTAGGGGTCCATACCTCCCAAGTGTCTTTCTTTTGGAGATATTAGAGGTCCATACCTCCCAATTGCCCCTTTTTAGTCAGGACAGTCCCTTTTTGAGACCCAAATCCCTCTGTCCCTTTTTCCAGCCCTGATGTCTCTCTCTGTCTGTTTAGGAGATCAGACTGTATGGTGTATCACACTGCTCAACAGCAAAAAATTTGCATTAAGGTTGGTTTACATGTCAGTATATGTGTTTATAAGTCAGTCTGTGTAAATAAAATACTTTGGTATTACTCTAAATCATTTATTCAGTTGTGCAAAGAGGTGTCAATAGGTCATGCAAAAAACTAATAATTATCGGTAATGCCCCACCCATCAGCCACACCCTCAACAACACCCTCCAAAAACTAAAGTGTCCCTCTTTGGCCCAATGAAATGTTAGGAGGTATGCAAATTAGAGATCTCACTGCTTGAACATGCACAAGACAAGCAGGACTTCCCCATTGTCTTCATGGTACAAGTGGTGCAGATACTATAGCAAATAACACTGGACTCACTCAACATGAGAAAGTGGCTTTTCACCCTGAGATCCAGAGATTTAGGTGAAAACCATGAGAGTTCCCAGGTGTTTATGCTGGACCTCTAATCTCCCTTCCCCTTCCAGATAGAAGTCAGCTAGTTCCCTGCTGGACCATTCACTCAGTTCCTTGACCAATTTGCATACCTGGGAACTGTCCGGATTTGCCCCAGAGACTCCGGTTCTGACAGAGCTTTACCGGGTCTCTGGGGCAGAACCTGAGTCCTCCGGATGTGGGGAGTTTCTATTGAAACTCTGCCCTCTTCTGCTGTTTCTCCTGGTGTTCCTCCTTCCCCAGCCTTCTGTGTAGGGTTGCCACCTTTTCTTAAAAAAAATACCGGCCATGGCATTCCTTCCATAGACTTAACATTGGACTGAAGCCAATTTTTTACCGGCCTGCCGGTAAAATACCAGCTGGGTGGCAACCCTACTTCTGTGTGACATCTTTATGCCCTGCTCCCCCCAACTTGCGTCAAGCCCTGCCCCTTTTTTGACACGATTAGCGTCATTATTGTCACCTCCTGCTGCACCAGAGGACTCCCTTTTGGGTAGACGTCAATTGGAAGTTCCCAGGTATGCCAATTTGCCACCTGGCTTTTACATTTCCCCTTTCCCTACGTTTTGTCTAGTTCTTGCATATATCAACAGCCCAGCTGATAAAACTTCTTTCTCCATCCCCTCCCTTATCTGTGTAACCACTAATGAGACAACCTTCCTACTCCTACTGATTGACACTGCCTCTTATCTTCTCCCACTTTTCTCAGTATAATTGATTTAAAGGGCAACTGACATATTTTACTAAGCCTCCTTCTATTGGATCAACCAATTCCTGGGACTACTCCTATCAGCTGTTCGACTGGCATCAGGCTGGTATGCATCCCGCTCGTGTGTAGCTCATAGACACAAGCTTTGCGTGTTGTGTGTGCAGCCTTTATAGACTCTTAACCCCTTGAGTGCCAGAGGGGTATCCAACGCATTGTAATGCGTTGGATACCCCTCTGGCACTCAAAGGGTTAAAGCTGTATGTTCAAAATAAAATTAAAAGCAAAAAAAAAAAAAAAAGACCATTATTTGAAATGGGACTTTTTAACCCCTTGAATGCTAGAGAAGTCTCCATTGCATTGGGATCTGACAGTTCCTGCTTCGAGGTTGTGGAAGCTCCTGGATTCAGCTGATAGGGGAACCAATAGGACATTTTTCTGGCTGGGAAGAGCTTGTCTCAATTAACGACCAAACCTCAAAGACAATGAAAAAGCGCCATATGGTACAGTATGTACATGAACAAACTATAATTGATTTGATCAAATGAAATCACACTCACCTGGATAATGGTCAGGGTACCGATATCGGACTCCACTGACAATCGCACATTCGGAGAAATTTCACCTGTCTCCGTTCAGGTTACTCACGGAATCTTCCGAGTCGATCCCTGGATGATCCAATAAATGCAAGGCGGGGTGTTCAATTGTAAAAAATTATATTTATTAAAACATATATAAAAAATTAGGCTTGATGTGCTAACGCGTTTCGCAGTTATAACACCGCTTTATCAAAGCTTACACGCCAAAATACTACTGTCTCAATTAACTTTGCATAATCGGGAATACTGACTACAGATTTTAAAAACTGGCCGAATGGACCCTGCCTTGATTTGTAATGTCTTTGGGACCCTTCTCTGAAACATTTTACAGCTTACAGCAGGGGTGAGCAATGTGAGGCTCCCCAGCTGTTATCTGGTGGAGGATGATGGGATTTGCAACTGGAGGGTGTCACATCACGTACCGCAACTTTACAGTAATGTGCCAATGTCCTGACCTTGAGGCTCTCCAAACAGTACAAAACTCAGAAATATGTACTACAGACAGCAGGAGGGAGATTCACTAAGTGGTGATAAAGTGGTGATAAAGCAGAGATGACTTCTCCAGTTTATCACTTCCCCAGTTCCTGTGTTATTCTATAGAGTGTATTTACTAAGATCTCCAAAGTTGGATACATCTTAGTGCATAGGCTCCATAGAATAACATAGGAACTGGAGAAGTGATCTCTACCTTATCACCTCTTTATCAGCCCTTAGTGAATCTCCTCCCTGTTCTGTTTACCTGTAGGGCGGGTGTCAAGGTCTCTATGTCTCCCCCTCTCCCAAAAAAAGTAGATCAATTGTGGAACAAGCCAACTGTGCCATAGGGGACAAACACACATTTTAATAGATTTAAAGGGATAGTAATACTTCGTTTTAACTTTATTTTATTTTGTAGGCATTAAAAAAACGTGAAGAATGATATGCGTCTTATCTCTCAAACCTTTATGGTTTATGAGATATTCACAAGCAAAGTTTCCCCTCCTGCCCCTTTTACCTAGTGTAAGCCATCTCTTCTCAGATGTGGAATGCAATCCATAGACCAGACAGATAACAGCAGGGGACACTCTTCTTCCTATGAGAACAATGAAATCCCTGCCCCCGGACAAGCTTTTCAGGTTTTTCCCTTATCTTAATTGAAGATTGTCCCTCTCTGCAGTCTACCTGGGCACCTCCCTTCTACTCTAGCTGAGCAGTGTTACATAAGTAAAAGGGGCGGGAGGGGGACACTTTGTCATTGAATTACTCTTGAACTATAACTCTGACAGAACTGAAATAACACTCTCCAAAGTCCAAATCCTATGATGATTAATTAGAGCTGCTTTTATTATGAAACATTACTATCCCTTTAAAGGGGAACTATCACCCCAACTAAAGTCCACCCCACCCCTCCCCAATTAATTAGGCATCTAGCGATAAGCGTAACAATCAAACTGTTATGTAGAATAAAGACCTCGTTAGTCAGAAATCCTTCCTCAGCCGACACTGACGCCAGACAACAGCGCTCAATTGGCATCTGCACTCCTGCGTCGTCAGTCCCTTACGGTACCTAAAGGTACCATGCAGCTCCTCCTAGAGGAACGCAGATGTGTGTAAGCAAAGATGTCTGTGCTGTTGCCTGGCCGTCAGCGTCGTCTGAGGAAGGATTTCTGACTAACATGGTCTTATTCTACATAACAGTTTGACTGGTAAGCTTATCGCTAGATGCCTAATTAGGTGAGGTGATAGTTTACCCCCTCAAATCCATTGCAATGTGTAGACATCTCTTTAGCATTCAAGGGGTTAAACACAGCACGCCACCCTTTAGACCAATGTACTATTGCCTAATACAGAAAATACTCTTACCCTATAACATGCATGCACAAGGTACACTTTTACCCCCTTGGCTGTTAGAGTGGACAGACAAAATTCTAGGGCAAACCAACTGCATCCTAGGGGGCAAATAGAAGTTCCTGGGGCTTTTAACCCCTTGAATGCTAGCGAGGTCTCAAACACAAAGCACTGGAGAACCCTGTAATATCCAAGGAGTTAAAGGGATAGTAATGTTTCAAAACAAAAGCAACTCCAATTAATCTTCATAGTATTTGGACCATGGAAAGTGTTATATCAATACTGTCAGAGTTGTAGTTCAAGAGTAATTGAATGATAAAGTATCCCCCTTCTGCCCCTTTTACCTAGTGTAAGCCATCTCTTCTCAGATGTGGAATCTGGTCTCTTGACTGGACAGATCACAGCAAGGGACAATCATCTTACTGTGATCATAAGGAAAACCCTGCTCCCCTTGACAAGCTTCTCAGGTTTTTCCTTATGATCACTGAAGTTTGTCCCTCTCTGTGATCCATCCGGACAGTCTTGCTGCTCTGAGGTGAGCAGTGTTACATCAGTAAAAGGGTCGGGAGGGAGATACTTTATCATTCAATTACTCTTGAACTACACTGTCCATGGCCCAAATACTATGAAGATTAATTGGAGCTGCTTTTATTTTGAAACATTACTATCCCTTTAAATAATGGTCTGTAAATTGATATATAAACTGACCACCATTAATCAGGAGCATTAGGATTGTTCTTGCCACACCCAGAACTCAGAATGTGGGTGTGGTCAGTGCAGCTGAGACTCCTCCCCTCTTTACCTGGAGCTGTAGATAGTCGTCCTGTTGCCTAATGGGGACTCATATATATATAATGTGACAAGGCATGAAACACTTCTACTAAAAGAGAGATTTAATTTATTGTCTTGTTGGCTGTTTTAATCAGACTGGTGGAACACGAAAAAAAGAAAAATGTTCTCTTACCTCCAGATGTCAACCAAACAGATTCCTGTCTGGTTCACATGTGTGAACAAGGTAGGAGAGCATGTTTGTTATGGGTCAGTGGAGAGGCAGGTCTGCTGGTCATCTCTCAGCTGATTTGCCTCTCCCCGCTCTGTCTTTACCATTCTCACTCTCCATCTCTCCACTCCATCTCTCCCCTTGACTTTCTGCCATTTTCATACAGTTCTCCACCCTCTCTCTTCCACTCTCCTTCCGTCCCTCTCCAGGACTCCCACCTTCTCTAGCTCCCACATACTCCAATGCCTCAACTCCTCCTTTGTTCCTCCCCACCTCTCCCACAATCCATAAGCGATTCATTGGAATCAGTATAGACAGATACTACATTTTGTTTGGGTCCACAGAATAGGTTTACAAAACAAATCACTTGTGTTTCCTCATCTCTAGTTGTGATGCTGTGACATGGGGTAAAAGTTTCTATAACAGTTGAAAAAATTGAAGATTCTGGCCATTTACTTTGCATCCAAGGCTGTTCAGGACGTCCCCTGGTTCTGACAGTTCTTTATCCGGATATCCAGACAGGACATTTCAGAGGGAAAAGTTGCTACAGTGGTTAGTGAAAATTCTGGTGTGTTTTGGCAATGCAATGGCTTAATATTGAATGCACTTAGCCTCCTCAGTTAGCCCAAAACTTGTCCCTCTTGGGATCCGGGCCTGTATTGGAGGGGATAGGGGACAGTGTGTCACTTTCACACTTCACAAATCACATATCTGGTTTCATCAAGCTGGAGGTTTAAGACAATGTTATACCATGACTGTGATGATTTAATTACAGACAACTGTCCAATACAGCCTGGAAGGTAATCGCCCCGCTCAGAGTGAAAAAAATACCCACAGACCATCATTTTTTTAAAGCTCCAATCAGCTCCAACATATTCTCTTCTAGTCAGGAAGCAGGTACTCAATATCTGTGACAATACATGTATGGAAGAAAATGCAATTTAAAGGGATAGTAATGTTTCATTATAAAGCAACTCTAATTAATCATCATAGTATTTGGACTTTGGAGAGTGTTATTTCAATTCTGTCAGAGATGTAGTTCAAGAGTAATTGAATGATAAAGTATCCCCCTCCCGCCCCTTTTACTGATGCAACACTGCTCAGCTTAGAGCAGCAGGGAGATGCCCAGGTAGATTTCAGAGAGTGACAATCTTCAATTAAGATACGGAAAAAAGCTGAAAAACCTGTCAAGGATGGCACGGTTTTCATTGTTCTCACAGTAAGAATATTGTCCCTTTGCTTTAATCTGTCTGGTCAAGTAACCAGATTCCACATCTGAGGGGAAGCGGATTACACTAGGTAAAAGGGGTAGGAGGGGGGATACTTTATCATTCTATTACTCTAGAACTACAACCCTGACAGTACTGAAACACTCTCTATGGCCCAAATACTATGAAGTTTAATTGGAGCTGCTGTTTTTGTGAAACATTACTATCCCTTTAAGTCTTGTTCACACTTGCAGTGTTAGCAGAGCGTTTTGATTGCAGAGCTAATCACAAGCGAATAGAAAGTGTTGCTGCCTATTAGAATGTTCACACTGGTGAGAACTGCCACACATGAACACAGCAGTGCTTTCATGAGTTAACTGCAGTGAAGTTGTGCAGACATGATATGCATCACAACATACAATGAATGGGTGGCCCACATGATCATCAGATATCAGCTGCCCTTCAGCCATGTCTCTGCCAGTACCCAATGTGGTGGGACTGTAGAGGGAACACAGATGTACTGGAAGCCAAAAACAGGCAGCTTGAATGGAGTTACATTGTGGGTTCATTAAAGGGATAGTAATGTTTCACAAAAACAGTAGCAACCCAGGTGGAACTTTGACAGGGACGGCAATTGCTGCCCCAAGGTATGTTTATTTTGTGCACTGCCGGCACCAGCAGCCAATGGGGAGCGGAGATCAGTGACAGGAGAGGAGGGACACAGTGAATATTCCATAGGGATCTCTCCTCTAATGGGTTTGGTGCAATGAAAGCTCAAAACAAAGTCGTTGGTCTGTTTTGGGAAAACACACACGATGAAGCTACGCTTGCGATATTTGTAGCTTTGGAAAAAAGGCTTTATTTATCATGTAAAGGCATGACATTATGGAGCAAACCAGCGGCACTATATAGTTGGAATGAAAATCCCATGAATTTCAAGAGCATTAGAAGGACTTTATCACAAAAAATGAATAGGTTTTGTGACCTTTTAAGTATCCAGTATGTCTAGCCAGCGACAAATAAATCATGTGTGCATACACCAAAATGCAGGACCACCAGATGACACACGTTAGTTGATGACTTTTCTTGCATGTTTTTTCCATTTTGTGCACCCTGGGGGAATTCCTCTTGACAGGAGTGGGCCACATTCTATTACGTTATCCCATTGCATGCTGGGATGTCTTCTCTTATTGTCACTTGGGGTTTTCTCTTTCACCACCTCATGGTGCTAAGAATGTGTATATACCAGCTTTGTGGCTTCATAATCTGTAGCTGCACTATATGAATTAAAAGGCAAGTATTCTGAGTGGCAATTCCTAATGGATGTGGGCGTGGTTTGGGGGGCAGCACTTTATACTTGGACCCAGGCAGCACAAAGTCTTGGTCCGGCACTGGCCCGCCTTCATCAAGGGGGTGGGTCCCTATACTTACTCACTGAAGTCTGTCCCTCGCTACATCCGTCGGTCCTGTGACCAGATTGCAGATTCAGTGAGAGGCGACCAGTAGGGGTGGGAGAGGGATCTTTCTACATTTAATATATTTGGATCTACATAAAAGTAAGTTGTTAAACATAGCGCAATGTGTTAGATTTACAATAGAGAAGACTCAATAATCTACTTTATTGCAGACAATACTATCCCTTTAATTAGAATAATTACTAAAATAACTCACACATTGGATTTCTGAATACAAATGGCTACAACAAAAAATGTTGTGTTTAGGTGATAGAGCCCTTGTAGAGAACTAATACCAGGTACTAATACTCCTTCACTTACCTTAATTTGCCCAGAAAATTCTTATGATCCCTATGAATTTTGCACTTGAACCTTTTTGTTCAAGAGATAACATCTTCAGTAAGTCCTGTATGTCCTTAACCCACTGAGTGCCAGAAGGGTGTGTAACACATTGCAAAGCAATGAATTGCGTACCCCTCTGGCATTCAAAGGGTTGAGAGCTGATGCTGTTCTTTTAACATGTTGCAACCAGCTGTATCCACTGCTTTTACTTTACTCCTATTGAAAGTTTAACAAAGAATCCCACAAACACAGAGAACCACGTGGTTCCCTTGAGGTGTTAATTTAACATTGTGTGTTATGACCCTGGTCTGTGAAGGGAAGACAGAGCTCCTGTTCAGCTAAAGGATATACCCCGGTACTCTGCTCTCCGATGTTAGCACTCCACCCCATCATGGTAAATTTTGATCCTAATTTCCAAATACCCTTTTTTTCACTATAAAGCCCACAGTAACAATGTATTAAGGAGAATTAGAGCCATTCTGGAGCAACCAATTTCACCATCAGGGACAACTGAAAATTCCCCAAATTCCAACTGGTATAAGTCCAGCTTTAACTGTTTGAGGGCCAGTGGGGTACGCAATGCATTGCATACCCCTCTGGCACTCAAAGGGTTAACCATCCGAGTTCCATAGGGACTGTCCCCCTCTGGCAATCAAAGGGTAACAACCATTTAGTGCTTGAAAAATCTCCAATGCTTCATGAAGCAAAGTGTTGGAGGCAGGGGCGGACTGACCATCGGGCATTCGGTCACGGACCGAGGGCCCGTGACCGAAGGGGGCCCGCCGCCGCCGCCACTTCCAGAGCTGCTCAGCAGCTCTCCTACAACGGCCGCCGGCGCGCCGTTCTAGTAATACAGAGCGCTGGGAGATGACATCGTCTCCCAGCCTCTGCATTACTAGAGGCGCGCCCCACGCCGCTAGACCACCAGGGACTGCAGGTAGGGGCATGGTGGAGATGAAGGGGGGTATTGTGGAGATGAAGGAGCAATGTGGAGACGGGTGCATTGTGGAGATGGGGGCATTGAGGAAGGGGCAATGTGGAGATGAAGGGGGTATTGTGGAAGGGGGCATTTTGGAGATGAAGGGGGTATTGTGGAAGGGGGCATTGTGGAGATGAAGGGGGGATTGTGGAAGGGGGCATTGTGGAGATGAAGGGGGCATTGTGGAAGGGGCATTGTGGAGATGAAGGGGGCATTGTGGAGATGAAGGGGGCAATATTGTGGAGATGAGATCAAGGGGGCATTGTGGAGATGAAGGGGGCAATGTGGAGAGAAGGGGGCAATGTGGAGAGAAGGGGGCATTGTGAAGATGAGATCAAGGGGGCATTGTGGAGATGAGATCAAGGGGGCATTGTGGAGAGAAGGGGGCAATGTGGAGAGAAGGGGGCATTGTGGAGATGAAGGGGGGCAATATTGTGGAGATGAGATCAAGGGGGCATTGTGGAGAGAAGGGGGCATTGTGGAGATGAGATCAAGGGGGCAATGTGGAGAGAAGGGGGCATTGTGGAGATGAGATCAAGGGGGCAATGTGGAGAGAAGGGGGCATTTTGGAGATGAGATCAAGGGGGCATTGTGGAGAGAAGGGGGCAATGTGGAGATAGGGGGCATTGTGGAGATGAGATGAAGGGGGCAATGTGGAGATAGGGGGCATTGTGGAGATGAGATGAAGGGGGCAATGTGGAGATAGGGGGCATTGTGGAGATGAGATGAAGGGGACAATGTGGAGATAGGGGGCATTGTGGCGATGAGATGAAGGGGGGCATTGTGGAGAGAAGGGGGCATTGTGGCGATGAGATGAAGGGGGCATTGTGGAGAGAAGGGGGCATTGTGGCGATGAGATGAAGGGGGCATTGTGGAGAGAAGGGAGCATTGTGGCGATGAGATGAAGGGGGCAATGTGGAGATAGGGGGCATTGTGGCGATGAGATCAAGGGGGCATTGTTGAGAGAAGGGGGCATTGTGGCGATGAGATCAAGGGGGCATTGTGGAGAGAAGGGGGCATTGTGGCGATGAGATCAAGGGGGCATTGTGGAGAGAAGGGGGCATTGTGGCGATGAGATCAAGGGGGCATTGTGGAGAGAAGGGGGCATTGTGGCGATGAGATCAAGGGGGCATTGTGGAGAGAAGGGGGCATTGTGGCGATGAGATGATGGGGGCATTGTGGAGGTGGAAGGGGCATTGTGGAAATTTCTGCAGGGGGCCCAGACCTCTTTTTGGACCAGGGGCCCTGGGTCCTGTCAGTCCGCCCCTGGTTGGAGGTCTCGCTAGCCAATCTGGAGCAACCAATTTCACCATCAGGGACAAATGAAAATCCCCCAAATTCCAACTGGTGTAAGTCCAGCCTTAAACCTTTGAGTGCCTGAGGGTTGTGCAACACATTGCGTACCCCACTGGCCCTCAAACGGTTAAGGCTGGACTTATACCATTTGGAATTTGTCCCTGATGGTGAAATTGGTTGCTTCAGAATAGCTAGCGAGACCTCCAACACTTCGCTTCATGAAGCATTGGAGATTTTTCAAGCACTCAATGGCTGTTACCCCTTGATTGCCAGAGGAGGACAGCCCCTCTGGAACTCGGATGGCTAACCCTTTGAGTGCCAGAGGGGTACGCAACGCATTGCAATGAAATGCGTTGCGTACCCCTCTGGCACTCAAAGGGTTAAAGCACCATTTGAATGAATGGTATTTTTTTATTGGTTTCTTGAAGTGCCGTTGCTTACTCCAGTATTTCTCCAAAACGTCTTAGGACATTAGTCTCCTCGAGTCAAACACGACCTGCAGACAGTATTCAGTTCTCTAAATAGTTACATGTCCTTCCTCCCATTCCCCCCCTTTCCTGTCCCGTCCAGGCAACTTTTATTTACAACAACAAACAAGCACTTCAAAATGTTACATTGCCACTGTTTGTGAACCTAGACAATTCATGTCACACCCTAAGCATACAAGCTCAGCTCAATACCTTCAGAAGTGCCCTCAGATTGTGACATCCAACTGGAGGAAGTTTCTCTTGATAGAAATGTTTTGCTACTTATTTATAATGTCAACCTTCACCGTTGCCCTGTGCAAGACACTTTCCGTTAGATGTTCAGCACATCCCATTCTGAGCCTGATCCCATGTACAAATGCCTTAGTGCATACAGGTACATGCTACTCCATAAAATACACTTCAGTGACAGCAAGTCCAAATGCCATAATTACAGCATACACAAAAGGAATCATTTAAAGTGGAATTTTCACATTAAAGGGATAGTAATGTGTCATAATAAAAGCAGCTCTAATTAATCATCATAGTATTTGGACTTTGGAGAGGGTTATTTCAATTCTGTCAGAGTTGTAGTTCAAGAGTAATTGAATGACAAAGTATCCCCCTCCCGCCCCTTTTACTGATGTAACACTGCTCAGCCAGATCAGAAGGGAGGTGACCAGGTAGACTGCAGAGAGGGACAATCTTCAATTAACATAAGGGAAAAACCTGAAAAACTTGTCAAGGGGGGCAGGGCTTTCATTGTTCTCATAGGAAGAAGATTGTCCCCTTCTGTTATCTGTCTGGTCTATGGACTGGATTCCACATCTGAGAAGAGATGGCTTACACTAGGTAAAAGGGGCGGGAGGGGGAACTTTGCTTGTGAATATCTCTCAAACCATAAAGGTTTGAGAGATAAGACTTATATCGTTCTTCATGTTTTTTTAATGCCTACAAAA